>JARLTB010000134.1:4742500-5062500 GCA_030141615.1 Unio pictorum
CAACATGTCTTTTTATCTCGGTACTCCACGCCTTTCCACCAGTTTTGAGATCAGTGAAAGGAACCGAATTAAAATCCACCAGACACTAAAATGACTTCAATGATCTGATTGTGACCATGGTTTGCGTGTTCAATTGTTGGATGCATCGTTTATATTGATAAATACCAACATTAAAGAGCATTTCACTGGCTGCCTGGTTTAATAAGACGTACTAAAGGTTTTGCGATACTAGCCTCTAAAGGTTGCAATTTCCTGCACATTAAATATTGAAATGTTTCTGCATTCGAGTTAAATTGCTAAAAACCTATCAACACCACATGCGCACAGTGTTCTTACGGTTAAAATTATATTATGGATCATGTTACTTGAGCACGATCGATGTTTGCGATGCTTTTATTAATTCAGCCATTGCGCACTTTTCATGGCCGGTTAATGATGGTACTGACGAGCAATTTATTGTTTCACTGAGCGAATAGAGTAGAATTAAGAATTTTGAGTTCCGGGTCAGCTTAATCCGAGACTCGAAGGTGAAGTCCTAATATATATTCAAACACATTGGAATTGTAGGGAGTCTTTTAGTAAATATATTAAACACGTCTCTGATAAAAAAAAACTATCATAGTATATAACCTAGTTCCTAGACAGAAGATCCGTTTTACATATTAGCTCAAACCTGAAATAAATTACTACCCATTTATGGTCCTAAATAGTTTGTTTGTCAAGAAACGAAAGTATAAATTTCGTACCTACAAAATCAGTACAACTATTTAAACTCCATTTACTCACCTACTACATTAAAGACACCTATGTAACCAATGGATTGCTACCAAATTGCATACATCATTATCTTACTACTTGACATAATATCCAGTGTCAACTTTTTTCATTACTGTCTATAGTCTGATATACATTTATCCCTTTTAATATCAACAGCAGGTGGCTTACTATCAAGACCAGCGAAATGGAGCATTCATGACCGTCAAATGCTTGAGAAGATTAAATGGAGGGTGTGACAGAGTCATTGTAAGTATATTCTGTAATAAACGATTTTAAAATATGAAGACATATTTTATCTGGTGCTGAAAATCTAGAAGCATGTGTTCAGTTAGTATCTCTACAAGAACAACAAGATCTCACAAGGACTCGCCATACCTGTGATGAAAGCACAATACCGCTCTATGATCTATGTCAAAAAAGGCCTTGCCTATTTTATGCCAATATGGCTGAGGGTTGTCTATTCGACCATATTCTTAAATTTTATCTCGAGACGTTTGCCGTATAAACATTAGTAGGCTTCTGTAAGTCAGCTACGGGAACTTGTCAATCCAATCATAAAAGACAAACAGTCACATGCTGTTCTGTTTCATTTCAGATGTAGAAAATTAAATTTTGATCCCTTTGGTTTGAGACCCAACGGTCTGCATTAGAAATTCTCAGAAACTAAATGTATCAAAGCGTTTATTGGATATAAAACTAACATACACGAAAGTCAATATTTATAGTGTTAGGAATATTCAACTGAATTATTTGAATGTTAGTTTTAAAAGAGAATTTTTCTATTAAATGCTCTTCTAATGTGGCTTTGTTTAACTTGAATTGATAGTGTCCATAATTGACGATATGGATATTTTTTTAATTTGAATGTAAATAACTAATAACGGAAACATTGAGTCTAGTAGCTGACCATGTTCCAAACTCAAGGAAAGGTTTGGTAAACAAACCTTTTTTAATTGTTTCTATTATCTGTGGCAGAGTAAGGATAAATTAGGTTGAGTCAAAGTCATACCTGGACTACGAGACATCAAATATGTGTCAATTGGTAATCAAACTTCTCTTTCGTCCGGACGTATTAACATTTGCCAGTTATCCTGATATTTGTTTTATATCTTAGTAAGTCATATATCTAATGTATTGATAACAGCTAGTCATTTTGGGTTGCATTTTTTTCTTAAAACTAGTGAATTGAAATGATTGTTTCCCTAGCAATACAATTGCGATTTGATACACTTTTTGTACAAAGATATTTGCTGGAATTAATAAGGAATTCAAAACAAGAATAATATTTTATGTGATTGAAGAAAAACATAGGTTATTTTCTGCTAATTGGTTTTGTATTATTTAAAATCAGCAAATGGTAATTCGGTACCAAATAAAGACGTGTTTAATAGCTAAAATGATTTTGTTGCAAAATTAAATCTAGCATTGGGTGAAGTTTTTAATCACTACTTTAAGGTATTCAATTTTCGTTCACTTCCGTATGATAGTTGTTAATTAGGTGTTTCCTTTCTCATATTAAGGCACATAACATATTCTAATATGATTGATATTTATAATCACTATCGAAACTAACCTCTCCTTGATAATTTGTTTAAACGTTTTAGCAAATAAACATAGTATTACGGTGTGATACTTAGAACCACTGAAACTATTCGGTGTGTACCAACACCAAGACAAATGTATTTTTTACACTCTTATGTCTATGCTTTATGTATATATATATTCGCCTTGATCTAGAATGGAAATATACTAATAGAAGACAGAAATTACGATCTTCATCCAGCGAAGACTGACCTCACATCGAGAGACTTGTTTGATCTTCCAGATCTTGGTATAAGATATGTTCTACGTGCTCAAGAAAATGTACAAAGAGACATTTCAGTCACAGAAGGTTTGTAAAACTTTATACGATTTGATGCATGAGCAATACGCACATTTTTGTATGCTTATTCCGCAGGTTATGCATGTACTAAACGGTCTCAATCTTACATACATTTGATTTGCAAATTTTTTCGCTAAAGTTCCTCTCTTGATATAAATTATAGGTAAAATTTAGTAAAATAAGGAACCGGCGTTGTTCTTCTTACGATGGAGAATTCTTCCTCTAACGATATCGTTTTGTTTTTTTTCCTACCTAATTGTAATATACTTGAAGATGAAATTCAGTCACAAAATATAAGAATAATAAACTCATACCGCTTTACTAGAGTTGTACATAATAAAGATTATATTATCTTGCAGATACAACAACCGCCAAAGACAAACAAGTTGATAAAGACCTACGCCAACGTTTTGCAAACAAACAAGAGCAGAATCCTTTCTCAAACATCACGTTATTGTCCAGAATAAAATCAAGTTTGCATACGAGAGGTGGAAGCAGTTAAAACGAATGTCAACTTTATTTTATCATATAAAAAAGATATCTTGCTACCCCTAGTGAACAATGCCAGTTCAGATTATAGTTGATTTCATTTATATTTATATTACTCTGTTTTATTGTTCTTATACCTTACCTGCGTATTGATAATGCATCCAAGTTTGCAAGAATATAGCACTTGGAAGAAAATAACACTTCACAAACTACAATAACTACAAATATCTCAAAGCATTCTAAATTATTAATTCAAGAACCATGCGCTTTTTAAACCTAATTAATATCTCATAGAGACGGGTAAAACGAAATGTAAATGTTGATTATTTGATGTTGTATTCACAGGTAGAATAAAGCGAGTCTACTATGTAGATACGGCAGTAGTGCTCGATTCAACAATATGGAACTTGTGAGTATTATACCCTATATTTAAGACAATTGTTTATATTTTTAAAATATATGCATCCTTACATCTAATATATATTTCTAACTTCGTTTGCATTGAATATATGTATATATATATATATATATATATATATATATATATATATATATATATATATATATATATATATAGATAGATAGATAGATAGATAGATAGATAGATAGATAGACAGACAGACAGACAGACAGACAGACAATTAGATAGATAGATAGATAGATAGATAGATAGATAGATAGATAGATAGATAGATAGATAGATAGATAGATAGATAGATAGATAGATATATAGATAGATACAATGGTTGATTAATTAATTATGCAGTGCTGCTGAAGACAGGAAAAAGTCTCAAATTTGTGTTTTAAGACCTTAAAGAGATTATCTTTTGAATTTGATAATAGTTCAGATCCCAAGTAATTCTATCATTCTCTAAGTAACCCAGCCTTAGTAGCAAAAAGTTTGAAAACAGGTAAAATATTTACAAGTCATATTTTATGTGATACGCAACATTTAATATATGTGTGTTGTATGAACTGAGAAAAGGACCATGTTGTGGAAACTGATAAAAAACAAAAGTGCTAGGGCGAGTAAAACAATAGTAAAGATATTTTGAAATCCATCTGTATTTTTGTATTGAGCATTGTAACATAATTGTTACCGAGTGGATGGTGGATTAAATGAACAACACAAACACAATATGTGAAAGAAAATATAAATTTATGAAATAAATTATTAATGAAAAAAATAATGTATCAACACAATAACTCTTGCGTTCAACCCACGATTACACTCACAATCATTCACAATACATGAATAAATATAATACAAAATAAAACACAGGTACAAAGAATCTCCTGGACTATACACAGATCCAAGGAACCTTTACAAAAGTTATATTACCGCAAGTATAACTTGCGATAACAAATACAAAACATCAAACTATACTATCAAACTTATGGATTGCGACAACTAGCACGAACATATACATGTATTTAATCAAGTTGCTAACTTTTATTGAGATTCATGTAATCCCTTGAAATACTATTGTGATTTGAAGTAACTATGTAAATAAAACAATGTATTCAATTGTAATACAATTGCAACACACACATGTGTCTCGACCCTGTATAACCGTACGGTTCACCAACTGTTGAATCGCCGCCCAGTTTAGCCGAATACCTAGGGTTGACTCAAAACTTTTATCGGTCACTTGCCCTTCACGGATCCACCACAGTTATACGTACAGACAGCATACAGCATCTACTAGAACCAACGTTCCAAAATACCTAGATGCCACCCCGGATGTTTACACCTCTAGACAGCTCCGACACTCAGACTTCTAGATTTCCGGATCTTTACACTTCACGACAGATGTAGACGGACAGACAATCCGACAGACAGAAAGTCAGATACCTCAGTTTGATCTCACAGTCAAATGGCACAATTAATCACATTCAGCTACAATTCAGATACATTCAGAGACGTTCAGTTACAATCAGAGACGTTCAGCTACAATCAGATACGTTCAGAGACGTTCAGCTACAATCAGATACGTTCAGAAACTTTCAGCTACAATCACCATCAATTTCAGCTACAATAAAGAGAACAAACAAATAATAATTTTTTCTAAAACAATCTACAACTTAGATTACACTATTGCATTTAAAGTCTAATAGTGACTAGTAATTCCAAATATTCCACGTTTAAATCTGCATTGTAATAAAGGCATCATTACATGAAATGATAAACTGAATAAAATTCACAATAAAACGAAATATAAATTTAACACTCACCCCTTTGGCGGGAGAAAGAATGACGAGCTATCTTTCCTGTGATAAGATACTTTCGGTCCCGAAATATTATCAGAAATATTCTGCCTTATATATCCTCAAATAGGTGAGCAGAATTCACGGCAAAATTACCGTGCACCCCGTGATTCTAATGTTCCTGACTTCAAGTGATACGAAGTCAGGCACATGCAAATCGTTACACGCTGCTTACCTTGAACACAAACCACTTATTCACCGCAGGTAACGCATGAACGACGACACAAAAAAATGGTGAAATTAGTTTGTAATTCAAGCAGAAATAAATTCAATTTTCGCCTATTTCTGTAACAAGCATAGCATGAACTGGCTCAGGGATAATACAAGAAAAACAAGCAAAAATACTCGGTTAGTCATCTCGTTGTTGACGTTAATTTTGCAATTTTATCAACTGTATTAGGGTGACTGTGGTCTTTAGCAGTGTTCCTTTATAAACCTATTTTTATTACATTTATCTAACAATGGAAATGATTGCAAATAAAGTTCATTGAACCTCTTTGTTCGGGTAAAAATAAGAATGAAAACGAGATAGTTCTGACGTAATTTTTCACAAACATTTATGAAAAGGTAGTGTCCCATTCAGATATTACATGATAAATATTTGACTTTCAGTTGATACGGGCGTATTGCAATAGAGATTTTTGACGTAGCCACTTTTTAAAATATAAACAAAACTTTTATATATAGTGACACGCGGATACTATTTCAGTGTTTTTTATGTATCCAGATATTCTGCGTTTTCAGCTATTTCTCACTGATGATGCTGTCAAACAATGCACTAGCAGAGTCTCATGAAGTCGCAAGAACAATCAGAGAAGTTTACTCACACATAATTAACGGTGTACGTAATTAATATATAACGTTAAACAACTTTAAGTTTCTCTTAAATTATTTACCACCTATTTGTTTAAAAAAAGATTTTATACAACATGTTAAAGAATTACGCGTGATCATATATTATCAGGTGATCATACATTCTTTGTTACGTCGCCCTAACAGGGAAGAGTTTAGATTGATTTGGATTCAACCTGCCTGATATGGGTAGCTATAATATTCGTATTTTAATGGAAACTCTACTTTCGAGATGACTGTAAACCAATCTCAGGCACTGTGTACAACAATCTAAGGTGAATAAATGAAAATATATGTTGTGTCAGGCTTACAGGCGTTTTAATTATTGTCTTAAAAGAATTTCTCATTGAATTTTATGGTTCCATTTTTTTAGGCTATGATTGTAACGGATCTAAAAAATATTTTATATATTAATTAAAACTTTCGAATGCGGGATCATTGTATCTTCATTCTATATTGATTAACGAATTATTATTTTATAACGATGTAATTTTGTGATAGTCTAATACATATGTCCATATTTCATTTATGATTTTGAATGTTATCCACATTTTATTTTATGACAATTTATGTTATCAATATATAATTGTATGGAAATATATGTTGTCTATATTTCATTTTATGATAATTAATGTTATCTATATTTCATTGTATCATTATGTATGTTTCCCATATTTCATTATATGATTGTTTCTTCTCTACAAACGATCATAATAACCATAAAACATTATGTCAAGAATGATCATATTGTTGATTGTAGGTCAACCTGCGATACAGAACAATAGAAGATCCTAGTATAAAAATCAGTGTCACCCTTCATGATTTTTACATTTTTAAGGTAAGAACGTTTAATGAATTCTGGATTCCTGTGCATTCTTAGTGTTAAAGAATGCATACACTCTCTTTGCAAACGAATAGTCTAATATGACTCTCCATTACAATTCAAGCAATCTCATTTTACTCTTTGTCTGGGTGGAGTTTGAGTAATTCAGCCAATCTGATTTTGGCCTTAGTCTAGGGGGAGTTTGAATAATTCAGGCAATCTGATTTTGGCCTTAGTCTGGGTGTAGTTTGAATAATTTATGCAATCTGAGTTTAGAATTAGTCTGGGTCTAGTGTGATTATTATGGGGTCTTTTATGTATAGAATATATTTGTAAAATTATAGTTCAAACATAACCGATGCTACCGACTTACCAGATGTCAGATCTATCGGAAACAAAATCTCATCTATCATATGCCATAATCCAAATCTTCTCTAGGTTACATTACTAGAAAAATAGTGTGCTTTATATAAATCTACGTATACTTGTACCACTGATCATGCTCCAATTATTGCCACTCTTTCTGAGTCAGTCTTAAATCAATATGACACAACCATGATTTAAATATGACAAATGTTTTAATGAAGAAAGTAGTGCACTGCAAACAAAGTATGCATTGTATACACCGATCCTGTAATGAAAGGAATTGACGTACTGCGATATAAAGATTAACGAGTAATATAAACTAAGTTAAATGACACAGCACTAAGACATTAATTCAAATATTTTATTAGATCGACTGTTCACGTAAGTCATTTTTCTGCCTTAATTAAAATTTAAAAACTATAAAAATAACTTCCTCCGTTCTCTCTCTTTCTTCCCTCGCCATTCTTCTACCCTTCCTACTCATCTTTCTGCTCATTTGGACTTCTTGACTTACACTAACAGTATTAATAGGTCAAAGAACATCGTCGAATGACACATGGGGAACTCCACAACGCTCGCATTTGCTTGGAATTTCAAGCGTATCAAGCAACGATAATTCAGGGAAAGAAAACGACTAAGAGAGTGGGTGTGGCTGGAGAAATGTTCTATTTAAACATTAATAATTGATTAAATAACATTATAATTGGTTTCCGAAACACCAACATTGGATTAAAAAACAATACAGTATGTGTGCATCGTAACCGTTGCATTTAACACTTAGGCAAGGCGTCACTGGCTATTGCAACTATGTAGAATTGATATTATGTAAACCTTAAATAGATCACAAGGAAATTATAGACATGTCGTTATCACGAGATAGTTGTACTGTAGGTTACTTGGTAAAACATTTCAGATTTGACGCTTCCATTCAGAACATTATGTTTCTCTCTCTCTAAATACAGGTCTGCTTTTTATCCTTCACACACGAGAGCGGAAAGGAAAATACGGATTCCTATGAATCATGTACAATTTTTTTATCATTTACAAAACAGGGACTATTATTATTTTTTGGCTTTTCTTTTGCATATAACATTTCTGATCATTGAATGAGGAGAAATTCGTCATTGATGTATATGCCTGCGGTTGAAAGATTTTTTATATATTTATATTATTGGGCCATTGTTGGATCATAATTTCACAGTTTGATATAGCAATATCATTGTTATATAAATTTGCATTATACCCTCATTTTAAATACTATGCTAGTTTAATGTATATATATATATATATATATATATATATATATATATATATATATATATATATATATATATATATCTTCCACTGAGATTGAGTTTATTTCCCTACCAATAGAGTCATCTTGTCTGTATGATAAAAGCAGCAAAATAGGTACCAACTCTAAGCTCCTATATTTGGTTTATTGTACTTACTGTTATTCTGCTATATCTATTGATTCAATAAGACCTATATACAATTCTTTGCTAACAAAAGCTTTTCAATGTGTGATTTGGATATAAACACAGATTGGCTCTAGTAAATTGAGTGCTAATATTATATATCCTTCATACATTAGAGTACGTAGTTGACCATATTGTTAGATCCTTCAAGTTGGAGGCAAGAAAAACTTGCACGTAGTCCTAAATCCCATAATATCAAAGACACAAGAACTTGATCTAGGTCCATCTATTATTTGGTAAACCTTTGGATTTCCATTGTCGTTGAAGTTCAAAAAGATTGCGAAAGTATAATAATACAAATATGAAACTTATTGCTTTATTTTATGCCATTTCACTTTAGTATTCAAGACTACAAAAGAAATTCAAACGAAATAAGTACTACATCTTTTGTCGATTGTTTGGCTTATAGATGGTAATTGTTGATGCATACTTACTATATATCTTTTCCATCTTAATCCCTAATGTTGTATGAAGACGATGAAAGACTTTGGACACAATGATTCTGTGGTAGAGATTATTGACGGAATCTACAAAGTTGAAACTGAGAGGTACTTGGATCATCAAGCACGATGGACTTATGACAATGTCAAATCCAGCGATCATGTAATGCTCTTTACGAAGTAAGTTTATGTAAATTAGGTGTAACCATATATTGCAATTGTACATTGTCTTATGGTGGCATATGTTCAACATAAAGCACAACATATATTTCAGACACGTTGAGGAATGATCCACAAATATAACTAACTGTTCCTAATATTATCGATAAAGTATAATAGATAGTATCAACGTTGTAGACCAGTGTATATTAAAACTGCTCCTGTCTCCTAAGGTTTCATTAAATGCGAAATATTCGTTTAGCTGTTTACCAATAAGTATCTGCAATATATAGTTGGCATTAAAATATTTCACCCACATTTAAATTTTACAAATACAATATTTTCGAGCAATAAATTGTTGTGAAAAATGAATATTTAACATTTCTTCATGGTACAACATGTATGCAGGTTCATATATTTAATACTTTGAGGGAACAACTGTTTCTCAGTAACACTAGGTAATATGTTGAGTTGGAAACGTTTTATACATACTCTAATTCACAAAATATACCTTCAAAGATAGTATTATAGTTTAGTGCACTATTCCCTTAATATGCCAATAGCTTAATCCGCCCCCACCCCCTCCATTGAAACAAAGGAATAAATAAACCCCATAACAAAATGCAAAAAAAATCAGAAGGCAAATAAATCTTATGTTAAACAGACTGCACTTCGTACTCTACCCCAAATATTGTAAATGTCGTGCATTGCTTGGGGTTTTCGGACACGCAAAATAGTTAGCTTGTTTTCGTTTTATGTCACTTCAGCATTCATGTGTTCGGAGTAATTGTTGATCTTTCGTACAATTCGCAAGCACTCTGGATTTTTACTTATTAAAATACCAATAATATATTTATCATCAGTAACATAGTTTTGGAATTCAGAATCACCACATTTTTCCAACGCAAGAAATGTCATTTTGACGAAGATATATGTATGCATCGGTTCCTTTATTGCCAACCTTTTGATATATCAAATATGTGTACATTTCATAATTATTGATTAAATTTGAATACGAGAAAACGATATTTTAGTCATACGTTAATGTTCCTCTCATACGCGAAAGTTTCTAATTTTCGATATGGCAAACTATGCCACAAATGCATAGAAAGGCGGTAGAAATTCTACCCCACCCCTGTATTTAATAGTTTTAAAATATGTCGGTTAGACACCTCTTACAAACTTCCTAGCTATATTAGCGTAATTGCTAATGAAACATGTACAATATGACATCAGTTATTCTAAGGCTCGTCGTTAAGAATAATTTTATGTTCAGATATGCCATGTATAACAAAACCAATGGTTGCAATGCTTTCGGTGTGTGCTCTCTCTGTCTCTCAATGTGTTTTAGATTGGTCGATTGAGCACAATGGTATATTGATGCAATACAAGGTCAATCCGAATACGTTATTCGGGCCGGATTATTATTATTATTATTATTATTATTATTATTATTATTATTATTATTATTATTATTATTATTATTATTGATGCTCATCATGTTAATGATATTAATATGTTTCGCCATTCTAACATATATCGATGCAAGAAACTCAAATTGTATCAATAACACACAATGTTCCCTACTTACTCAAAATTGCCGTTTAAACGTTATTGGCTGCAAACCTAAACTGGTTTCAATACTACCTATTCTCGAATACTGATATCTCCCATATAATATGACGGTCATACTTGGATAAAGTAAGATAATCATGTTATATTATTATAACCATTGCTGTTTTCCTATTGGCAGTACCATATCTTGGTACGTTAATTATGCAAAAGAAGCATAAAGCAATTGAAGCTTATTTTAATGTGATTTCTTTTCGTATTATACTCCTATATTGACAATGCATTTCTATAAAAAAATATGTTAAATCCCGTACATTACTTGGCGTTTTCCGACAAGCAAAACAGGTAAGCCTGTTTTCAAATTATGTCACCGTGGCACTCATTTCTTCTGAGTAATTGTTCATCGCACGTGCATTTCGCAGGCACTCTGGATATTTACTAATTGATATTGAAATCCCAGCAACATATGTATCAGTAGTAACACATATTCAGAATTCACTATCACCGAAGCCTTCCATAGGCTACACATGTTCTAGAACGTATAATGAATAAAGGAGCGAATGCACTAAATGTCATTTAGATAAATATATTGTCATGTATCGGTTCCTTTCATGCTGAGCTTTTCTATCAAACAATTGTAATTTTTTTTAAAAACTACCTTTACATTTTAATATGAGATAAGGATAATTTGGTCATAAGCACAATGACGTTAAAGTTCCTCTCGTAAGCAATAGTTTGACTTTTCCATCTGGCAAACTATGCCAAACATGTGTAGGAAGGAGATACAAATTCTGTCCACGCCGCAATATTTAATAGTTTTAAGATGTGACTGGTATTGCCATCTTTCAAACTTCCAAGCTATATGTGCTTATTTGCTAATGTGAAAATGTTCAATATGAGATCGGAACAACTCAAGCTAGTCATTAAGAATATTTTATATATATACAGATATGATATGTATGAAGGAAAAACTGGTACGACTATGTACGGTATGTACTCAGTTATATCTCTTTCTCTCTCTCTCTCTCTCTCTCTCTCTCTCTCTCTCTGTTTGTGTATTGATCAAACTGTTAGAAAACAATGTCGCATTATATATGTCTTACGAACTGTCGAAAAGTCACAAATACAATACTCGCAGGGTAATATTTGTTTTTTTTTTCAATATCAATATCATTCCAAATCAAAGGTACATCAAGGTCGCTACCAACCTATTAGGACATGCACCTATAAGATAATACAACACGCATTTTCGTTCGAAACATTTAATGTTGAACATCTTATTTGTTATCTGCTTTACAACTAATGATACTTTTTGTTCATTGTAAGTTTACAAAAATAACTACTTTTCTGTGAAATACGAACTGGTGTCCATACCTTCATGGATGCTTGATGGAATTCATCCTTGAAGTTGTTATTAACATATATTATCATTTCTTAGATTTATTAATTTAGATTGTGAAAACATAAAATTCTTTAATGTATTTCTTCAAATGTAATATAGTGGCTTTCAACAAACATGACATGTGTATCAAATGTTTAAAATGTATTGTGTTCCTCTCATAATGAGCACATAATACATGGCTGAATCTTTCTCCTTTCCTTCCTTTCCTTCTGATATTAAAGTGATGTAAATAATATTTGACTGTCACCGTATTGACACCATCCCCTTACCTTAACATGATGTTTGCTGGACAGAGTATTTCGGGAAAACGTCAATTTGTCACACGTTTAATTGAATACACATCACATCTTTTCATCCTTCTACCAAAATATATCGTATGGTGTCACTAAAATGAAAATAGGCTATCCGTCAATAACGTAGAACAGAGATCATTTCATCTGCAGAAGATATTTATTTTAAATACGATGCGATTTAGTCAAACAACTCTTTACATCTTCGATAACATGTCAGAAGAAGTAGAAGAAGAGATTAGGTTTGACCTAAACGAAACTTACAACATTGTAATGCCATTATCTGTTGCATTACAGCAGCAGAGAGGGTGAACAGACCACCCTTTTCGAGCAAAAATAAGGCCTACAGATCATGTTTTCGAGCAAAATATGGCCTATAGACTACGTTTTCAGACAAAAAATAAGGCTTCCAACAAAATCTCATTTAACCAAAAAAAAAGTCTCCATTTTTGCAAAAACGGAGATTTTACGATTTTTTAATCAATTTTGCTCGCAACGATGTGGTCATCCACCCTCTCTGCTGCTACAGGTTAACAAAAAATAATAAATGATTTTAACCAAATATTTGATCCAGTCCGATACGATATCGTGTCCGAGGATCATGCAAATTTATTGTTGCGAATCCGTACGGGGTTGACTGAGCATGACTAAAGAAATCTCGAAATTGATTGAAGTCCATATCAGAACACCATGTCTGCCATATATTTCTAAGAGTATGAGTATCAACTCCGTTGAATACAGCAAGAATATTGCAGTTATCTCTGATGACTTTTGGAACCTGAGTGTAGCGTTGAGTGACATATATCACGTCAGTGTTTTTGTGACGCCCCCGGGAAAAGATCCTAGCAGGATTTTTTTGTTTCAGTTTTCTCAGTTTTGTTTTTCTGTCGACGCAACAGCATCATGTATATGCTTCTCACGGAAATTCTTTAAAAACTCTTCTGGGGTCGGTATCGGTTTATTCTTTCTTCGAAGATATTCTATTGCGGAACGATATTTGTGACCGCCACACTCAGTGCAAATCTGATATTTCCCTCTGACGCCTTTTCCACAACCAAGACAGGGTTTTGGTCCCTCGGGACATCCTTGTTTTGCAGTACAATTATGTACTCCACAGAATTTCCCGAGACTGTTTTTTTCACAGCGTCGTGTAGATCCTTGAAACAGCCACGAACACTTAGTACGCGATTGTAATTCAACCATTATTATTAATCGTTAATCAACATTCAATTAGACGTTAAAAAATCATTATCAATAATGATTAGTGATTACTCCGATAGTGATGATGATTTTTTTCAAACACCACAAACTTATCATGATCTTCAAGAATACTACAAAAGGCATTTAACGCCGTCATGGAATGTTTCTAGTAAAAAATCCGCGATGGAATTACTCACCGAAGATAATTATCTACGCCATGGTGTAATAATTCAACAACGGGGACAAGTTTACGTTTTTGTGAATGATCCCGACATAACAGAATTTCAAGGATGTTCTGCGGTGAATGAAATTATCCCCCGGGAGAGATTGAGATATCCCACTATCGATATTGATTCTAAAAACCCATCGTTGAAGGAATTGTTATTGTATTTCAATGACTTAGTTGACTCTGTCAATGATGTTTTGATTTTTGAAACCAGTGGTGGTTATCACATTTTATTGAAAACGATTCCTATCGATTTTGATAATCATCGAGAATTATTAAAAAAAATCGCCGCAGACAGACCATCATGGAATGTTGATATACAGGCTGGACTTCATAGCATCAAATTACCAGGAACAAGATCAGCAAAACCAAACAGCATTGATAAACGATTAATTTATCCTGGAAATCTAAAGGATTCTGAAAATCTATCGGATTTTAGATCTACTAGTTTGTTATTGTCCTGTCCTGTTGCTATACAGACTTGTTATGAAAAACGCACTGACAATGAAACCAATGACTTTATCCTCGGTGTTACTGATGACGATTTGACCAACGAAGATTTCAATCAAATATCTATCGAGTTAACTGGTCAACCAGATCAAATCACTGGAATAACAAATCAAACCAGCAATATGATTTCACTGGGAAGGGTTGCTGGATCGTATTGCAATATTTGTCAGCGCCGACACGGATACAATGAGATTGGTGAATTCATTGAGGGAAAAGCCATCGATGCATTTGTATGCGTGTATTCTGATAGATTTGTGGTTGGTTGTTTCCGGACTACAAAAAATAAAATCATGATACTGAGAGACTCTGATAGTGTCATCGATGGCTCTGCCATTGATAAAATCAACAATGATAAAACCCGCTACGAAAAATATTTAAAATCATACGACTATCACCGAGTAGATCATAGTGGTGAATTTCCAAAAAGAATTCCGGATTATACTTACTGCGAGCCACCTATTCATGAAAATGGCCAAGGATGTAAAATCATCCTCAATGACGACTATATGGATGGTTCTGCTTGTGGGATGGGGAAATCAAAATCAGCGTGGAAATCAATACGAGATGATCAATCTGTTCTCTATTTGTCATACAGAAGGACATTTACCAGAAAGACCACCATAGACTACAATCTCGAATCGTATGAAACAATTCATGGAGGAATTATTTTTGATACAAGAACTCATCGAAGGGTTATTTCGCAGATTGAATCGATTGTACGAGTCAGGGGAATTCCTGATGTGTTATTGTTAGATGAATGGCATGGCATTCTTCGTCAAATAATCTCATCAAATCGTGGGAAACAAATTTGGGAAACACTCACATGGTTAATTTCATCAGCAAAACGGGTTATTGTGTTAGACGCAGATGCTAACAATGATGATCTAGAATTATTTAGAAAACACTTAAATCGTCCGGACATGAAATTCATCATCAACGAGTATAAACCAGATTGTGGTAAGAGGTTTATTGTAGAACAGTCTCATCATGACAATTACATCAAATTGTTAGACGCGCTGCAACAAGGAAATCGTGTAGTAGTCTTCACACAAAACAAACGACACGGGAATTATTCTGTAGAAGCCCTTGCTAAATTGTTACAGCATTTAGGATACCGAGTGAAGTATTATCACGCTGATACTGATTCTGCAGAAAAAGAAAGAGATTTTGCTGATCCCGTTGAAGCGTTTAATAACATCGATGTTGTGATTTATAATTGCACCGTAGAAGCAGGAATTTCAATCGTAGACGAACGATTCAAGTACATGACGGTATTTTCTGAACAATTAGGATCTGTAGAAGCCACTAAACAAGCAATTCATCGTTTCAGAAACATTACTGAAATTCATTATTCGGCTACTAAACGATCTTCCACAACGTTACCACTCACACGTGATGACATTATTTCTGCCATTGAATCACATGAAAGAGATTTATCCTCTACGGAATTATTATTCAGAACCCCCAATCTCAATGATGTGAATTCTAGTTACGGATACGCATTTATCAGTGCCATTATTGACGAAAATAATTCGAAGTGTTATTTCACAGGACGACTTGTTACGATGATGAAGCAAACAGGATATGAAGTCACGTGGGAATTACCAGATGAATATGATTTGTGGTGTGAAAAAAATAAAAAAAAGGATCAACGAATTTCTACTGCGGCAATTAATAATAATCCCGTCGTAGATGATTTTCTGAAATCTTCTATCGGGGAAAGAATTGCTGCTGCAAGTGATAAAATCAACAGTGAACAACAAAAATATCATCGATATGATCCTGAGAATCCAAAGGATTTTCAACAACGATTAGAACCCTACGCGAAGAAATTGATGTATCTCAATCATGTATTTCAAACTGATGTGGGAAAATTGGACTCAAACACGATTGAACACCTCGACAAAAACGTATCACGATTACAACGATACCAGCGAGTCCTTGTTGATAAATTCAATCAGGGAAATGCTATAACAACTACACCATGCAGATCTGATAAAATCAATCCACGACAACAACTCGAAATTGTCAGAGATGTTCTTGAAGTATTAAAACTCCCTGATGTGGTTCCGGATGATTTATCGGTGAAAAGTGTTTCAGTGAACCGCGTTGAATTAATCAAGAATATCAATAACATGTTAAAAAACCCTGACCAACTCGATAAATACCAAGCGTTATTAAAACACTTCCATGAGATATTTCCAAACGAAAGATTACAAACAACTACTATGACGCTGAAAAAATATCATCGAAAAAATTAAATTGATTTACAAGGGATTCGGTGGAAGATTACAATCTGATGATATTAAAAACGCAGGGAGATGTAATCTCACATTGTTTTATCCTGAATGGCCCAAATCGGATTTTATAGATGATTCGATATGGATTAATGAAACCGTTGACGATGTAGGGTTTGCTGGAAAAGATGTAACTGCAACGGATACACACACTACAATGTTACGATTTCATGTTTGGACCGTTAATGGATGGTTTTCCCGATATGATATGTCAGATTGATCAAAAAAAGAATGAGGGAACTATCAATATTATTTATTTATATATACAATTATGATACTTCCCTCATCATTGATAACGCCGTTAAAATAACAAAATAACACTTCCATGGTGGTGTTAAAAATCATCATGGATTAATTTAACCCGGGCGTATTAATTTCAACGCGGACATATCATCGATGGTACACATTATTCTGATATCATTTTAGTAATTTAATTAAATAACCGCTTTAATTATATGTCTCAGTTTGAGGCTGCACTTAATGATTATCGCAATCGCTATCCACAATTAACGGTTTATGATAAAATCACAGGCACCGGTCGAAGGATTATAACAGAAAAAGGTCCTGATGGTGTCACTCATAAAAGTGTTATTTTGTTATTTTAACGGCGTTATCAATGATGAGGGAAGTATCATAATTGTATATATAAATAAATAATATTGATAGTTCCCTCATTCTTTTTTTGATCAATCTGACATATCATATCGGGAAAACCATCCATTAACGGTCCAAACATGAAATCGTAACATTGTAGTGTGTGTATCCGTTGCAGTTACATCTTTTCCAGCAAACCCTACATCGTCAACGGTTTCATTAATCCATATCGAATCATCTATAAAATCCGATTTGGGCCATTCAGGATAGAACAATGTGAGATTACATCTCCCTGCGTTTTTAATATCATCAGATTGTAATCTTCCACCGAATCCCTTGTAAATCAATTTAATTTTTTCGATGATATTTTTCAGCGTCATAGTAGTTGTTTGTAATCTTTCGTTTGGAAATATCTCATGGAAGTGTTTTAATAACGCTTGGTATTTATCGAGTTGGTCAGGGTTTTTTAACATGTTATTGATATTCTTGATTAATTCAACGCGGTTCACTGAAACACTTTTCACCGATAAATCATCCGGAACCACATCAGGGAGTTTTAATACTTCAAGAACATCTCTGACAATTTCGAGTTGTTGTCGTGGATTGATTTTATCAGATCTGCATGGTGTAGTTGTTATAGCATTTCCCTGATTGAATTTATCAACAAGGACTCGCTGGTATCGTTGTAATCGTGATACGTTTTTGTCGAGGTGTTCAATCGTGTTTGAGTCCAATTTTCCCACATCAGTTTGAAATACATGATTGAGATACATCAATTTCTTCGCGTAGGGTTCTAATCGTTGTTGAAAATCCTTTGGATTCTCAGGATCATATCGATGATATTTTTGTTGTTCACTGTTGATTTTATCACTTGCAGCAGCAATTCTTTCCCCGATAGAAGATTTCAGAAAATCATCTACGACGGGATTATTATCAATTGCCGCGGTAGAAATTCGTTGATCCTTTTTTTTATTTTTTTCACACCACAAATCATATTCATCTGGTAATTCCCACGTGACTTCATATCCTGTTTGCTTCATCATCGTAACAAGTCGTCCTGTGAAATAACACTTCGAATTATTTTCGTCAATAATGGCACTGATAAATGCGTATCCGTAACTAGAATTCACATCATTGAGATTGGGGGTTCTGAATAATAATTCCGTAGAGGATAAATCTCTTTCATGTGATTCAATGGCAGAAATAATGTCATCACGTGTGAGTGGTAACGTTGTGGAAGATCGTTTAGTAGCCGAATAATGAATTTCAGTAATGTTTCTGAAACGATGAATTGCTTGTTTAGTGGCTTCTACAGATCCTAATTGTTCAGAAAATACCGTCATGTACTTGAATCGTTCGTCTACGATTGAAATTCCTGCTTCTACGGTGCAATTATAAATCACAACATCGATGTTATTAAACGCTTCAACGGGATCAGCAAAATCTCTTTCTTTTTCTGCAGAATCAGTATCAGCGTGATAATACTTCACTCGGTATCCTAAATGCTGTAACAATTTAGCAAGGGCTTCTACAGAATAATTCCCGTGTCGTTTGTTTTGTGTGAAGACTACTACACGATTTCCTTGTTGCAGCGCGTCTAACAATTTGATGTAATTGTCATGATGAGACTGTTCTACAATAAACCTCTTACCACAATCTGGTTTATACTCGTTGATGATGAATTTCATGTCCGGACGATTTAAGTGTTTTCTAAATAATTCTAGATCATCATTGTTAGCATCTGCGTCTAACACAATAACCCGTTTTGCTGATGAAATTAACCATGTGAGTGTTTCCCAAATTTGTTTCCCACGATTTGATGAGATTATTTGACGAAGAATGCCATGCCATTCATCTAACAATAACACATCAGGAATTCCCCTGACTCGTACAATCGATTCAATCTGCGAAATAACCCTTCGATGAGTTCTTGTATCAAAAATAATTCCTCCATGAATTGTTTCATACGATTCGAGATTGTAGTCTATGGTGGTCTTTCTGGTAAATGTCCTTCTGTATGACAAATAGAGAACAGATTGATCATCTCGTATTGATTTCCACGCTGATTTTGATTTCCCCATCCCACAAGCAGAACCATCCATATAGTCGTCATTGAGGATGATTTTACATCCTTGGCCATTTTCATGAATAGGTGGCTCGCAGTAAGTATAATCCGGAATTCTTTTTGGAAATTCACCACTATGATCTACTCGGTGATAGTCGTATGATTTTAAATATTTTTCGTAGCGGGTTTTATCATTGTTGATTTTATCAATGGCAGAGCCATCGATGACACTATCAGAGTCTCACAGTATCATGATTTTATTTTTTGTAGTCCGGAAACAACCAACCACAAATCTATCAGAATACACGCATACAAATGCATCGATGGCTTTTCCCTCAATGAATTCACCAATCTCATTGTATCCGTGTCGGCGCTGACAAATATTGCAATACGATCCAGCAACCCTTCCCAGTGAAATCATATTGCTGGTTTGATTTGTTATTCCAGTGATTTGATCTGGTTGACCAGTTAACTCGATAGATATTTGATTGAAATCTTCGTTGGTCAAATCGTCATCAGTAACACCGAGGATAAAGTCATTGGTTTCATTGTCAGTGCGTTTTTCATAACAAGTCTGTATAGCAACAGGACAGGACAATAACAAACTAGTAGATCTAAAATCCGATAGATTTTCAGAATCCTTTAGATTTCCAGGATAGATTAATCGTTTATCAATGCTGTTTGGTTTTGCTGATCTTGTTCCTGGTAATTTGATGCTATGAAGTCCAGCCTGTATATCAACATTCCATGATGGTCTGTCTGCGGCGATTTTTTTTAATAATTCTCGATGATTATCAAAATCGATAGGAATCGTTTTCAATAAAATGTGATAACCACCACTGGTTTCAAAAATCAAAACATCATTGACAGAGTCAACTAAGTCATTGAAATACAATAACAATTCCTTCAACGATGGGTTTTTAGAATCAATATCGATAGTGGGATATCTCAATCTCTCCCGGGGGATAATTTCATTCACCGCAGAACATCCTTAAAATTCTGTTATGTCGGGATCATTCACAAAAATGTAAAATTGTCCCCGTTGTTGAATTATTACACCATGGCGTAGATAATTATCTTCGGTGAGTAATTCCATCGCGGATTTTTTACTAGAAACATTCCATGACGGCGTTAAATGCCTTTTGTAGTATTCTTGAAGATCATGATAAGTTTGTGGTGTTTGAAAAAAATCATCATCACTATCGGAGTAATCACTAATCATTATTGATAATGATTTTTTAACGTCTAATTGAATGTTGATTAACGATTAATAATAATGGTTGAATTACAATCGCGTAATAAGTGTTCGTGGCTGTTTCAAGGATCTACACGACGCTGTGAAAAAAACAGTCTCGGGAAATTCTGTGGAGTACATAATTGTACTGCAAAACAAGGATGTCCCGAGGGACCAAAACCCTGTCTTGGTTGTGGAAAAGGCGTCAGAGGGAAATATCAGATTTGCACTGAGTGTGGCGGTCACAAATATCGTTCCGCAATAGAATATCTTCGAAGAAATAATAAACCGATACCGACCCCAGAAGAGTTTTTAAAGAATTTCCGTGAGAAGCATACACATGATGCTGTTGCGTCGACAGAAAAACAAAACTGAGAAAACTGAAACAAAAAAATCCTGCTAGGATCTTTTCCCGGGGGCGTCACAAAAACACTGACGTGATATATGTCACTCAACGCTACACTCAGGTTCCAAAAGTCATCAGAGATAACTGCAATATTCTTGCTGTATTCAACGGAGTTGATACTCATACTCTTAGAAATATATGGCAGACATGGTGTTCTGATATGGACTTCAATCAATTTCGAGATTTCTTTAGTCATGCTCAGTCAACCCCGTACGGATTCGCAACAATAAATTTGCATGATCCTCGGACACGATATCGTATCGGACTGGATCAAATATTTGGTTAAAATCATTTATTATTTTTTGTTAACCTGTAGCAGCAGAGAGGGTGGATGACCACATCGTTGCGAGCAAAATTGATTAAAAAATCGTAAAATCTCCGTTTTTGCAAAAATGGAGACTTTTTTTTGGGTTAAATGAGATTTTGTTGGAAGCCTTATTTTTTGTCTGAAAACGTAGTCTATAGGCCATATTTTGCTCGAAAACATGATCTGTAGGCCTTATTTTTGCTCGAAAAGGGTGGTCTGTTCACCCTCTCTGCTGCTATTACACAAAATATACCCATTTATTAGAAACCAGTTTAAAAGAATTCGTACGATGCTTTATTTTCAAAACACGCCAATTAATTCAGATTCCGTTTCGAAAACTAAAGATACACCTTTAAAAGACGATGGGATTGTGTCAGAATTTAGTTAAATATATCTAATCATCTTCAATATTATCATCTTTGTTAACAATAAGAGAAGAGGAAAATCAAGGTATTACATTTTAGTTAATACGGAGATTATATCATCTGAAAAGCATTTTCGTTTGCATTATTCATTACGCAATTATTTTTTTCTAAAATATAAATCACAACTCATCATCACTAACAATGTCCCCTTTATGATGTAATCCTAAAGTCCAGTACATAAATCTCATAGGAAAATGCTATGCCAAGTGTCCATCAATTTATTTGAAAAAATAGTTTCAACTAGATCCGACGATATTGTACTTTCGCTACATGCCAATTACCTCGAATCATTATTTCGTCTTTAAACAAACAAGACTTGTTTTAACAATGCATTATATGGCATGATCATAACTGACAGATCAATAGATTGACACAAAGCAAAATGCATAACATTTTATACCATTGCGATATCGGTGCTCTACGCAGTGGAAACAATCTCTCATTTCAAAATTGGATCCTAATGCTGAAGTTAAAGCAAAGGAGAATTAAATACTCTCGAAACGAAGGCCTCAGAAGAGGAAATTACCACGAAAAGCCCCATCCTACGAAAAATTAAAAATCGAAGTAAAAATATGTACACTAAGAAACATCTTCTTAAAGAATGAAAAGATATCATGATTCAAGACATCAATGCTTCTCCACAACGATACCTGACAAATTTGACCAAATACATCTGCTTTATAATCTGATGAAAATATGAAACCCAATTCTAAAGAAAATTCTCCTCGTGTAACAACATCTTTTTAACGACTGATCTTGCTGCTTTTAAAATGAAGCCAAGCCCAAAACCAAAATGCTATCAGAACCGGATTTTTTCAAAGTTGGGTTTATTCAAACAACACCTGTCTTGTCTAAACTCATGCTGTTAAAAATATGTGATCGCCGTATGCACAATATCATGACGTTGATAAGACGTGCGATTGATTGGTGCAGGCGAATTCTAGTATCAAAACTGATTGTGTACCTTAATAACTTTCCAGAAACAAACGAAACAAATGATGGTTCAGCATGAAAGATTTTTAAAAATGAGGATAGGGTCAATATAAGAAGAGAGTTCTTTCATGACTACGTTTAGATGCCATGGGATAATTAGGAAAGAAGGATTACATAGAACACTCTATTTATGAAATGCATCATCCATGTACCATTAAATTAATGGAAACAAAAAGGCTCCTGTACGTTAACACCAAAAGATGATACAAAACTTTACTTACAACCGAATCATATTAAAAGAAGATCTCAGAAGAAAAGAGTTTTAAACTTGGACTTCTCAAGCACATAGTCCGATCTCATTACTCAGAAACGGGTACAAATTAAGCCTTGTATAACAAATATGATGTTAATTCTTAACTGAACGGGAGAAAAACAGAAGGTATGGAAGTCATAAGATATAAAGATGCCGCCAAAACAGTGACCACTTCAGAGCAACTACTGGTTAGGGAGGTGTTTAAAACTTGTGCTCTGCTGCTAATACAAAACTTAAACGAGCACGGTTAGCTGCATATATGGTAACAATAATACGCGCATAACACGTTATGGTAACCCATATAAATTAGCGATGTCAAGCTCAATTGGATGGCATCGATCATCAATAGCATACAATTTTGTTCATGTTTCGTTTTGGAGCATATTTGTTTTGTGTCATCTACGTGTTTTGGAACTTATCGAGGGACCTTTCTCTAAGTTCTAAGTCTAATGTTCCGATTAATTAAAGTTGTCCGTGGATTGAATTATGCTGTTTTGCGATGGAAAAACGTTCTATATTATGTTATGTATCAGCATTAGTTCTTGTTTGGGTGAGCAAAATCAAATTATGCTCGAAGAACACCAACAGCAATGAGTTAATTTAAGTATATTTTTGATAACCTACTGAATTAAAAGACGTGCTGAATAGAATGTTTGTGTATTCCAATTTGCTCGCTTCACACGAATGGCCACAGCATAGCTTCATCTTCTACTCTACAACATGGATGAGGTGGAATGAGATATCTAAATCATTCAGACCTTTAAACACAATCAGAGAAAGAATATGAAAAGCCGATCAAGTGAACAATTAGATTTATTTCATTACAACACGAAATGGCTGCCTAAGAGTCGCTAAGAGTCGGAACTGGACCATTTCGTAATTCCACCAACCATAACGACGAGGCAAGAAAATGGAATGGAGGAATTTAATCTCGAATTGCCCATATATATTTCAGTCCATTTTTTACTTTGCAATCAGAGTACAAACCGAAGATTAAATAGACCATAATAACAGACACTTTTAACTACAAGTTAACATTCTTATCGCCGACAAAAGCAATCAACCAACCACGTGCACTGCTTGTTCAGTTAAGCAGATTGTTTATTTGAATAAGAATATAATTAGCAGTAGCATGGATACTTATCATTACCGAGCGTAACAAAAAATCTCGTCGTACGGAAAACAGACAAGAAAACACATCTGGATGCTATATTTTCTAGGAATAATATATGATCTCTGATAGGGCATTGATGCATATCACAATAGTGGACTTAACGACCGTCTAATTAGTAATGACCATAGTCGCAGTTTCGGAATGGTTAAACATTTGTATTAGAATATGTAATGCCGAGATACGTACTTGCTGAACGCAGGCAGAGACATAATCGAGCTACTACAGCGTTCCAGATCACGACGAATTCTAACGAATACAAAACGATCATTGAATAATGTCGACTTACGTGTGTCTTGTAGACAGTTCGCCTTATGTTGGAAACAACATCAAACGCAACACAAATAAATGTATTCGATAGTATGCGTGTAAGTAGATCATTATGAAGGAAGATATTCTGTATGTCGCTTCGTTTTTACTACAAACCAAGAAAACGACAAGCGACATTTTTACCCTATAAACTCAACTCTAGTTTACTTTGTATGGAACTGCAGTTTTTCGCATCTCTAACCAACATGGTTACGATCATATTGTATTCTGATTTTGATCATACTCTGGTAGGCAAGGATTTGAAATCGTCATTTTTGACTAATTTTAATAAGGTGTAAAACACACAATCTGTGAAAATAGTCTAACAAGGATGTTTGTAAATCAGAACATGATTATCAAAATACATTTGCTATATCTAGATAGTTAATCAATTACCACAATTTAACCTTTTGTTTTGCTACTGAATTGACACGAAGATTTACAGAGCTATTTAGCTCGAGAACACGCTTTTAGATGTCAATACGATTATCCTAGTTAGATTCAAAACGACAATATATAATAATGAGGCATGATACATACATGGAAAGGCGTCAAATAGAGGCCTGGAAATTCATCTCCATAAGAGATCGTTTTGACAAAGTGACAAAAAAGTTTTAGTGACCGTTGCTCGACTCCATTGCATTGGCGCCCAAAAATGGGGAACATGGCGGCACTTGCCACTGTTACCACCTCACATACACTAATAACTCTATCCATTTGCTAAATAGTCACCCAGTATTCGGTTTTATATACTATTACAACGAATTATTAGGAATTTGTGTTCTATAATACATTTTTATAAACTAACAGATGTCATTTTGACTCAACGATTTTTATTTAAATATTAAATATTTTTAAGCATCATCAAAAGGTTGAAATAAAATAATACATTTTTCGGTTTAGTTCCTGTAAAATAGCCGTGTACAGTGTTGCACACACATCGGGTTTTCTGTTTTGTTTGTTTGTCATAACTTTGCTGTGTATTTGACTTTTAAAGAGACTCATTAAGAATATAAAGCACTTAGGCAAGTTAGATACGAGTTTTCGCAATGTCGCTGTGTTATATTTGATTTCTATACATGGCTATAAAATGTAGTTATTATCTATAAACAAGATTTTAGATAGCGTATTGTTCGAATGTCATTGCAAATTCTATGTTAAAATATTAGACTGAAAAAAAATGTTAACAACTTTTAAAGTTTTAATTTAAATCCTAATGATAAACATATTTACTTTTCATTCGATGATTAAGGCAGATGGTTGCGTATTCTAACACATATCACGCAATAATACAGAACTTGACTTTATATGCGTTGACGTTATCAGTTACAAAGGTACCACATATGCTTTATCTGTAAACTTATGTTTGCCGTACTTTGTAGAACTTCAATCTTGTCATACATTATCAACATTCAAATAATAATAGCGAATTAATATTTTCATATGTAATCATCATGAGAATTTTGTTATGGATTGACCTGCTTTTTATCATGATATTTCCATAAAAATTTTGATAGTTTTTAAACGTTATCCTTTCAGAATATCATTATAACACTCGTATTATTTCCTTTTTTTGCTTTCAGGTTATGCCTACACTGATGGGGTGTGTGAACCATATTACAAAGTATCACTAATCCAGTCACTAGATTATTTTCTAACAGTGACCACAGCAGCACACGAACTTGCACACAAGTAAGTTTACTCATGGGTCGCTATTTGTCCCCACATTTACATCCAATCTATCATCAATTATCGAATCCTGCGATGGCGTTATGATTTCAACATGGCAAACTCCTTCTGCTCACATATCGATTACATGTGGTTTCCTTCAATTCTTTTCTCCAGTTTTATTTTTTCATGCACCGGATCACAGCATTAATTAGGCGGTAAAGAATATTTCTTACAATACGCCGACCGGTGTTATAGCAAATTGTCCTCAGATACAACTGGAATCATTTTAATGAAATACTTTCATACGTTTATGTGCGTAAAATAACATTGTATTTGTTCTATTTCAAACAATTGATTACACTACAGTGAATTAAAACGTGTCACGTCGCTAGTGAAAGCTTTATTTTCAGAACTAGACAGTATATAATGTGTATTCATGTGCCTTACTTGCTTCTTATCTTCAAGTCTTGGAGCAAACCATGACGGTGAAGGGAACGCTATCGCTTGTAGGGCTGGTGATTTCTTCCTGATGACTCCGTACAACCCACGTTTGAGGAAAAATCCAACATACTCCAGGAACCCATGGATTTTCTCTAACTGCACCGTGGAAGTGTTCAAAAATGAACTAAAAAACAAGTATGTATGCTCACTAAACATACAGAGATATACTATAGTATTGTGAAATAATGATTTTGGGATTCTTTGTTACTGATCTGGGTTAAACACTTTTACACCTAATTCCTTTGTCCTGATATCACATAGCCACACTTGCAAACCCGTCTGCATTTCTACAAGAAGACCATGAAAAGTGAAAAGATTTTTAGTTTGGAAAGTTCAAACAAAAGAAGTAAAACAGCAAACTCGATTATAGCTCAGGGTTAAATCAATCAATTACAGCATAGTAGACGACAGGCAAGCAAAGTTTTATATTTATTTAATTGTATTGCTTGTTGGTTAGTTTAATTATTTTTCTTCATTTTATTACATGGTAGTATAATGTAATTCTGAATGCTGGACTTGATCTTGTCCAAAATTGGGTTTATATGTGCTCGACCTAAATTACTATTTTTTTGTTCATTCAATTTTGTAAACAATTAACAATAGTTTAAATATTCTATGTGTGTATTATATTATTATCATCATTAGTATTCATGTACACAAGGGGTAAATATGTTGATTAGGGTCAGATAATTCGGGTTCCTAAATTAATGTTGTTTTGTAAATAAAGAGCCTCATTAGAAAATTAAAGAAGATTGTTTTGTTTAGTACATGGTTGTGTTTAGTAAATGCTTAGTAAAACCTGCCGTCACGTTGAAATCTATATATTCATGTGAATATGAGGATTCTACCAGGCGTGCTTTAACATTGATTGCTTACAAGTTGTATTATGTTGTGACATGCATTGGCGGAATCTTATTTTCCTCCATATATTGAATTCAAATTATTATTTTATCTGGGAACACTAAGGTGTTTTGCTAGAATTATACAATTTAAACATACACTGAAATTTATGCTGATTTGAAACCTGGAGTAATTTTTCTGTGATGCAATAACTGTTAAGTCATCAGTACTCATTATGATGTGTGTGTCATTGCCTTCAATTCTGGATATCTTCGGGACTAGCCATAATTATATTCAGGATTTATATTAGGACTTGTGTCTCTTATTCTTATTCACAATAATTCTTGGATTATTTTGAGATTTAATTAGCAGCATTGTAAGTTCGTTTTGCTCATTTTAACGTTTAATTCTAGGGAAAAAATTATTTGTTAGATGTTACAAAGCCAATTGTGTCCACTCTTTCAACATGATACAACATCTTGGATTCTTTTGAGTAATCTGATTTCATGCGAATTTCAGTTGTTCCTCTAAAACATTATAATCATCTTTTATATCCTTTTCATAAATAAACTGATCTCACTCCAAGTATATTAATATACATGGCAACACGCATACATTTATCTAATAATACCTTTTCTTCTGATACAAAATGTTAAACACTCACAGAAAATCTATTTCGGAGGAATATTTAACATTTCAGCTATGGTTCCTTATGAGAGCCTGGCATCATGTTCATAACATTTAGATTGAACCGATACTGAAACAATTAGTCTTGCCTTCACCCAAACATTTTTACACTGAAATGTAAAAGTTGTTAAACAACAGTTCCGATCTTTTCGTTTGAGATTCTGTTTGTGCCACATAATCAATGCAAGTTTCAAATGTTTGCGATGTGTTGGTTTTGTTTGTTTTTAATGGTTTAGCGCCAATTTTCAGCACACTATAGGCTATACATGACGGAAAACACCCAGAAAGAACCACAAGACCCATTAGAAGCTACTGGCAAGCTTTCTCATATAACTACATTAGCTTAATCTTAGACTCTAACTCACGCAGACAGATTAAGATGGCAGTGATCCGTAACCGACAGAGCTTTAGACCTTTCGGCCACTCGAGGCCCCTTCGATTTGTTGATGAATTTTATTTCATTGTTGAAAAACCAGTCATTGAGTATTTTCATGCCTGATTGTGCATTCCCCGACCAAACATTTTAATTTGCGCATTATATGATTACAAGCTGGACTTAATATGGCAGTTATACATTAAGGTGATTTGAGCTGTCGATTCCTATTTCACCATTGACACGATTTTATCTTAATGTTTGTCCAGGGCCTGTTAAAACACTCAGACACAGCTATTCGTCAATCTGTCAGGACACATCGTAGAAAGTGATGATATCGCGTGGTGAATTAGCGAGACTACCATGCATATTATTTAATATATATCCTTATGAAACAAAATCTGTTTTTCCATTCAAGACATAAATACACTTCTTATGAACCTGAAACACAGCTTGATGTACAATTTTACTTTACAAATCGTCAGAAGCACGTAGAAGATTGTACATAAACCATATCGATGCAATATTCCTTACTAAGATGAAGAAATGTCTAACGGATGAACAATATATAAATTTTCGATTAGACTGTAGTATAAGGGTCTGCATCTGCGGAGAAAATCCACTCTTTTAAGATAAAAGAAAAGAGTTTGAGCGTGGCAACTTTCATCCATATGTTGATCGAGGCAAGTGCGATGACACAGTCACCTTCGCATACCCTAGGAAACGTCCCGTGAATAGTTTGGCATTAAAACGCTTACTTTATTTCTTCCTGCTGATCGTTTATATATTTCACAATACCGTGAACTTTAAACCTATGTACTACATAATTACTTGAAATTGTATGCAAGGGAGACAAGCTACTCATGTCCGAATATTCAGTGAGTGAACCAGATACACATAATTGTGTTTAAAGACCGTTAACAACACTGCAGCGTTTGCAATTGGACTCATATTGATTGATACGTTGTTAACTGAACGTTTGATATGGGTTATGTTGAACATGTCTTAAAGCGCCGAAACTAGGATCCTGTAGAACTAATAGTTAGGAATTCACTACTCGTTGGATATGGTAATGCCACCTTTTTGGTTTGAAAACAACATTGATCTCACGAGTACGGTCCGTAATATTTATCAGTCATATAAATGCTCAGGCGATGTTAAAAGCAGCTCTACCGTGTCACTCCTGTGATATAACACTAAGTCAGTTTAAAGGTCACAATTTACAACAAGATTCAAAACCTGATTGTATTGTATATAAACTTTGTATAGAACTTACGAAGCGTCGATCGTAATACAGTCGACTCCGGTTAACTGCACACCCTCGGGCTAGACACGAGACACTGCAGTTAAATGGAGTGTGCAGTTAACCGGAGTACGGCACAGTACATTTTTAAGCATTAGGAAAAATCGGGACAGGCGTGATTACGTGCAGTTATCCGGAGTGTGCAGTTAACCGATGTGCGGTTAAGAGGAGTCGACTGAAATATAACTTTCGAAGTCCTGTTTAATTATTTTTTTCCAGTACCACAGTAAAATTGTAAAATGATTTGCTATGTTCTGGAATCAAGGAACCATGTAGAGCTTTTCATTTTTGATACAAGTTAAAAGTTTTTCATGCAAAGCTACTTCGGGTATTACGTATATGAATATGGTCGTTTTCGTGGATCTTGCAAATGATTCGGCCCATGCTGTCATTTCATTCACCATGTGTATGTTTGAATAGAATTGACGTTTTAATGTCTTTCTACAATTAAAGATGAATTAGTCAATCAAGTAATACCATATTTAAAGCATGGTCACAAAACTAGACCAACACTGCATGGGATCAAGTGGGATTCACAGTAGTAAATACAACATATTTGTGTAAAGAATATCTGTATTTTGTCTTATATTTGTCAGTGATTGCGATCTTTGTTTAATTACATTTGTTGCTGTAACACAGTAAAACTATAACATATTTTTCTTTTTCTGGCATGAGAGTACCATATGGAGTATGACTTATTTAATAAAAAATAAACGTTTTGCTTGCAAAGCTGCTTCGGGCATTATAAACAAGCATTCCTCATTTTTAAGGATATTAAAAATGCTTCGACACTCGCTATCATTTCATTATCTCTGTGTATGTGTGAACAACATTGACATTTTAATGTATTTTCTACAATCATAGATTAATGAGTCAATACACGGATATTTTTTAAAGGCATCGTCTATAAACTGATATAACACCGCATGGGAGCAAATATGATTTACAGGAGTCATAACAAAATATTTTGGCTATGCATATCTATATTGTATCAAATATTTATCAGTGATTGTGATCATTGAAAAAGATAATTCATAGCTATTATATCATCGAAAATAGTCGTATCTCTGGTTGGGCTTGTACTTCAGCTTTACGTTCAGATTATATGCACACTGCTGTTTTTATGCTTCATACGTGAGTATTGTAGATTAAGACATTCACTAACAGGTACATATCCTCGATAAATATACATCGTTCTGCCGGTGTAAACAGTAAATTTATGTCCTTCAGAACATGCTTGAACAATGTGGGTACCACCTACAACATGCTGGAATGGAATGATTTTACAATGGAAATGCCAGGACAGGTGTATTCTCTCAATAAGCAGTGTGAGTTATATAATGGACACGGATCTTTCTTCTGTGGGGTATGTATATTGTATATGTGTGGCTGTGCGTTAGCTTATTCCCATATCCCAGACAAAGTATATAATACAATGAACGATATATCTTCTTCTTCATATTTATATTTATTTAATTTGACATTTTAAGTTTAAGATTCATTTATTGGGACATGACCTGTACTTTGCAACTCAACACCAGATGTTGACCTCATTTCTGACCTGGCTTCAGACTTGTAAACAAGCTTTTAAAATGATTAGTTGATTAGAAGGACATTATGGAGCTTTGTTATAAACATCTTTCTATTTTTAGTTCCTGAGAGTAAAAATAACTGATTCCCATATAGGTCATACGGTGTGTTCGAGATTTATTGAACGTAAATGTGTTCTAAAGATTCTACAAGATCATGTGACCCCTTCCTTGCTTACGTAAAAACATGTATATAAATTATGTTTCGGAGCGAACTATTTAGTAGAAGTTGGGCTGTTAGAATACAAAGTTGTTTGTCTTTTTGAGTTATTTTAAATTATCTTGTACTGAAAATTATTTCAATTCTTTTGGATGAAAGGGATTTATTTTGTTATTTATCTGGAGAACAATTGTGCTCATTGAAATTCAAAAGACCAGAACTGACATCATCACGTGACATCGTCTTCCATCTTGGATGCTTTACTAAGATTCGAACTTGGAATTATTAAGATATTTTATTAACAGTACTTTTGTAATTTCACTATTGGATTATATTTTGAGTTATTTTTGGATTAATTTTGGGAATCGATTCTTAAAACCGTAAGTTTATTTTTCTTTCCTGGAAAATATTTCTGCTCACTAAATTGTTTATTAAATTTTGACAAGCTTGTTATTTTAACTCGATCTATGTCACTATTAATTTGAGCCTAAGCACGTAACATTATATATATATATATATATATATATATATATATATATATATATATATATATATATATATATATATATATATATATATATATATATATATTTATGAATAAATAGAGATAAACAGTTTTATTTTTACTTTTAATATGTATGATACAAATTAATTAATGTATATAAATATATATTTAAAAAAAAAAAAAAAAAAAATATACATATATATACACATACACACACATACACATATATATGCATATATACATACATACATACACACATACATACATACATACATACATACATACACATATATACATATATATATATATATATATATATATATATATATATATATATATATATATATATATATATATATATATATATACACATACACACATATACACATATATACATACACATACACATATATATACATATATACACATATACACATATATATATATATATATACATACATATACACGTACACACACATACATATATATATATACATATATATACATATACAAACACATACACATACTACACACATACATACATACATACATACATATATATACACACATACATACATACACACACATACACACATATACACACACATATATATATATATATTACATTAATGAAGGTCGTAAAGTGCTTTGGAATTTAGACCTTTTGGATATACTGTATTAAGACGGTGAATCCAGTAGGTTTCTTTTAGCAAACGTTCCATTTCAGATTCAGCTATAACAATAGGTTGAAAGGAAAAATCTTGCAAAGTATGAGAACTATTGTTAAAGTGTACGGCAACATGAGATGAAAAAGATTTATGGATATAATTTTTTATGTCAGATCTATGTTGGTTCATACGTTTAGATATTTGTTGACTAGTTTGTCCAATATATTGGACGTCACATTTTTTGCATATGATCAAATAAATAACGTTTGATGTTGCACAGTTAGTATCACAATGCATATTAAACGTTTCTTTTGTATTACTACTACTGAAAGAAGTACTTTCATTAATAAGAGAACAGTGCGAACATCTACGTCTATTACATTTAGTTGCTGATCCTTTTTTGTACGATGTTTTTTCTAATTTAGAATTAATTAGGTAATCTTTAAGATTTTTTGTCTTTTTATAAGCAAGCATGGGCTTGCTTTCGTGTAGCAATTTAACATTTTCTTTACCTGATAATTTTAACAAATCCCAATATTTATTGATAATCTTACCTATATTAGGTAAACTTGGGTTATATTCAATAATAAAGGGAATGATATCCTTATTTGTATTTTTGATTTTACATTGTAATGATTCAAGTTGTGTAAGAGAAGATACTTTTTGGAAAGCAGCATTAATAATATCAATAGGGTAATTTCTATTCAGAAAATGCTGACCTAACTCTATCAAAGATGATTTAAAAACAGTGTCATCCGAAATAATTCTTCTATATCTTTTAGCTTGACTATATGGTATCCCGCTTTTACATGATTTAGGATGGCATGATGAATATTCAATATATTGATGAATATTTGTGTTTTTAACATGAAACATGGTAGTGATGTCATTATTTTCATTTTTTATGACGTCTACGTCCAAAAATGATATTTTAGTTTTAGACACATTGAATGTAAACTTTATTGTTGGATGTAAGTTGTTTAAACTGTCTATAAAATAATAAAGGTCTTCTAATGGATAACTCCAAATCATAAATATATCGTCTAAAAACCTTAACCAAACATCTGGTTTTAAGAAACATTTATTTAGAAAATCATTTTCCAATTTTCCCATAAATAAAGATGCATAAGAAGGTGCCATAGGACTACCCATTGCTGTTCCCATTTTTTGGAGATAGTTTGTATTACCAAATTGAAAAGAAGTTATTTTCGAGCACTAGTTTTATCAAATTACAAACATGTTCTTTTGATAGTTTACATGTATATTCGTTTTCTCCAAGATAATATTTACATGCTTCGATACCATCATTGTGTGGTATATTCGTGTAGAGTGAAACCACATCAAGTGTAACTAGTAATGAATTTTCAGTTAGTTTTGGTAAAGATTTCAATTTGGTAATGAAATCAAAAGTATCTTTGACATATGAAGGTAGTGATTTCATTAGTGGTTGTAAAACATGATCAATATATTTGGATATATTATTTGTAACTGAGTTACAAGTAGAAATAATAGGTCTACCTGGATATCCTAAAGGTAGTGACTTATTAATCGCTTTATGTATTTTAGGTAAAATATAAAATTGAGGTGTGCGTATTTTATTCGGGAAGATATCTAGTTCATCATGTATTGAGCAATTGTGTATAGCGATTTGATTAATACATTTGCTTATGTTTTCTTTAAATTCTTCAGAAGGATTATAGGAAAGTTTTGTATAATATTCTTCATCATTTAATTGTCTTTCTACTTCTTCAATATAATCTTCTGTATTCATTATTACTATGGTGCTAGACTTATCTGCCTTTTTAATAGTAATACTTTCGTCCTGTGATAAGGTACGCAAGGAAATTAATTCTTCTTTAGATATGTTAGTAAAATGTTTTCTTTTAGAACTGCTATTTAAAATTTCTTGTTTAGTTGCTTCAATATAAAAATCGAGATAAATATCTCGACCACTAGAAGGTGTAAATGATGATTCTTTTTTATTGAAAAAGGGCTTATTTTTTAGATGATAACTACTTTTGACTTGTGAGTTTGTATGTGATTGTGAGAAAAATTCTTTTAATTTTAACGATTTTGTGTATTTGAAAAATGCTTCTGCTAAATTGATATTATCATGCACTTTGTTTCTTGGACAAAAAAATAAACCCTTACCTAGAAGAATGTAATCATTATCAGTTAGAGTTCGTTTAGAAAGGTTTAACACAGTTTCTTTTCCTCTTTTGATTTACTTTTTCCTTTTCTTGTCTTTCCTCCATTTGTTCTTGTTTTGAATTCTAATAAATCTCCTATTCTTTCTTTTGTTTGTGTTGTCTGCAACAGATCCTTGAGGGTTTCCATAAGTTTTTGTAATGTTTCTATTACGGTTATGTTGGACTCCTGTGCAATTTTCTTCGCCCCATTCTTTACTGCATCTGCATAGGTTGTCCTTTGTGTGCCTGGGACTCTTAAGTTTTTTGCTTGATCATTTGTTGAGTTGTTTTGAATGGGTCTGTTATTTTTTACTTCTTTTAGATTTGGTTGAGATGTAATTTTTGCTGTTGGTAATGATGCATGTTCCATTTGATTTTTATTTCTTGGTTGTTGTTGATTCCTTGTTTGATTGTTAGTTACTGTACGTTTGAAGTTAATTTCCTCTGTTGTTCTTCCTTGGTTGTTGATTGTTTCTTTTTGATTTCTCTCTAACAATTTCCAATGCTGATGGTTTTCGTTGTCCTGGAAAGTTGTTTTTTTCTTTTTTGCAAATTTTGTAACTTTTTAAGTTGATTTGATAATAGTTCGTCTTTTTTAGATTCCGTTTTTGTAAAGAGTTCTTCATCAAAATTGCCAATACGGTTTTTTATTAAATTTCTAAGATTATCTCTGTTTTCTTCTAGTTCTTTGCCTAGGTTGAGTGCTTTTCTCTGGTGCTCTTCTTTTAATCTCTCGCATATCTCCAAAGACACTTTTTTCAATAGGTTGTCAATAGACTCCTGAAACTTTCTTGAGGATTCGTTATTTCCAATATGAATTTTCAGTCTTAGACGTAATCCTTTCGGTACAAGATTTTCCGATATACAATTTTCCAGAAATCGTGCGTGTAGACCGCTCTTCATTTGTTTCTCAGCTAATTTCTCCATTGTTGATTTTAACAAATTTGTTTTATTATGAATACGTGGATCAGATGCTGATGCCATAGTGTTGTTTAGGTAGACTTATTAAAATATAAAATAAACAACGCCAACACGTATTAATGTTAATAGTTAATAATTAATACGTGTTGGCGTTGTTTATTTTATATTTATATATATATATATATATATATATATATATATATATATATATATATATATATATATATATATATATATTCCTAGTGTGTTTCTTGAGTACTATTGCACACCACCGTCAAGAACAATATTTTAGACTGATGCGTCCTTAGACGTAATAGAATATTGACTTGTGTCTGGAGATAATGAGATGGGTGCCTTTTTTCATGTTCACCTGGTTTATTATTTCCACAGAGTAGGATTCAAACATTCTCTTACCTGTATCAGATATATGTGTATATATATATATATATATATATATATATATATATATATATATATATATATATATATATATATATATATATATATATATATATATATTTAATGAACGAAACCTGAAATAAACTTGAAAGAGAGGGGTGGCATGCTTCTGATAATGGTGAATAAACTTTGAGATGCTTCAACAGCAATACATTTTATTGAGTCAGGACACAATGCTACAGTTTTATACTTTCACTCTGCTAATGCCGTTTCGGAATAATTCAATGATAAATGTGCTCGTTAGGTATTTTCATCAAATAAAGAAATATATTACGTAGATCCAGTTTCAACTTGGTATATATCTATTCCTTTCAGCATATACTTTTATCGTAGCCACATATTCTAATACATAGAAGCTATCGGTTTAAAACTACGGACTAGTTTGATTTTCACTTTATAATTTTTTTTCTGCATCATTTTCTATAATCAATGTTGTGTAGCCGAACTTATACAATTTGTCAGTAACGGGATGTTTGTTTTTAGCCTCGTTTAAGTACGTTAAGAGATTGTTCTAGTAAACTATGTAAGGGTAAGTATCATTGTTGCTTCTGACATGATATAATGTCACTGAACACAGAATACACAAAACGCTTTGATGACAGTTACTGTTTTATCAGCTCTCTCTTGGATTTTTGTACTTTTCAAAAATACGATTTTAGCATCTCCTAGACTATATCATTGTGGTAGAGAATTTTTTTCATAGGATAACCTGCTTTAACTATGAATTCTTCTATCAAGAATATAATATTTACGGACAAGGACGTTTTGAAAATAACTTCACGGTGAATTTGGTATGTATTTTTACACCTTCCGTGACATAATCCATTTTGAAAAGAATTGATACTACTGTGTGCCCTTCAACGTTGTAGTCCGCCATATATAAGTATATAAACATGGATTTCAATCCATGGTTTAGAGTGAGGAAACATCGTGTTTTTAATGTCTTTTGAATGCGGTAGTATATCGTTTTACATAGAAAATGGGGAACAAATGGATATCCATGGTCCACTTTATGCTACAGGTATGAATACATTTCGCAGTATTTTGTCGAGGACTTTGCCAAACTATTTGATGATTATTCAAGCAAAATCCTTTAGGATTTATCTTGAAATATAGGCTCAATGGACGATCTTAGTGTTATTTATGTTTTGCTACTTATGTTTCCGTTTTGATTTACGTTTTTTAGATGGACAACTAAAAACAGCAACACTTTTATCGAAGCATTAATACGAGTTTTCGTTCCTCATTTCGATGAGAAACGTGACTTGATTTATGCTTAAATTAAGGACTTCCCAATAAATTTCATGATTCAAATAGTTCGATGAGGAGTCACAATGAATGATTTCCCTAATATTAGAAAAACCTTTTACTGCTTACATATAGCTGATCAAACCCCTAAGGTTAATGTGATTTTGCTACAAGTAGAATATTTCGAGGAAAGATTGGAAAGACGATAAACAATATAGCATCTTTATTTTGTAGCAAAGATCAAGTATCATTTGCTGCTCCGTCACACCATACACCGCAAATATTTCAAGGTAAAAGACGATTTAGCTAGAGAAAGACATTATCCGCACCAAACCCAAAACGATTTATGTGCAGATATTAAAGACATAAACACTGAAACGAGAGGTAGATGTTGACTTTAACGACATTATGGCTTCCTGATAATGTTGTATCCTAGGACTTGCGATATGGCAAAAAATTATTTGTAACTAACTGGATATGCCTTATAACACAGTTTTCCTTTTAAACATCTTCATTTAAAGACTTCACCTGTCATGTATTTCAATTAAGTGGATCTCGAGTATGTACTCGTCTAGTGGCATGAAACAACTCGGAAGTTTTGTTATTCAAAATGTAAAAGCTATGATTACTTCTCACAATGCGACACCAATCACCATATTTTCACAGTTTATCTTTATATGGACTAGAAAGGGGCCCCGAGTGGCCGAGTGGTCTAAAGCGCTGTCCGTTACGGACCACTGCCTTCTCACCTCTGTCTTCGTGTGTTCGAGTCTAAGATTCGGCAAATGTAGTTATGTGAGAAAGCTTGCCAGTAGCTTCTCGTGGGTCGGTGATTCTTTCCGGGCTTTGTCCGGTTTCTTCCTCCACCATTAATACTGGCCGCCATGTATAGCCTATATTGTGCTGAAAAATGGCGTTAAACCATTAAAAAAAAAAAAAAATATGGACTAGAAAGTGACGTTTGCAATATACACAAATCACTTCGTTTTGGGGGAAATCTTCGGATGTACATTCGATAAAAGTTTAGTAAGATTGACTGTAACCTTTCATGAGCAGAGATCTTTGAATATGTTTAACGATACAACCATGATTCTTGTTGGTTAAAAGATGAATGCGACTGTTCTTAAATTCTTAATAGGAAAACCTGGATTTTGAATTAAATAGCTTCGTATATTCCCCATCATAGAGAATGACGACGATTTTCTTCAAAACAGTTTTAAATCTTTGTTTTAACTGCACCATTTCTTATACTCAAAGGAATATTGGGCTGGTTTAGAAAATGCACCAAAGACACAAAAAATAGTTGTGCCTTTGTTTGTAAGCAAAATCGGCTTTTCACTGATAATCGATTAGATCCAGTTTGCTTTTAGTTCGGATACGTTTCGTCAACTGATTTAATGTAACGGGTATGTTGCTTTCTCTTCTTGGCATATTTGCAGGTCCGGTAAATGTTGGATTATATTAAATGCTATGTGAAGTTTCTGCATGATTGGATGATAATGTAGTTCCTCTTCAAAAACGTAACTAATAATATAAGTTTAATGAATTTGGATATGCGGACTGCACCAGTCTTAAGGTATTTAGGTGTTTGATGAACAACATGCGGAGAGAAGGGTGTAACAGCAAGAGTGTTTCATTCTTTTTGTTTTTTTTTAAAGTGTTCACTTATGTAGTTTCAATATGTAATGGGAGACGCATAGACATTATCATTTTGTTCCATCCAGTTCATGATGTACTTTTCCTGCTCGATTTTTAATATTTACATCTTTCTCAGTTATCTACGTTTCGGTATCTACCTAATGGCTCATAGTTCATGATTTTGTTGACTAAAGCTCATAGAGTAGGTTTTGCTAATTCGTTTAGAATGTCTGTGATAGAGTTGAAGACAATGCAACATTTGCCTTACCGTTGCAGATGTACTGCTTCAGACAAATCGGTTCGATCTGTCAGCGGTTGATAGTATTGTTGCAGTTATGATATTTCGGTGAGATTATGATTGGTATATGAACGATGTTACCGTTTCTGGTGATACTTTAAACATTATTAGCATACAGCATCCATAGTTTCTTTTCGTCTTTGTTTTGCATTTTACATGTCTGTTTACACTAAATTAAACAAGTACCAGCAGAGCTGCGCAGCGTTTATGTAAATAAGAGTAAGACCAAATTTTATTCCACTTTTGAGGGAATGTTTTTCTTTTGATATATTGACGAGGAAAATATTGTGCTGTTATGTGGAAGACATTGTTTGTATCAGGAGCATAACCTATGTGATAATATGTCGTATCACAAAATTCGTTGCATTGTACATTTTTTTGTTTTAAATAAGTTTTGAAAGAGACAAAAGAAGTAACACTGACAAGAGACATGAGTTTTCATATTCATTCGTGCCACCATCTCAAATTGTCATAGACGTCACAGATACATAAGGCACATCATGCTAACAGGGTAGCGTGTCCCATTGTCACATCATATCATTTTTGAGCTATTGATGGTAGCTCAAAGTGGTTGAAAGGTGGTCTAAATAGTTACAGTGGTTATTACAATAATATATAACCAGACAATATACTTTTTTTCTTCTTGTTTCAGGATAAGACACCTGATATCTGTCTCTCCATGAAATGTACTGATCCATTTAAAAGACAATGCCTACCTGAACGTTTCAGTGCATATAGAGGAACGGATTGTGGAACAAATATGGTAATATCTCTATATATACCCCTCCCTCTCTCTCTCTCTCTCTCTCTCTCTCTCTCTCTCTCTCTCTCACTCTCTCATTCTCTGTCTCTGTCTCTGTCTTTCTCGTTCGATCAAATACGATTAGATTCCTTTATTATATCGAGTTCGAATATTTGATACATCTTTCTTGCAAACCCAGCGAAAACATAAGTAATATATATATATATATATATATATATATATATATATATATATATATATTCTTATTGTATATAATTTGTTCTAAATTATACAGTTAAGTGAATTTATTGGAATAATGACAATCAACATAAAAGATACTAAAGTATGAAGAATTTTGAATTCTGTGTTTTCTGACCGATCTATTTATCTATCTATATATCTATATCATCTATATATATATATATATATCTATTTATATATCTATATTATCTCTATATATCTATCTATCTATCTATCTATCTATCTATCTATCTTTCTATCTATCTATCTATCTATCTATCTATCTATCTATCTATCTATCTATCTATCTATCTATCTATCTATCTATCTATCTACCTACCTACCTACCTACCTACCTATCTACCTATATATCTATCTATCTATCTATCTATCTATCTATCTATCTATCTATCTATCTATCTATCTATCTATCTATCTATCTATCTATCTATCTATCTATCTATCTATCTATCTATCTATCTATATATATATATATATATAGATACGTATACTGATTTAAGTCATTTAGTTTTATTTTACTTGTTTGTGTGTCAGATTCAAATTTGACATTTTAAGTTTAAGATTCATTCATTGGGAGATGACCTGTACTTTACAACTAAACACCAGATGTTGACCTCGTTTATGACCTAGCTTGAGAGTTGTAAACAAGCTTTAAAATGATTGGTTGATTCCAAGGACATTATTAAGCTTTGTTATAAACATCTTTCTATTTTAGTTCTTGAGAGTAACAAAAACTGATTCGATCTCATCTGGGTCATACGGTGTGCACGAGATTTCTTAACGTAAATTTGTGCTAAAGATTCTAGATGATTGTGTGACCAATTCCTTGTTTACGTAAAAACAGGTATATAAATTATGTTTCGGTGCGAACTATTCAGTAGAAGTTGGGCTGTTAGAATATTAAGTTGTATTGTGTTCAGTTATTTTAAATTACCTTGTACTTGAAATTATTTCAATTCGTTTGAATCAAGAGGAGTTATTTTGTTATTTATCTGGAAAAAAAAATGTGCTAATTGAATTTCAATAAGACCAGAACTGACTTCATCACGTGACATCGTCTTCCATCTTGGATGCTTCCCCATTATTCGAACTTGGAATTTTTAAGACATTTTATTACCAGGACTTTTGCAATTTCACTAGTGGATTATATTTGGAATTATTTTTGGATTAATTTTGGGAATTGATTCTGAAAACCGTAAGTTTTTATTTCTTTTCTGGAAAATATTTGTGCTCAATAAATTGTTTATTAAGCTTTTACAAGCTTGTTTTTTCACTATTTCTTTGTTACTGGTTATTTGAGCCTAAGCACGTAGCAATATATATATATATATATATATATATATATATATATATATATATATATATATATATATATATATATATATATATATATATATATATTATATATATATATATATTATAAATATAATTGCAGTGGTGCAAGGAAGGATTGTGTGTTTCAAGAACATCGAAATAGTTGAGTACTTTCCATAGATTTGGAGCCACTTTGACACAGGTGTATGCCAGAAAATCCAACTCAGAAGAATACAGATTTCAATAATTCGCTTAACAGGCCAATTCGACCGTGAACGCGCATCTCTGTGTATTAAAGCTGTTGCATATATAAAAATCCATGACAAAGTGTTCCTTTAATAATGGTTGTCACAACCCAGACCTTGTGAATTATATACGAATGAACATTAAATTCTAATAAAATTATTTTTCAGTGAGACTTTAAAATTGGAAGTACTCTCGAGTGTGATTATTATTATAACGATGATAGTGATGCTGATGACTTGTTTTATGAATCGAAAAGTACGATATGAAAATTCTCCCAGATCATTGATGAAATCAGTGTTACTGTATGGTAAAGCAATCTATCGCAATTGCGCTGTTCCATGTACCAAAGTGGATAATCTACAGATTGTTCATGGCATTTTTGAGAAGATATCAGTTTCAAAGAACGACACGTATATAAACATCTTAATGGATTCACCTACATTATCATCAATTTTTTACACACCCTGACCGTTCATTAATGATATATACTCAATAATGCACACATAATATTATCTATATTATTCTTTTTACAACAATATAGTCATGTACCAAAAGGCACACCAAGTACAATTAATGAAAGCGAACAAATAATTTTTTTTTTTAGAATAATAGTAAAAATGTAAAAGATACAGTATTGTGACTTATTTGCATATAGTCATTAAATATATTGATACACATAAAGTCATAAACTTTATATTCAATTGCATAAGAACCAGATTACTTAGTCTGATGATGATTTTGAGATATACGCAAATGAATTAGAGCTATATCACCAAGCTCTCGACTCCCTTAGAAGTATCTATATCGTAACTTAATTTCATTTTGAACGAGAACACAGGTCTATTTTACAAGCCATGGCCATATTACTTTTGAAGTCAGAGAACTGTTTCTTTCATAATTTAAATTGTTTAATAAGAGTGTGTCAAAAACCTATTACAAAAGTACTAAAACCCAAGGATTCTTTATCATTTGTAACAAAAAATGACCATATGCATCCCATTCTTTCATCGTATAAAATTATGACATTCGAGATAATAGGCATGGAATTTTAACTGTTTAATGCATGATTAATACATAATATTTTGAAGCTTTCCATGCAAAACATATGAGGCTTTATCATATTGGACAGTATTGAAAAGCCATATCTTGTAAGACCATGTTTATCAAAGTTGTACTACTGTATCAGTTTTAATATAATTAAATGAATGACTTCTAGAAATCAGGAGGATGCCATTATGGTCAACATGTGTAAGTAGCCTTACCTGGTCTCGGGTAAGCGACCGACACAGGAAATCATTATTCCGCTACATTATAAATCATATTCATGAATAGACTGAAGATAAGCCGCATTTATCCTCTATTTTGTTTTTTCCACCCATTTGACAAATGGAGCAAGCTCTGAGGTATTTAGCATGATAACTTATACGTTTTGGCCAATACAAATTATTAATGATCTTGTTAAAATTCCTTTCGTGACTTCAGGTAAGAAAACAATTTCCGCTAAAACTTCTTTCGATGAATAATTTGATAGCTCTCGTACCACTTGGCATTGGAGTATATCTCAGATTTCTTCCAGTTTTATCTAAAGTTTCGTTGTTTTAAAACATAAACAACTTGTTACTTGTGTGGATTACGCCGCGCTAGGAACATTAAAAACAAAACGGGAAATCTCGTGATCTTGCTCGTTTGCGACACCGACTGGTTCTCTTTTCTAACCTTGATTAGAATATAACGAGTGAGTAGTACACAAAAAAACATTGATATTAATACTTCAAGATTCATAAATAAAATATCTAAATAGACTCAATTCGTGAATTCTGCAATATGAACTGAATGACGATATCTTGATATTATTCAATGGTCTCGACAGAGCATCTCGTGACAAATGGTCCGTGTTGATCGCATCCTAAATCAACAAAGTCTTATCTGGTATTTTTACAATTTCTTACCTTTTGTCCATCAGTCTCAGTAACCGTCTTACATACTTTGAAAGCAGCAAGAAGGGTGAACAGACCGAAACTAATTCAGACAAAATTATAAAATAAACCGAAACTAATTAAGACAAAATCAAAAAATAAACTGAAACTAATTCAGACAAAATCACAACATAAACCGAAACTAAATACCTACAGTTTCGGATGCAACCGAAGTTTCTATTTGTCAACCAACACTGTTGCAAAATCGAAAAAAAACCAACAGAAATTGCCTTTGTTGTCGTGGGTTTGTTAGCTGCTACAATTAAAACATATCATATAACAATAATGTTAGGAGAATCGTTAACAACTAGACTAGTTGGAGAGCGATTAGATGCAATAAAGAGATTTATCCCTGTGAGAGATTCTGTTAGACATAAATTACAAGCGCGTCATGAAGCTCAAGTTGATTTTGCAACAGGTGTTGAATAATTATTCAAACCTATTACTACAAACACTAAAGAGGTTATATATGGAGAAGAAGGATAAGAAATAAAGATAGGTGTTCTTCCTGAACTTGAAAAAATACCAAATATAACCAAACAAACATCAGAGCTTTTACAAAATCTTCCTCCCAAGGCAAAACTTCAAATTGTTCCGGAGAAAACCGATGAGGAAATAGTCAAAGAATTACGAAATAAATTTACAGATGAGTTTTTAGCATATATCGATAAAAGTGATCCGATAGATCTTATTGAACTTGCTTCTGCGCGTAACGAGGATAAAAGGAGAGTGTTGAAACCAGGACATAAAACATATATTAGAGATATACAACACTGGACTGATGTGTTAAAACTAAAACAAGCCGAGTTGATACAAAGAGTGCACCGTACATAGGATACCTCGGTGCGGTAGATAAAGTATTTGGTCAATATGAAACTAAAAGATCAAGAAATAGAAACTCTACAACAGCAGAAAGGAGAACAAAAACGGCAAAAAAACGGAAGAATAAAAACAACGAAAAGAAGATTAAAATCAGCGAGAAGGAGACTTTAAACAACACAAATTGTAAAGAAAAAGACAAAAGCCTTCAAATCAAAAGTATTTGGCTCCTTAACAAGACGAAATACCAGATGATGTTTTAGAAAGAATTAATAGTTCACTGGAATCTCTACAAGAAGAATATGATGATGCACAAGGTGCAACTGGTACTACCGATGATGGATGTTCTCATTCTGGAATCCATGGCAGTGGTCTTGTTCCCTGCCCTAATAATATTCTAGACGACACAGAACGATAAAAAATTCTCATCGGGGAGACACGAGCCGGAAATAAGTCACCGGAAATAATTAATGAAGCCGCTGATATCTGCCGACGACTATTTGAAGGTGGTATTATGGATATTGGTTTATATCGAAAATTTATCGATGAACTCATTGATGATTACCACTGTGACTAATGTTAACATGGATTGATTGTACGTGACAATTAGTAATGCGATTACATAAATAGCTTTTAAATAAAATGAACATACACTACAACCACTATAAGTCAACAATGACTTACGTAGTAAATTCACGATGGCATATTTATAAGGTTATTGTGGAGATGGTATCGGTAATGTTATTCAAGGGTTATTTGCAAGGATGGCTCAAAAAATAGCACCAATCGCAAAAAAAATATCGATGAAAGATATTGATGTTATTTGTGATAAGGGTATCAGCGCTGTTGGTGATGTTGTCGGTAAAGCATTTGTTCCGCGGGAAAAATAAAACTAATCACGCTGTTTCGACGACGTATAAAACTACCACTTGGAAAACTACCATCAATGGAGATTATGACTGAGAGTGTTAGCAAAATAATAAACAGAGCGGTGGATACAAAAAGCAGAGGGATTAAATGAAGGATGATTTAGTGCTCAGGGGATTATTATTGCAAATATGATAGCGGGAAGTGACTTGAAATCCCGAGCGAGATCGCCATTTAGATTGAGAAATATATAATAAAATGTTCAAATCTTTATCCGACTCAGCATTTGATATGGATGCCCCAGTTCTCAAAATTATTCTGTACACGATTAGCAGTTTTATTCCTATAACGCAATATAACAAAATAGTTGATCAAGAATCGAACTTCAGGTTGAAGATACAATCAAAGACTAAGCATGTATCGAAATAGAAGGAAAACTTCTAAGAAATGCTGATGGGGAATATGACCCAAATTTGACAGTTGTTTTTGTCAATAATGGTACAATTACATTGTTTGTAGCGCTAGATATCTGATCGATGGAAAAGAGATTGAATCAATCTATTGAGCATTATGCTGATGTGGCCGCAACAATAGTGGGTATAGCAAGTTATTCTGATGATTATACAAAATCATAAGATTCATCAATGATGATTGCTAAGAATATTAATGATCACACTGAATATGTTCAGTATATTATGAGACAACCTAGAAATCTTGCTAATACTGCTAATGTTGATGCCGAGAATATGAATTTTAACAGTAGTCCTAATTACAACCTACGATTTGCAACACACGTATCAATGTTGTACGGACCGCGTAGATTATTTTCGTGCGCGATTGCACTATCTAATATTTTCGGATTTTGCATAAATGTTAGAAAGGTTATCTTTGGAGAGACACATACAGTAGTTATCGTGCAAAAAGGTGGTGATAATGATGCAATCTGTCATAGTGATGGTTTTGATGATGGTAACGTAAATATAATAAAACTTTCATTGTGGATGCCAGTAATTACTTCATCAATCACCGCAAAGGAAAAATTACTGTCATTTATGGATACAAGTGGGAAATCATTGCTATCACGGCTAACAACAACAACAAATATTATGGAGAGTTCTGTTGACGGTATATTTGCATGGCACATGGCATCAAAAGAGGGTGATTCTGCGCCGCGACATATATTTGATGCGTTACACGATAAGGTACGATTAAATTCACAAACATGCAGCTATATGATATTGGATCAACAGGGTGTTACTGAAGTCTCGTTGAGGATAAACGGCTAACAAGAACCATCCTAGGTTACTCTACTTAATTACGGACAAAACCAAAAAGCACACATGTATCATCGTTTCCTGACCTTTATGGGACGTGATAACAATGTAGGTACCTCTCTGAAAATATAAAAATTAGATTTTAGAAACCGATATAAGATTTATTATTTTTCGTTGGAACATCTTCGTTTAACCAGACAGTCCGTCGTCGACATACATTTCCGAGCTCGTGTAACACAACCTACTCCTGACATTCCTGGTCCACGCGTCGTACGCTGTTCTTACATTCTCACTGAGAAATCAATGCTACTCGAAGGTGTTGATGGACGAGTGAGGGTAGTTGATGGGTCAGTAGAAAACATGTAAATGTTTTTTCCAAAAAGACGTAGACAATTAGATAAATCTTGTATTAAATAAAATGCCATATAGATATGTTAGTCCTACTATGGCTCCTGGTCAGATTAAAAAGTTACAATCGGATTCAGCTAAAAAAATGTGGAACTTCAATATTGTTAAAAAATAGACAAATCTCTGGTAGTCAAAATAGACTATCACTGACAGCTCGTCAGATTAAGCATTTCATTGATGCTAGCAAAGATAAAAAGGTGTTCAGGTCACTCTTTCTGCGCGTGCAATCAAATACATGATAAAAGCAGGTGATAGATTTCCACTTCTCGTTGCGCTACCAGCGTTAATTTCCGCGGCCGCACACGCGGTCGCGAAATCTGCCGCTCTCGGAGCTGTTGGCACTGCCGCTAGGATGGCACTAAAGAAAGTGGAAGCGGATACAAAAAGAGACTATCTGTAAAAGAAAAGGATCATAGACTACCAGCAACTCCATATTCATGGTACAGCGGAAACGGCCTGACACTATCGGGTACAGTTTACTAGCGCCATTGTCAAACTTTGATTTAGTTGATGCTACCAGGGAATTAAGAATGTAAAAAAAATTAGAGGTGTTTTATGCGAGATCAATTACCACAACAACTAAGCAACACCGAAACCGGTATCATTAATCTCGATAACATCACCGGACCTGGAACTCACTGGATTGATCCAGAATAATTGTTTATTTTGATTCATGTGGGTTAGCGCCACCTAATGAATTTATGCGTTATATAAACCAAATACAAACTCCAATCTGGTTCCCCACGCTACCAAAACAAAACATGACCGACCAACCAATACGCGGCCAGCAGGTATTAAATGTACTTAGTGCTATATCATCGTCAACTACACCACTCGATAGAACCGTGCACGAATAAACAAGTAATCACTTTTTAGAGAGATCTTAAAATATAATGGTTGATCGCACAATGATTGATATTTGGGAAAGATCTCTCTCAAGCCTGAAAAACCACCGAGAAAATATCTGCAATCAAAGATGCAAAAAAGTAATCGAAGATGAAATATCAGAGTTATTAAACCTCGTAAGTGTGAATCCAAACGAAAAAGTTGTATTTCAAGACAAAGAAGGAAAATTAAAAACGAGTAATGTTTCCTTGAAAAATATTCTAGTTAAAATTACTGGAGTTACCAAGAATTCCCTAGCTGTGATTGATTCAACAGGTAAAGTAAATTCAACTGTGAGATAGTATTAACAATCGAGTAAAAATATCCGGTGACACAATAACAGGTACCCCCGACATGAACTCAAACAAAATAACCGCACTCGGCGATCTGACATTATACACTGATGCTGTGAAAAAACATATGTAGATGTGTTAGACAAAACACAAACGACGCTGCAAGCTGAGCATGAAACCACAGATGGTAAACTAACAACCCTGCAACAAGAATATAAAACCACGGATGAGAAACTAGCAACACTGCGACATAAGTATGATGTTCATGTGGGCATGTTTGAAAATCTCAATATAATATTATTAATATTACTGCTGAAGTCAGAGGTATATATAGATTGACCCGGCTTTCGGAAGTACAGTTTGAAGTGTTATCGGATACATCTACGGGAATTAATACTCAAAGTGCAATAACATATAAGGATGCCATGGAAAACATTTACAATAATCTCTGTCAGTGATACTTTAGCTCGGGCGTCTGATGCCATACTACTCAGAATTTATAATTGATTTAAGTAAATAGTATAATGAATGTCCAACAATATCAATAGAGTCAAGTCCGTGAGTTGCAAACTAAACTAAGAAATCTTATTGACGAGTATAGCGCGAAGATAAAAAAATACCGCTGGAGAATTATCAGAGTTGACATTATTCTGTATTCGGTTTCAAGTGCAATTGCTGAAACGGGTATTTTGTTATCAGCGATAACAGCACTGACACCTGTAGATGTCACAATTTGTGTGTCATCGGCGAAAACAATTACAGAGATTCTTATCATCATCTCAAAAGAAATATCCACATGCAGGCAGAATAAACTACACGAGTATATAATTAAGTTACATATTGCATCAGCCGCGTATTCCTAATTATCAGCGCTGATATCATCTAGTCTCGATGACACAACAATATCAGATAACGAATTCTCCGCGATGATTAACATCTACCTCAGCTCAACATCAAAATTAGAAGAGCAGCTCAATATTATATACATCAAGATCAACAACGGAATTACTTTAACAGATAGCCACAAACACAACGCTGCAAAAGACAACCATGATGTCAATAACCTCAACCAATCCTGAATTCAGTGTGAATTTCCCCATTGCAATTCCGGTTAAGGAGATAGCGCTAGCAAAATTACGAGTATACTACAGTTGACCGAATATTAAATCAAAATCATTTGGTGGTCAGCAACCAAATAATTCCTTGGTGGTTGCGAGTAGAAATAAACCAGACGGAACTCCAGATTGGAATAGTTTTCTTACCATCTGTGTCTTACCAAATCGAATAAAATTCATTACGAGCCACTATTAAATGATTTTATCACTTATTTAATACCTACAGAGTATCTAGGATTTTGGCGAAGCACATCATACACTACACTACTACCATCCCCTCCAAATACTTTCCAGTACGTTTGCGTTTGTTATTTTCATTCTGAGTGATAGCTTGAAGATTAGTTAAAGAATTATCAGTTCTTTAGCAATTTATGTGGTCAAGTACAAGACCATCTTTGATCAGTCCATTAAAATATTCGAAAACGCATTTGTGATTAAGACATCTTACCCCCCCCATAAGTAAATATGGGATATCCATGAGTGTTGACAGCTCTTACTGGTCTTTTTAGCCTGTAGTATCTGACTACACCGTCACATGATGCTTCATAGTTGATGATCACCGGATGTGGTTGAATTCTTGGCTCATTTATATACATATATATTATTTGTCTAATTAATTATTTAGTTTAATTATTACTTATTGAAAATTTATCAATGTAGCCGTGAGGGGTTCTTGTGATTTTGTCAGGGGCAGAGCTAGAGTCTTTGATTCGCTGATCATAATAGCGCTTAAGTTCTCTGTATCGTTTACCACCACATTGGAGGCACAATTGTGTCTTTTCTAGTACTTCAACAGCACATCGTATACATGGTAATGGAGCTAACATTCCTCGTCGCACGCTCTGTGAATGATATCCACAGAATTCGTTTCTACATCATTTGTTACAAACGGTTACTGTTCCTATCATAAGCAATTTAGTGATTCATTATATATAAATTATTTATTTAAATACTTGTTTTAATTATAATATAGAGGAGTTTGATAGATTATGAAAAATCAGACCCTGGAAAAATGGTATTTTCAATCTTGATAGAGTCTCCGTAGATACAACAATTAAGAGTCTAATAAGTGATAGAAGCATTTCATTGTTGGTCAACATTTCGAATTGATGGTAGTGTTGAAGCTACCATGAACAACCAAAGGGCAACAAAATAATAACGCATTTTGACCATAGAAAGTACTTATTCAAAGTGAAATTCAATATCCGTTCATAAACAGGTAATTGGATTCTTCGTGATAAATTAGACAGACCATTTCGCGAGAAAGAAAAATCTGTAGAAAAAAAACTAGACCTCAATTTCTCTCAGATGTTCAAGCCAGTTATATGGAATACGGACACGGTGGAGTATCCACTACCAAATATGATCCTAACAAAACAATTTCGGCTGATATGGTTGCGTGTTATCCAGGGAATTTTCTCGGGTATGGAGAGTGCGCTGGGTATTTTAAATGATTTGGGCATCCCACACACTCGATGACACGAGTGGCGATTAATTGTCCTCTACCCGATTTTGATCTAACCGGATTTGATCGTGTGGTATCATTCGAGCTCGCCCAAGGACTTCATCCATGTTGTTATGTTTGGTTTCGTAGACATATATCTGAAAAACACTTGCAACCAATAGTGTTATTACGGAATATGTTCGATTGTAAAATATTGATATCGCTAACTGTTTCCGAAGCAATTATGTAATTTCACTAGCAGACTGAAATTTGGTTACCACAACCCGATAGTCTTGATAGTATAATTAACGATTCCAAAGAAAAATGTCCTGATCTCGACAAAGGAAATATTGTTGAAGCAGCCAAGGACATCTTTGAAGTCAAAAATAAACATTCAAAGGATCTTGGTAGAAGAATAATTTGTAAATTTACCCAGGGTGTAGCATATGATCACAAGCGATGATCGCGGATGCAACATCTGTATTCAATCATAAAGATGCTTTCTTGTCCGATGGAACATAATTCAGTACAAATGTTAGCTACATTGATGGAGAATGTCGTCAATACGTACATCTAAGGGCGTCTATGCTGGTTTGTGCTTCTATCAAAGAACAGTTGCTATAGATGATAAATAGATTTCCTGAATTTGTGGTTAGAGGCGCCACTGATTCATTTTAAGTAGATATCAAAGTTAGTGAAGCAGTGGCGAAATTTACAAATCCAATCAGTGTTGGGGATTATGGAGAATTAAACAAGAAAAGTTACACGATCCATCTAAATCAGCAGATGTTACGATTGATGATAATTACATAAACAATAATCAAATATCAGAACTATCGAAAGCCCCTTCGTTATCCGATTCGATATGTAGATATAACACCGTTTACTTAAACGGCTCTGGTGTGTCTGGGAAGATGATTCGTGTTATCAAATTATTTCAAGGGAAATCAAATATGATTGTGCTAATACCCACACAAAGAATTGCACAGAGTTGAAAGAGCAAAGAGTTAATGCTTGCACTTATCACAGTGTCTATCGATGGAAATGTGAGGTATGGACTCCTGATCGAATGGGTGAGAAATCTATTCCTCAAATAATTATTATTGACGAAATACGTACAGTGTCGTTGGATATATTACAAATGTTTCTCGGGTGGTTGATAATAAAAAATACAGTTGTGATAATGTGTGGCGATCATAGTCAACCACCACCATTTGTTGGTTTGATTGACTGAAACTTTTTGTAGATTATTATGAAGAAATTAATACTGATCATAGATCACTTGATCCAGAATTAAGTGAGTTCATGAAATTAATCAAATTACAACCAGATACAAGCAAGTGAGAACAAGCGCGTGAAATAATTTCAGAAACCCAATAAATGTTTCTTGGGAAGCGTGGAGACCAAACCGTATGATAGTGGCAAGGGGAAAGATAATCAGAGACACACTTCCAGCGCAGATGTTTCAAACACATAAAGACCAATTCGCAATACTTCCAGTGCCATTGTGTAATAGACATATGGATTCATGAAGACAGAATATCGAAGTTGATATTCCAGGACAGACTGATAAACAAACTCTAGTGTTAAATGATATTGTGTTGGTTGATATCAGTGTTGTTATTGAAGACACATTGCAAGCTGATAAATCTCCGTGGACGCAAGGATACGCAATGACGATACATTCATCACAGGGATTGACTATATCCGATACGATTATTTGTATGGTAGATGATCGCATCGAGTGGTCAACTTTTGTTTATCTCGCAGTGTCCAGAGTACGAAAAATAAATCAACTTCGTAGAATTGTTCAAGAGGCTAATGACACCACAATCAGTGTTTGTGTCAGCGATGCTATAATCAACGACAAACACCTCGCTGGTTATTAACAACAGGATAACAAAAAAACGAGAATTTGATAGTGATGTTGAATTTATATAATTGTAAAATGCGTTTGCAGTATTCAGATAAAGATCATATCCAATTTACCGTGAATATGAAGGATAATAGTCGTGGTCATACCAGAGATAATGTGATGTTGACCTGCCTTGACTGTAACAGACTCAGAGGTGCTAGTTAAGACCACGCAGCGGTAATTAAGTATCCTCGGGTATCACTTGTGATTGTTCTTGTATAAATGCACGCTGAGGATCAGTTAAATATAATCTATAGAATGAGGGTCTACCCGTGGATCTTACTATGTTCGATATTTTATATGTAGTAACACTCCAGATAAGATCAGAAGCTCTTTTTTACCACCATCAAGTTCACCCGGCTCGTACAAATATCTCACAGTGATATTGACGAGTATTCGTTGTTTTGAAAAATAATTTCGCGTTTGTACGGGTATATAACTTTTCGATCGCGATAACATATTTCATTTTAATTGTTCTAGTAATTTTAATATTTAGGGCAGCAATCAAACCTGGTAATCTCTTGACCCATTCACGAGATCGTTTATCTTCCATGAATTCCTTCGCGTATTGATATCCAAATATCTACTCAGCATGTGTCCGATTAAATCGTTCAACAATGGCCTTATTGCGATGTATTGCAGTATGTCCTCTTGGTATTATGATGCTTCATTGCTGATAACACTGCACCCTGAAATTCTTTGTCAGGATCAACCTGTAACAGGTTTGGACACAGCAGAGGACCTCGTCGATAAATCCTGTCAAATACAGATGCTACTTCAGTTGATGACATGGTCAACAGTGGTTCAGCTTCTTTATATCTACTCTCAACATAAACCACGGTTAGCGCGTGTTCTTATATGTGTTTTTTAACAGCATCATGCGGCAGAAATAATATATCAGCCTGATGTACATTATTAGGGACGCTGACATCAAAATGTGCGAAGTTAATTTGTTTAGGTGGTGGTAAATAAATCTACAATATCGCCTGTTTGGATAACCAATCTGCCCCAGTGTTATTTTCTACAATTGCGGTGTTAGCGAACTGATCGTTGCTGATTTTCCTCGCCAGAATCCTCTTGGGGAATAATAAATAAATTCCATATTGTTATTAATTACGATCACCCAGCATTGATTTACTTTTCATCGCTGATTTTATCAACCACAAAGCTAATATTTCTTTGAAGGATTTATCAGTGATCGAATTCAACGCATGAATCAATTTCACATCTGCGATTTATCTATGTTGCAGATTGCTACTTTTATAAGCAACATAATGAACATGACGAGCCTTAAAAATAGCTTTTATTAGAAATTCGCCGGATCGGGGATGGTATTGTCTATCAAGTCTGATGTCGAGTCTGGTTCCAGGGCCACAATAACTATACCCTGAAAGGTGTTTTTCTCCTGGATATTTTGCCCATAGAGTCCCGGAAAGTTTTGTCAATTGCAATATCACTTCTTCTTCATTTTGTTTACAATCATTACCCGATTTCATAGAAACAAATATAAAAAACAATTGTAACTCATTGTACACACTTACCAGCAAGTGCTGATCTGTTTATTGCTTGTTGTAATTGTTGTCAAGTCGTTTGTGCGAGTATGCGTCTTGCAATTCACATAATATAGATCCATAAGTATGTATAATAACATGAATGTAATTAATTATTCAGCTACCGGATGACGGGAACCTGTTAAACACCATGCGATGTTGCCGAATTCAATCATAATGATTATAATTGGTCCGTCTATAAGCAGTAAAGCACAATTGTTACTTAATTTGATAATGAGATGGTTGAAATGGCATAACCTATATGTGGTAGCCCCGAGTGTGGACGATCAGCGATGTTACGAGGTGTCAAAGAATTTTAACGATAAAGTAAAATTAGAAATCGATGAGAATATTATTGAATTTACAACCGATGTCCAAAGTATTTCGGAGCATTGATTGTATTGGTGGACTTATTAACAATATAGTTGTGTACCATGATGTGATGCTAGACAATCAAAAACATCCAGCTATTACATTTTCCAGAGGTAGTCATAAAAATACTGATGTGATATATGTTACTCAGAGGTATACTCAAGTACCAAAAGTGATCAGTGATAACTGCTAATTATTTCTGTGTTTACTGGAGTTGACACCTATAACCTACGAAATATTCATCAGACTTGGTGCAGTGGAGATATGGACATAATTCATTTTAGAAATTTCTTTAGTCACGCCCAGTCAATCCCACATGAATTTGTAACGATAAATTTGCATGATATCGTATCGGACTTGATAAAATATTCAGTTAAAACCATAACAGATAACAAACCCATGACTACAGAGGAAATTTCAGTTGTTTTTTTTTCTTTCTATTTTGCAACAGTGTTGGTTGACAAATAGAAACTTCGGTTGAAGCAGACACTGTCATTTTTTTAGTTTCGGTTTAAAGTATGATTTTGTACGAATTAGTTTCGGTATATTTTTTTTATTTTGTCTTAGTTTTGGTATATTTTCTGATTTTGTCTGAATTAGTTTCGGTCTGTTCACCCTTCTTGCTGCTTTGATAATATATTTACGTACACTTCAAAGGAAATACTCTCTCAGCTATTTCAAGTAGCCATCAATTTTTAATATTCAGAAAATTTGTTATCTGTTTTTGCACGCTTTTAAAGAAATTGCTAACCTAATATTTCTGGAAACATTATAAGTTGAATATTTGTACAGGAACAAAGTGTTAAAATGTCTGCCAGCTTAAATTCGTTATATTCAGCTTCATATCCATTTCAATACCTGCATTTCCATTTGCATTTCTCTCTCACATTGTTTCCTTCTACTTCTTATTATTACATTCTCTCAATTTCCATTTTCTTCTCATTCAGAATTTTAAGTTCCATCTTTTGGTTTTTAATAAAGGTATTTCTTAGCTGGGTTACTATATATAAAGTCTTTAAACTGTAATTATTTATATTTTTATCAGAGCCGGATACATACATACTAATAAATAATAAGCATATTTGTTCTTCATACATTCTACCAAGTACTGGACCAAACTATTATTGCTTCCATCGGTGTCGTTTCAGAAACTTCATTATATCTGGCAAGCTTAAACAACTCACACTTTTTCAGTAATTATAATCCTTCCTTAACTGCGTTTGGAAATAAATTATAAACGTTTATTACATTGTAAACGGTAATATGTGTCACAAAGAATATCTAAAATATGTGCGCTTAAAAATACCAGGGATCCTAAGGACAAATTATTAGAAAAGCTAATCTTAGTTTACTAACAAGACAAAGCGCATGCATGCACTGATACAATTTTGTCAATAATATACCAAACTAAAATACACAAAGTAACTTAACTATGTGTAAAACTGTTTAGTTTATTTATGCATAATTGATACCTTCTTGACATATAACATTCGCTCTTTAATAACGACGACGAAACTAATGAGCCTTTCTTCTAAAGAGTCCGGTTTTTCAACAAGAAACCGAGTTTGCAATATAACAAAAGCTTCAGATATCACTTATAAATTTAATACTAATGATATCTTAACACTTATTTAGTTACTTTCTTTGAGTGTTTTTCGTATATATGTATGTGTTTATATTTGTGTTGAGGAAGTGGGTGTTCTTCAGGATAATTAACCAAAAGCTATTGTTAACCTTTCATTAAAAACGATAATTTACGTTGAATATGAAGGCACATTTTCATAACTAAGCAAACGTTCATGGATTTTATGAAAAGTATTATTTGAATATAATTTTCAAGTGGTTCTATCAGTCTGCATGTTTCGCTTCACCTGGTATATATTGTATTGAACAAGTCATGCAGCAATGTTACGCTGTCTAGTCAAACAAAACGTAAAGCTTAATTATATTGTGTCAGAATATATTCACTTGTGCATTTCATGCAGTTTTGTGGTCAAATTCCTGACACCGTCAAAAACTTTAATTTGTAGCAAACCTGAGTTACAGTGAAGGACATAAATCGTAACCACAGGATCTGTTTATATAATTTGATAGAAAGAAGATAAATATTTCGATGAATATTGTACAACTTATTATATGTGTATTCAAATTAAGAGTATAACATAGTAACAACTGAACCTAATTGGTTTACATTAAGGTGTTATTCCAATTTATACTCATATATAGACTCGTTTGTCTCAGCAGCAGAGAGGGTGAACAGACCACCCTTTTCGAGCAAAAATAAGGCCTACAGATCATGTTTTCGAGAAAAATATGGCCTATAGACTACGTTTTCAGACAAAAAATAAGGCTTCCAACAAAATCTCATTTAACCAAAAAAAAAGTCTCCATTTTTGCAAAAACGGAGATTTTACGATTTTTTAATCAATTTTGCTCGCAACGATGTGGTCATCCACCCTCTCTGCTGCTATGGGTTAACAAAAAATAATAAATGATTTGATCCAGTCCTTAGGACTTTACAAACAAACTAATCGCTAACACCTCTTCTTGTAAATCAATCAGATTATTTGACTGGTCGGTGAGTTTGAAATTAATTCTCGTTAACGAATTATTATGGCATCGCATGTAGACAGGATTAATTGGGTTTTCAATAATTAGGAATCCTGGAGGAGCTGTTGGTGCAAACGAATAAAGAATATATCCCTGCTGAGCTTGATTTGATTGCTCTAGATTAATCTGATAGCTTCCTTCGATAACATCACATACTAAATTGAGCGCAATCACTGAGGATATATTCACGTTGAACGGAGCGATATGCCTACCACCACCATCTGGATCATTATTATGTTTGAGGAGGACAGTTGAATCTGATTTTTGTAGCGCTTTGATATCGGTTTTAACAATTCTTGCTAATTCATCAGCGTTGTATTTCGGAAACTTGAAATTACGCAGATTGTCTTCTGTGATATTGTAATCGGTTAGGAATCGTTGTTTATTGTCGCTGTTGTCATTAATTATTGTTTGAATAATTAGCTCATAGATATATTCCATGTCCGATATAAGCTGATTTATTATTTCAACGTGTTTTTGCGATCTTGTTTTCCGTAGTTGTTCTAGTTGTGTGTCATATAATTGTTTAATCTCATTAAAATAACCACGGATGTCAGTTAGCGTAAATGAAATAGTAACAGATGAGTCGGTTGTTCTTTTAATGATAAAATCCCATTGCAATGTGTCTTTGTTGGTGAATATAAATCTATCGGCGATTCTTCCTTTTCTTATATCAGATAAATTATCTCGATAACTGGGATTGATTTCATGATATGATTGTACGTCCGTGGTTAAGTCGGCGGTGGATTTTTCCGGTGGTTTTTCAGGCCATCCTAGTACGGTTCTAATAGAACTCTGATAGATATCTACGACGTATCCTTCTGTGCTTATCTCAATTGCGGATGATAGCGTCGACTCATGAACTGTTATAGCGATTTTCGATTCTGTTCCAGTAATCGATTTTATTCTACGCGCGAATTCATTATTGATTTGTTCGATTTGGTATGATCCGGTTGGTATGGAAACAACGTTCCAGTCTGGGGTTCCGTCGGGTTTATTCTTATTTGCAAACACTAAAGAATTATTGGGTTGTTGACCACCAAATGATTTTGATCTGATATTAGGCCAACTGTGATACACTCGTAGTTTTGCTAGCGCTATCTCTTTCACGGGGACTGGGCTAGGGAAATTCACACTAAACTCGGGTTCCGTTGATGTTATTGATATCATGCTTGTTTGTACTGGGTTCGTGTTCTCCACTACTCGTTGAAGTAATTCCATCGGTGTCGTCATTGTTATTATACTCATGTTGTATTTCTAATTTTGACACCGCGGAATCATAAATACTGACCATCACTGAGAACTCACAATCTGGTATGGTTGAGATTATTGAGATCATTTTGGTTTTTGGGTTTGTTTTTGGGTTCGTGTTTTCTGATTCCATCGGTGTTGTCATTGTTATTATATTCATGTTGTTGCTCTAATTTTGATATCGCTGAATCAAAAATACTGACCATCGCTGAGAATTCACTATCTGATATAATTGTATTATCGAGTGACGACGATATCATCAGGGATAACTGCGAATATGCGGTTGATGCAATATGAAATTGAATTAAGTAATTCTGCAGTTTACTCTGGCTGCATGATGATATCTTTTTTGCTATCCCGGTTGATATACCCCCGATTGTAGCCACCGCAGAAATGCAAATTGGAACTACAACCGGGGCAATCATTGTAACCGATGCAAGTATTATTCCGGCGCCAGCGAGAACGCTTGACACCGAGTACATAGTAATATCAATTGCGGTGATTCTTCGTCGGTATTTTTTTATTTTTATTTGATACTCCTCGGCGAGGGTTTTGAGTCTAGTCTGAAATTCTCTGACCTGATCATAGCGACATTGCGTTGATGAAATCATTTTTATTTTAAAAATACTAGTGTTTTCAATTGTGTTTTCAAGTTCGCGGAAAGTAATTTCAAATTCGCGGAAAACTCTTTCACGGTGTCGAATCGATATTACGACGATGATGGAATCATTGTTGTTATTTTAAACCAGCTAATGTTTTCAATTATCCCACCAACGAAGTGGTTTTAGGATCGGATGAGGGGACACCGGATACAAATTCTATTATCCAGGGTAGTGACTCCCTAATCACGGATTCAACGGAATTGCTTATAACAAACGTAAGCGGGATTGGTATATAGGGTGGAGGTTTTGGTATTTTATCTAATATATATGTCAGCGTGTTAACACCGCGGATACCTGTGTTGCTGAATTCCAAATCAAATTTACGGTGATGTATTATTGTAAGTCGGTAGCAACCTGGTGCACCAGTATGTCTGTTGCCAACACGAAGATAATAATCATTTCCCCGGATCCAATCAAAAGTCCCACTATCAACCGTGTACACGATGTTATTGACGCTTACACTATGTGGAATTTTTATTTTATTGATAGCCGCGCTAATTTCAGCGAGAGTCATGCCTGCCACAAGTGGGAATCCAAAGAACTTATTAACAATGTCACTGACTGGTTTTTGATCTTCCTTTAGTTTAAAAACATCATTGTAAATCTCGATATAATTCCCCCTGATTCTGCTAGAATCTATCATCCCTCTCCTGTCAGAAAAGAATGAAATCAGAAGATCTCTGATTCCAAGCTTTGCTTGGTCTTTAATATACCAGTCGATGTTAGAAAATTTCGTCGTGATATCTTGGAGGCTACTGCCCTCAAAGAAATTTTTAACAAACTCGTTGGTGAGTTTTTGTTCGTCAATAGCGCTTTTAATTTCAGCGAGGGTCGGGCCTGTCAACGATGTGGTTTCAGACACAGGTGTTCTCCCTAGAAATCTATCAACGATGGTATTAAGTGTTGTTTGTCTCACCATAAACATGTTAATATCTTTGAGAGTCATCGTAGATGTAGCCGGGACACCAAAGAAACTATTAGCGATGTAGGTATTGTGAGTGTGTTTGCCGATAAACTCACTGATTTCAGCGAGAGTCATTCCTGCCACAAGCGGGTTTCCAAAGAACCTACCAACAATGTCATTAGTGGGTTTTTGATCTTCTATTAGTTTAGAAATCTCGAGATAATTTGCCTTGATTTCTGAAGCAGTCATCATCCTTCCAGCTTCCTTGTTAGCGAAGAATGAATTCAACAAGTCTTTAATTTCAGCGAGAGTCATGCCAACCACAAGCGGGGTTCCAAAGAATTTATGTACGACATTTTTGCGAAAAGAATTATAACCTCGTATATAATCCTCCAGATCACGGCCGTGGGCGGTAATCTTGTTGTCGTGGGCGGCAATCTTGTTGTCTTGGGTGGTAATCATGTTGTCGTGGGCGGCAATCTTGTTGTCGTGGGTGGCAATCGCGTCGGTGATCGTAGACACAAGTGCGCCTGGTTTAAGTCGTCCGTCGTTGGAATATAGCGCAATAGAGTTTTCAGCGGCGTCGCGCTGCCGTTTCAAAATGTCATTCAATGACACATCACTGGATTTCAATTTACCCTGTTTGTCTTGAAATACAACAATTTCGTTCGGGTCAACACTTGCTAAATTTAACGTCTCAGCTATTTCATCTTTGATTAGTTTTTTTACATCACCGGTTGCAGTGTCATCGGGTTTGGGTTTCAAAGATCTCCCCCAAATATCAATCATGTTTGTGTAAAACTCTTTCTCTCTCTAAAATCGTTTTTGACGACTTCGTTGAAAAATCTTCGATTTTCTCCAGCGATTACTAGTGTATTCATTCACGACAACATGTGGTGGTTTTCCGCTTGGGTTACTCAAGGAGTTAGAAATAGCGTTAAGGACATTTAATACTTCGCTGCCACATATTGGTGGGTCATTCATTTGTTGCGTTGGTAGCGTAGAATACCAAGTCTTCATTGGAAAGGTTTTTATATAACGCATAAACTCTTTTGGTGGGGCTAATCCATATGAATCAAAATAGACAATCCCAAGTGGATCAATAGCGTATGCAACCCAGTGAGTTCCGGGTCCGGTGCTGTTATCTAAATTAATGATTCCGGTTTCAACGCTGTTTGGTTGATGTGGTAATTGATCTTTCATAAAGACACCTCTGAAGTTTTTAATCGCGAGTTTTTTAGCAGCATCGAGTAAATCAAAATTGGACATGGGAACCATCATAGACTCTCCAATTAATAAACCGGTCCTAGTCTTAGATCCTTTCCGCTGTACCACGAATACGGGGTTCCTGGTAGTCTTAGACCCTTTCCCTTTTTTTTATATCCTTTCCCAGTTGCCTTCTTTAGTGCCATTCCTGCTGCAGTACCAACGGCTCCTAACGCTGCCGCTTTAGCCACCGCTGGGGCTGCTGCTGCAATCAATGCTGGTATCGCAGCTAACAACGGGAATATACCGCCTGTTTTAATCATATTTTTGATAGCAGCCGCAGAAAGAGTAATCAGAACACCCTTTTTTGCTACTAGTGCATCATTGAAATGTTTCACCTGACGAGTTGTCAGCGATAGTTTATTTGCACCACCAGTCATTTGGTTGGGTTTCAACGTGATTGTGGTTCCACATTTTTTAGCTGATTCCGATTGCAATTTTTTTAATTGACCAGGAGTTAACGCAACACTAATATTACTATATGACATTATACATAATTGATTGATTCTAAATCGTTTACAATTTCAATTACATGTTTTCCACTGGTGCATCTACCACTCTCATTCTTCCTCCAACACCTTCAAGTAGCATTGATTTATCACTGAGAATGACAGCAACCGCTCTATAATCAGCAATAGCACCACGAGTCACATTAGCTCTAAAATGTATATCAACAACAGATTGTCTCATCAAATCGAGATGTTCCAGTGAGAAGTAATAGATCGGATACAGATTTTTAAAATCATATTGTGATATTTGCAAACCAGTATCCACATTTTGATCGCGTGCCATAAATGACAACAGACGATGATAAACTCGTGCAATATGATTTTCTGTGTAATTAAGTTGTATATCCTCGGATGGTTCCTGTTGGCCGTTTATTCTCAGTGAGACGTCTTTCACATCTAATTGATCAAATATCATATGACTGAAACGTTGATCGCCAACTCGTGCGTTATCTTGTAACGCAATAAATATATGACGTGGCGCAGAAACGCCTTGTTTTGATGCTAGGTTCCAAGTGAATAACCCGTTGATATTTGATTGTTTAACATCTGTACTCACGGTTAGCCAACTCAACAACGACTTTCCTCCTTGGTCCATAAATGATAGTAATCGTTCTTCTGCGGTGATTGCTGGAGTCAACACTGGCATCCACAATGATATTTTTGTTAAATTGACTTTACCGGCATCAGCATTTGGATTTGCATTGTCTGCTGGAATCCTCCAGATTGCGTCACTATCATCACTCTTTCGTACAAGCGATACTGTATGCTTCGCCCCGTAGATAACTTTTCTGACGTTTCTACAGAATCCAAATATATGATGCAGTGGAATCGCGCATGAAAATGATTTACGCGCTCCTTGCAACATTGAAATACGTGTTGCAGCTCCTAGATTGAAATTAACATCGTTGTTTATAATCATATCTTCGGCATCAATATTAGCGGTGCCAGCATTATTCTTTGGTCGTCTTACAACAAATTGTTTTCCTCCAGCGGTATTTGTAGCATCTTTTGCAAACATCATAGAAGGTCCTGCTGATCTTGTATAATCATCGGAATATCTCGCTAACCCGATTATTGTTGTAGCCACATCAACATCGCGATCTATCGCCTCAATTTCTTTTCCATCAATGAGATATTTTGCACTCTCAAATAACGCCATGATACCATTATTGACAAAACCGACTTGAGTACCAGCTGGATACGGTGTTGGTACAGCAGGAGTATCAGCAGCTGTTACAATTTCTCCTTCTACTTCAATAAACGCTTCACAGGGCAAAAAGTATTTACTGGTATCATGGACTTGAAGATCAATTCTTGCTCGACTATTTGAGTCTATTGCATGATAGGCGTAATATTGATAATCGCGTACAGAATCATCCTTGCCAACTGGGGCGTCTATATCAAACGCTGGATCATGTGACTTTTTGAACATTTTATTCTATTTATCAGAGTCTAAATCGCGATTTTCCATTTTCATCGTCGTAGTTTTTTAAAGCCACTTCCTGCTATCATATTTGCAATATTGCTTTGGTCGGGGGTTAAAATCATCGACGCTAATTTTTCATCTACTGCGTTAGCAGCAGAGAGGGTGAATCAGACAACATTTTTAGACAAGTTTTCACTGAAATCACGCTTAAAAACAATGAAACCAATGACATCAGGCACAAAAATCAATGAAATCAGGCAAAAAATAATAATGAAATCAGGCAAAAAATAATAATGAAAAATCAATGAAATCAAAAACTTTTCAAGAGATTACAACGTCGTTGTCACTCACCCCCTCAACCGAATATTTGATCCAGTCCGATACGATATCGTGTCCCCCTTCAAGACTTTACAAACAGACTTATTTGTAAAACCTCCTCTTGTAAATCAATCAGATTATTAGACTGGTCAGTGAGTTTGAAATTAATTCTGGTTAATGAATTATTATGACATCGCATATAGACTGGATTCACCGGAGACTCGATTATTAAAAATCCTGGAGGAGCTATTGGTGCAAATGAATACAAAATATATCCTTGCTGAGCTTGATTTGATCGTTCTAAATTTATTTGATAGCTTCCTTCGATAACATCACATACTAAATTGATTGCTATCACCGATGAAATATTCACATTGAACGGAGCAATATGCCTGCCGCCGCCATCTGGGTCATTATTGTGTGTCAGGATAGTTGATGGTGTTTTTTTCCATGTGTCATGGATTTTTTTGAAACCTTCATCGATGGAGTCACTGAGATGTTTTGTTAGTTGTGGTACGTTATATCCTGGTAGTTTGAATGTTGGAATATCTCCTATGCGGATCTTATAGTCTATTGCAAATACATCTCTTGTTTTAGGACTACTGTCACCTAATACCTCTTGAATAATTTGTGAATGAAATGTTTCCATGTCATTGATGATTTTGTTACATGTTTCTACGACACTGATAAATTCATCTCGGGTGAGAGTACCGGATTTAAGAGATATTAACAACAGTGAAATATCGTTATTGAAAGCTGTGAAATTTTCAGTGATTTTATCCCGGTTAGCAACTTGATGAATAAGTCGTATTTTTTCATCATATTCTACTCTAATGAAAAAATACGACTTATCATAATCTCTATAACTCCTTATTGGATTATCAGATTTTATCCTGTCGGTGATATAATCAGTTTTTTGTGGTTCTGGTAAATCAACGGTTTTTCCCCCGGGTGGTAATTCAGGCCAACCTAACACTGTTCTTATTGAGCTTTGATATATATCTATGACGTATTCTTCTGAGTTTATTTCAATGGCAGATGATAGTGTTGGCTCATGAACTGTTATAGCTATTTTTGATTCTGCTCCAGTAATCGATTTTATTCTACGCGCGAATTCATTATTGATTTGTTCGATTTGGTATGACCCTGTTGGTATCGAAACGACATTCCAGTCTGGAGTCCCGTCGGGTTTATTCTTATTTGCAAACACTAAAGAATTATTGGGTTGTTGACCACCAAATGATTTTGATCTGATATTTGGCCAACTATGGTATACTCGTAATTTTGCTAGCGCTATCTCCTTCACTGGGACCGGAGAGGGGAAATTCACACTGAATTCTGGATTCGTTGAGGTTATTGAGATCATGCTGGTTTGTACTGGGTTCGTGTTCTCCACTATTTGTTGAAGTAATTCCATCTGTGTTGTCATCGTTGCTATACTCATGATGTATTTCTAATTTTGATACTGCGGAATCATAGACACGTACCATCACTGAGAATTCACTATCTGATATCGTTGAGGTTATTGAGATCATTCTGGTTTTTTCTGATTCCATCGGTGTTGTCATTGTTATTATACTCATGTTTTTGTATTTCTAATTTTGACATCGCAGAATCATATATATCTACCATCGCTGAAAACTCACTCTCTGATATAATTGTATCATCGAGAGATGACGATATCAATGAGGATAATTGCGAGCATGCAGTGGACACAACATGAAATTGAATTATGTAGTCTTGTAGTTTCCGTTGGCTGCATGATGATATTTTTTTTGTGATTATTGAAATAATTCCAGCGATTGTTGTTGCCGCAGAAATGCAAATTGGAACAGCTATCGGGGCCATCATTGTCACTGAAGACAGTATAATACCAGCTCCGGTGATTACACCACTCACTGAATACACTGTAACATCAATTGCTGTAATTCTCCTGCGATATTTTTTTATTTTCATTGCATACTCCTCAGACAGGGTTTTGAGTCTAGTTTGAAATTCTCTGACCTGATCATAACGATATTGCGATGATGAAATCATTTTTTTATTTTAAATACGCTAGCGTTTTCAATTACGATTTACTTAAATCCGCTACGAATTCCACATACCACGTTGTTGAGACTCTAACCAAATTTTTATCAGTAGCTGTGATTGTGAACTTTTCAGTTGTATTCTTGTCGATGATCGTTGAAATCGTATTATTGACCCCGGATGAACTGGACGATGAAATATTAAATTGACTCAATGGTGTCACTAGTGTTAATCGATAAATACCCTTAACGGTTGCAGTGATATCTAATTTGTTGTTTGTAGGTGTCCACTCAAATGATCCGTGTTGGATGGTGTATACTAAGTTGTTGGTTTTCGCATGAGGAATTTTTGTTTTTTCAATGACTGTTATCATCCTCGAAATATCACCTTTGACGCCTTCGATGAAGTTTTTGGTCTCATCGATGGATTTTTTAATATCAGGGAGTTTTAGTTCAATTTTATCTAACGGGGTTCCAATAAATTTATCAATGGCGTCGGTTGTTGTTTTTGTTGCTTCGTTGATAACCTTTTGATCATCAACAAACGTTTTAATTTCAGCGATAGATGGTGTAACTACAATTGGGGATCCAAAGAACTTTTGAACGACATTTCTACGGAAACTATTGTAGTTTTTTAAATGATCGTCAAATTCTTTATTGTATTCAGTGAATTTATCTGTAATAGTCGAGAAGAGTACACCCGGTTTGAGTTTACCCTGATCGGAAAATAGCGCAACGGTATTCTCGATTGCCTTTTGTTGTTTAACTAAAATATTATCCAACGACACATTACTAGATTTCAATTTACCCTGTTTGTCTTGAAATACAACTATTTCATTCGGGTCAACACTTGTTAAATTCAACGTCTCAGCGATTTCATCTTTAATTTTTTTTGTTATATCCTTGATAGAACCAGGGGTTGCAGTGTCATCGGGTTTGGGTTTCAAAGATCTCCCCCAAATATCAATCATGTTATTGTAAAACTCTTTCTCTCTTTAAAATCGTTTCGATTTCCAGCGATTACTAGTGTAGTCATTTACGACAATATGAGGTGGTTTTCCCCTTGGGTTACTCAAGGAGTTAGAAATAGCGTTAAGGACATTTAATACTTCACTGCCGCATATTGGTGGGTCATTGATTTGTTGTGTTGGTAGCGTAGAATACCAAGTCTTCATTGGAAAATTTTTTATATAACGCAAAAACTCTTTTGGCGGGGCTAATCCATATGAATCGAAATAAACAATCCCACGTGGATCAATAGCGTATGCAACCCAGTGAGTTCCAGGTCCAGTGCTGTTATCGAGATTAATAATACCTGTTTCAGTGTTGTTTGGTTGATGTGGTAATTGATCTTTCATAAAAACACCTCTGAAATTTTTAATCGCTAGGTTTTTAGCAGCATCCATTAAATCAAAATTGGACATGGGAACCATTAATAAACCGTTCCTGGTAGTCTCAGGCCTGATCCGTGAACGGATCTCCCGCTGTACCATGAATACGGGGTTCCTGGTAGTCTCAGGCCTTTTCCGCTATACCATGAATACGGGGTTCCTGGTAGTCTTAGACCCTTTCCCCTTTTTTTATAACCCTGTCCAGTTGCTTTTTTCAACGCCATTCCTGCTGCAGTACCAACGGCTCCTAACGCCGCTGCTTTAGCTACTGCTGGGGCTGCTGCTGCAATCAATGCTGGTATTGCAGCTAACAATGGAAATATACCACCCGTTTTCATCATATTTTTGATAGCAGCCGCAGAAAGAGTAATCTGAACACCTTTTTTGGCTGCAAGTGCATCATTGAAATGTTTTATTTGACGAGTTGTCAGCGATAATTTATTTGCACCACCAGTCATTTGATTCGGTTTCAAAGTGATTGTGGTTCCACATTTTTTAGCCGATTCTGATTGCAATTTTTTGATTTGACCAGGAGTTAACGCAACACTAATAACACTATATGACATTATACATAATAGATTGATTCTAATGGAAAAATCGTTCAAAGATTTTCTACTGGGGCATCTACCACTCTCATTCTTCCACCAACACCTTCAAGTAGCATTGATTTATCACTGAGAATGACAGCAACTGCTCTATAATCAGCAATAACACCACGAGTCACATTAGCTCTAAAATGTATATCAACGACAGATTGTCTCATCAAATCGAGATGTTCCAGTGAGAAGTAATAGATCGGATAGAGGCTTTTGAAATCCAATTGTGATATTTGTAGACCGGTATCCACATTTTGATCGCGTGCCATAAATGACAACAGACGATGATAAACTCGTGCAATATGATTTTCTGTGTAATTAAGTTGTATATCCTCGGATGGTTCCTGCTGGCCGTTTATTCTCAGTGAGACGTCTTTCACACCTAATTGATCAAATATCATATGACTGAAACGTTGATCGCCAACTCGTGTGATATTCTGTAACGCAATAAATATATGACGTGGTGCAGCAGTGCCCTGTTTTGATGCTAGATTCCACGTAAACACATTATTAACATTTGATTGTTTAACATCTGTACTCACGGTTAGCCAATTCAACAACGACTTTCCCCCTTGGTCCATAAATGATAGTAATCGTTCTTCTGCGGTGATTGCTGGAGTCAACACTGGCATCCACAATGATATTTTTGTTAATTTGACTTTACCGGCATCAGCATTGGGATTTGCAGCATCCGCTGGAATCCTCCAAATTGCGTCATTATCATCACCCTTTCGTACAAGCGATACTGTATGCTTCGCTCCATAAATAACTTTTCTGACGTTTCTACAGAATCCAAATATGTGATGCAGTGGAATCGCGCATGAAAATGATTTACGCGCTCCTTGCAACATTGCGTTTCGTGTTGCAGCTCCTAGATTTAAATTAGGATCAGCATTTATAATCATATCCTCGGCATCAATATTAGCGGTGCCAGCATTATTCTTTGGTCGTCTTATAATAAATTGATTTCCTCCAGCCGTATTTTTAATATCCTTAGCAAACATCATAGAAGGTCCTGCTGATCTTGTATAATCATCAGAATATCTCGCTAACCCTATGATTGTTGTAGCCACATCAACATCACGATCTATCGTCTCAATTTCTTTTCCATCAATGAGATATTTTGCACTCTCAAATAACGCCATGATACCATTATTGACAAACCCGACTTGAGTACCATCTGGATACTCTGTATCATTTGTTCGTACAATTTCTCCTTCGATTTCAATAAACGCTTCACAGGGCAAAAAGTATTTACTGGTATCATGGACTTGAAGATCAATTCGCGATCGACTATTTGAGTCTATGGCATGATAGGCGTAATATTGATAATCGCGTACAGAATCATCCTTGCCAACTGGGGCGTCTATATCAAATGCTGGATCACGTGACTTTTTGAACATTTTATTCTATTTATCAGAGTCTAAATCGGATTTTCAACGCTAGCGTTTTCTAAAGCCACTTCCTGCTATCATATTTAGGTCGGGAGTTAAAGCCATTGACGCTAGTTTTTCATCTACTGCGTTATTTATAATTTTACTAACACTTGCAGGCATTTCTTCTGTGGACGGTAACGGTTTCTTTTTTCGCCTCACTAATGATGTTATTTTATTCTTTGCAGTTGAAAACGCTTTCCCGGCAAGATCTCCAACAGCACCAATACCCTTATCACGAATAACATCAATGGCTTTCATTGATAACTGTTTAGCTAACGGCATCACTTTTGGAGCCATTCTTGAAAAGAATCCTAAAATAGTATTGCCGAGGCCATCTCCATAGTATGCTTTATAAACTGGAAACCGTGAATTAACTACATAGACGGGGGTTGGTTTATCATGATTGTAATGTATGATCATTATTATAAAAACAATAGTGTTTTCAATTGTTATTTAATCGCTGTGATACCCATTTGCTAACTCGTCAATGAAATCTCGATATGTTTTGATATCCATGATACCGCCGGCAAATAACCGTCTACAGATATCAGCTGCTTCATTAATTATTTCTGGAGAGTTATTTCCAGCTCGGAACCCTCCTACAAGAACTTCTAATCGTGATATATCATTGATAACACTATCAGGACAGAAACTAATCCTTGAATTTTGCAATCCACTTCCGCTATAACCAGCTGCTTGATCTAGTTCTTCTAAATCCGTGTTTTGTAAATAATCATCATCATCATCATCATCAGGTGGTAGTTGTTGTTTTTTTTGTCTTCTTGATTGTCTACGTGTTGGTGTTTGACGTTTTAGCTCTTGTCGTTCTTCTATTTCTCGTTGTCGCTCTTCTATTTGTTCTCTTTTATAATTACTAATTCCCCTTTGAAATTCCTTGTATCCTATCTCCTCCTTATTCAAACGACCAATCCCTTTATTTAGTTTATACAAATTATCGAACCAATCATTACTTGATATTCTATTATTCTTATACTCGTCCTTTAAAAAATCTTTTTTTGAATTATAGCTTTTAGCAGCAAAATCACCAAAGGCTTGATAATCCTTTTGTTTCAATAAAATAGGTTTTTTTATTAATGTTTTAGCATGATCAGTAAATTTATTCAACAGAGAAACAGTCTTTTTTTTCGGATCAGTTTGTTCAGTTTGTTTTGTTTGTTCAGTTTTCGCTGCTAGTTTTTCAAGTTCACCAATAACAGATTTTCCCGTCTCGGGAACATCTCCCAGTAAAGCACGCTCAACCCCTTTCGTTGCTGTGGTTACTGGTTTAAACAATTCTTCAGACCCTAAAGCAAAATCCGTTTGTAAACTCTGTCGTTGTTGCAGTTTATTCCGTACAGAGTCACGAATTGGTATAAATCTCTTAATTGCATCTAATCGTTCACGAGCCAATCGGGTTGTTAATGCTTCATTGACCATTATTTGAAATCGCAAACCATTTTTCAATTGTAAAACACTTGACATGTCAGATGATTTTTAACACCAGTGACAAAGTCACCGTGGAAGTGTTATTTGATTGTTTTAACGGCGTTATCAATGATGAGGAAAGTGTCATAATTGTATATAAAATAATTAATACTGACAGTTTCCTCATTAAATTTTTGACATACTCCTTGAGGGTCGGCTAAAAAAAATGATAAATGATCGGGCAATCAAAAAATGATAATGATCGGGGGGGGGGGGCAATCAATGGTCGGGTAATCAATTTTCCTGAATTAACGCTCGTAAGTTTCTAATTTTAGAGTTGACTTCTTTTTTCAATTCGTATTCGTACCCTAATTCTTTTCGTATTCGTTCTACAATAGTATACAACGGAACGAACACACTGATGTCACTGGAAAATGAAAGAGAGTCTTTAATAGAATTCTGAATTCTTTTGATGAGTGCATATTTCTTGGGTAGCATATATTTGTTAGTGCTAACTCCGTATTCTATATCCTGAAAATCAGACACAATTTGATCAGGATTTAAGCCATCTGATAGTTTGATATCCTGATTTTTCAATTTTGCTATTTCAACTATGATACTATTCATGTTTTCAGAATTCATTATTCTATAGCAATGACATATCTCTAATTGAAAAATATGAAGCATTAGACATAACTAAATTGAACTTTTGTCCCGTCCCTTTTGAAATAGCCGATCGATAAATCCCCTCTGCAACTCTTTGAACAGAAGGTGAACAAATATCGAAGTGCCTACCGGCTTCATTCATAGATGAAAATATTTTCTCTTCGTTAGTTATTGTATTCAAAGATTTCACAGGTCTCCTCCAAACCGTTTTGCATTTTCCAGTCTCTCCTCGTTTGGAATTCTCACTCAGTGTGATAGCCTGCAGATTTGATACAGAATTATTCTTTGGATTAGAATCCTTGTGATCAATAACAAAACCATTTTTGATCAATCCATTAAAACATTCAAATATGAAACGATGATTGTGATATTTCTTCTTTCCAGCGCTAAACATCAAGTACCCTTGATTACTTACAAAACCGACCGGTTTTTTCAGCCTACGGTTTCTTACAACACCATCACTGGATGCTTCATAATTTGTAATCACTGGATGTGGTCTGAATTCTTGGTTCATATATACTATTCTATTGTTTGTCTAATTCATTGTTTGGTTTAATGATTACATCACTGGAGAACCTTTCGATGTAGTCTTGCGGAGTTCTTATGATTTTGTCAGTGACGTTATCAGGGTCAAAGACTTTTTCAGGGTCATAATTTCTGATGGATTGTCCATTTTTGATTCTTTTATCATAATAACGCTTCAATTCCCTATATCGCTTACCACCGCAATCAATACACAATTGTGATCTTCCCTTAACCCCAACCCCACATCGAATACAGGGTAACGGACCAAGTCTCCCATGTCGAAAACTTTGCATATGATACCTACAGTACTCATTTTTTCTGCATGATTTGTTACACGGGGTTACATTTCCCATCATGAGCCATTTGCACTGGTTCATTATATATAAAACTTTCATTTAAATATTTGTTTTATGTATAGCATGAAGAAGTTCAAGAGATTGACTTCGAAAAATGCTAAATTCAATACCGATAGAGAGTTTAAGAGATTGTTGAAAATCAGTCCTAAATTTAATATCGATAGACCTAAAAAAACGTCCAATAGACAGAAACAACGTCCAAAACGTCCAAGAGACGGAAACATGAAAGAGTTTAAGAGATTGTTGAAAATCAGTCCTAAATTTAATATCGATAAACCCAAAAAACGTGTAGTAAACAGAAACAAACGTGACAAACGTCCAAAACGTCCAAGAGACGGAAACATGAAAGAGTTTAAGAGATTATTAAAAATCAGTCCTAAATTTAATCGCGATAGACCCAAACAACGTCCAAAACGTCCAAGAGACGGAAGCATGAAGGAGTTTAAGAGATTATTGAAAATCAGTCCTAAATTTAATCGCGATAGACCCAAACAACGTAACAAACGTCCAAGAGACGGACCCTGGAAGGATGCTCAATTCAATCTTGATATAGTTTCTAATACACCCAAGAATAAAATTCTTGATAAGGCTATCAGAGACTGTTTTAATGAATTCAAGCGTGATGGAGCATCTTATTGTTGGTCAACATTTCGAATTGATGGTGTTGTTGACGCTACCATGACTGATGAAAAAGCAGCAGAGATCATTTCACGTCTTGGGGAAAAAAGTCATTTTTTCCGAATCAAATTCATTATCCGTGAGAATGGAAAATGGATTATTAGGGATAAATTTGAACCCATCTTGAAGGGTAAAAAAACTATCACTGTGAATCAGGATTCAAAACCGGGAATTTTGACTGGAATTGATAAACCCTACTACGAAAGATCTTATCCTGTCACAGCAGTTGTTTACGGGATCTATCCGCTCAATGAAAAACCTGATATTGCAAAACTAGCACCCATGAAATATTCGACAGGGCTCAATTGTGTAGCAGAACGAATAATAGAACACTTCACAAATGCGTCCCGGGGGAATAAACTCACTGATCTAAGACGAAAAAAAATAACCGAATGGGAACTGACAGTGAAACAGCATGGGGCAACAATTCAGGATATAACCAAATTAGAAAAATCATTAAGATTTCCAATATCGGTAAGAACAATCACCGGTGAAGTATTATACGAATCGAAATATAAATCACAGGGAACCCCAATTGAAATTATTGATCACAACGCACACGCGTGGTCATCTGCAGTAACAATATTCCCACGGGATAGAACCGTAAAATATCTATCCCAAACCGAAGAGTTTTTTTCAGAGCAGAAATTATTTGATGCTATTTACCATTTGAGTAAAAACGATCCTGTGTCAATGTGGCTATTTCATAGTACTTCAGACGAAGAATGTAGATTTGATCAGTTTGTAAGACCCAACGGAGAATTATATCGTACTGAAGAACTGCATAATCAAATGAAACAACTGGCTAGTGAGTTTTCTGAGGACGGGGAGGAAATCGAAGATCAATTATTAGCAAACTGTTTTACAGTACCATCCATTGCAGCACATTTTGCTAGAAAGAAAAACGCGTGGAAACCAACACGGAGTGAGTTCTTATCAGATGTCAAATTGTCCTGTCTTGAATACGGCCATGGAGGATTATGGAATACAAAATACACCGCTGAAACCGTTATTTCAGTTGATATGATTGCGTGTTATCCAGGAAGTTTTCTTGGGTATGGAGAATGCGAGAAATATTTCAAACGATTTGGACACCCCACACACGAAATGACCCGTGTTGCTATTAATGGACCACTGCCTGATTTTGATTTAACCGGATTCGCTTGTGTGGTATCATTTGAAATGGCTGAAGGACTTCATCCGTGTAGTTATCTTTGGATTGGTAAACACATGTCTGAAAAACACTGGATGCCAATAGTGTTATTACGGTATATGCTTGATTGTAAGATGTTAAAATCATTAATTGTCAGTGAAGCAATTATATCCTATCGAGCACAGAAATCAGTCTGGTTACCACAACCTGATCTAGAAAAAATAATTAGCGAAGAGCGAAAACTGTTTCCTGATTTTAATGAACAACAAATCATGGATTGGTCCCAACAGTTATTTGAAATCAGAAACAATGAAGCAAAAAATCTTGGACGAAGAATAATCGGTAAATTCACTCAGGGTGGCAAAGATGACAATACGAGATATTCTTCACGATTGATTATAGACAACGCTGAATACGATTTTGTAATGGCGGATTTAACGAATAAAGGCCTATATGTCAATCGTAAGGACGCATTTATGTCCGATGGAACCAAATTGGGTACAATTGTTACTTACAATGATGGATACAATCCGCAGTACACACATTTGAGAGCTTCTATGCTCGGTTATGCTTCTATTAATCTGTTTTCGATGATCAATAAATTTCCTAACACCGCAGTTAGAGTTGCCACTGACTCATTTTACATAAACAGCAAAATGGTTGATTTTAAGGCTACTGGCAACGAGAATTGGGGATCATGGAGAATTAAGAAAGAAATGATTCATGATTATATTCCATCAGCAGATGTTACCATTGAAAATAATTATCGGAATCTCAAAGAGATTCAATCAGATTTTTCTAGTGCACCACCGATTTCTGATCCAATCTGTAGATATAAAACAGTTTATTTAAACGGCTGTGGTGGGTTAGGAAAAACAACCCGGGCAATTGAGTTATATCGCCGTGGAAACGCTAGCGTTTCTAACATGATTGTGCTAACACCGACTCACAGACTTGCAAGAGAAATGATACAGAGAGGGGTAAATGCCTGTACCTATCACAGCTTTTTCCGATGGAAGGGAGATAAATGGACTCCTGAGCGCATGGGAGAGAAATTTATTCCTGAAATTATCATTTGGGATGAAATAGACACAGTGCCATTAGATATCTTAAAAATATTTCTTGAGTGGTTGTTATTGAAAAATACAAAAATCGTCATGTGCGGTGATCACGGCCAACCACCACCATTTGTCGGTGCATCCCCACATGAATGGCTAAAGGGTTTTGTAGACTACTATGAAGAAATTGATACTGATCATAGATCACTTGATAATGAATTAAAAGAGTTTAAGAAATTAATTAGATTACAACCGGATAGAATCCAGTGTGAAATAGCCCGTGAAATAATTTCGGAAACTCCAATGAATGAGTTTTGGGAAATGTGGAGACCAAACGATTTGATCATTGCAAGTAGAAAAATAGTCAGAGACACACTTCAGATGAAATTATTTGAATTGCATAAACAAAAATTTGCAACACTTCCAGTGCCTCTTTGTTATAGGCCATCGGATACACGAAAACAGAACATTGAAGTTGATATTCCAGGACAGAGTGAAAAGCAGATTCTCGTATTAAATGATATTGTGCTGGTTGATATCAATGTCGTTGAAGATGCATTGCGTGCTAATAAATCCCCATGGACGCTAGGATACGCAGCAACAATACACTCTTCACAGGGATTGACTATATCGGATACAATTGTTTGGATGGTAGATAATCGCATCGAATGGTCGAATTTAGTCTATCTTTCAGTATCCAGAGTACGAAAAATAAATCAACTTCGAAGAATTGTCTTCGATGTTGAAATCATTGGTGGCGATGATGAAATCATTGGTGGCGATAATGATATTATTGATAAAAAACTCTCCGGTTACAAACAACAGGACAAAAAAAAAACAACGAGAATTTGATATTGATGCTGAATTAATAATTGCGTTAAAGAAACAACAGAATAATCACTGCGCAAGTTGCAATTGTATAATGCGTTGGCAGTATTCGGATAAGGATCCTCGCCAATTTACCGTTGACAGAAAAAATAATAGTCTCGGTCATGTCAGAAACAATGTGATGTTGACTTGTCTTGAGTGCAATAGACGCAAGGGTGCTAGTTAAGCCCATGCGGTGGTAATTGAGTATCCTCAGGTATCACTTGTAATTGTTGTCTAGTAAACCCCCGTTGAGGGGCAGTTGAATCCAGTTTATAGATTGGAGGTCTACCCGTAGATCGTGTTATACTAGATATCTTGTGTGTAGTAACACTCCAAATAGGATCAGTAGCCCTTTTTCTACCCCCTTCAAGCTCTCCTGGTTCGTATAAATACCTCACAATGACATTACTACCAAGAATTGGTTGGGAATCGCTATAATCTTTTTGTGGTTTTTCAGGTATTGACTTCTTTTTAATCGCGTTGATAGGTTTCATGTTGATGGTTCTAGTAATCTCGTTATTCAGTGCAGTAATCACAGCTGGTAATCTTTTAACCCATTCACGGGATCTTTTTTCTTGGATGAATTCTTTTGCGTATTGATATCCAAATAACCGCTCAGCAAGGGTTTTATTAAATCGTTCTACAATTGCCTGATCACGATGCAGTGCAGTATGCCCCCGTCTGATAGTGACATTGTGATCTTTCATCGTTGTTAAAACAGCACCCTGAAATTCCTTGCCAGGATCAATTTGTAATAGATTTGGCCAGTGCAGAGGACCTCGTCGATAAATCCTTTCAAATGCAGAAGCCACTTCAGGTGATGATTTTGTTTTTAACGGTTCTGCTTCTTTGTATCGACTTGCAATATCAACTACGGTTAATGCGTATTTGTAACCGTGGTCATGTGGCAGAAATAATAGATCAGCCTGATGAACTTCATTAGGAACAGTCACATCAAAATGCGAGACATTAATTTGTTTAGGCGGTGGTAAGTAAATTTGCCATAGTGCCTGTTTGGATAACCAATGAGCCGCAGTGGTTTTTTTCACCTTTGCAGCGCTAGCGAGTTTATGGATTGCAGCGCTACCCCTCCAGTATCCTCTTGGGGAGTAATAAATAGATTCCATGTTGTTATTAATTACCAGCACCTAACATCAATTTACTTTTCATTGCCGATTTGATCAAAAATGAAGCCAATTTTTCTTTGAAGGATTTATCAGGAATGGCATTCAACGCATGAATTAATTTCACATCTGCTAGATGCCTGTGTTGCAAATTGCTGCTTTTATAAGCGACATCATGAAGGTGACACGCCTTATCAATGGCGTTTATTGGTTCTTCACCGGGGTTGGGTTGATTTTGATTATTGAGTCTGATATCAAGTCTTGTTCCCGGTCCACAGTAACTATACCCTGGAAGGTGTTTTTCTCCGGGGTATTTTGCCCATGGAGTTCCAGGGAGTTTTGCTAACTTGGCAGCGATATCACCTCCTCGTTTTTTTTTAAAGGTTCCTTGGGTTTAGAAACAAATCTAAATTTCTTTGTACTACATTGTACGCATTTACCAGAAAGCGCTGATCGGTTATTTTTAGTTGTAATCGTCGTCAAGTCATCTGTGCCAGTACGCACCTTACACTTCACACAATATAGATCCATAATTTATGTATAGAGATATGAATATAATTGATTTTTCAGCGACTAAAACAAGAGAACCAGTGAAGCATCATGCAGCGCTACCAAACTCTATCCGCGCAATTATAATCGGGCCATCTGGATCCGGTAAAACGCAATTGTTGCTCAATTTAATAATGAGATGGATGAAGTGGGATAAGTTGTATTTAATTGCCCCTAGCGTAGACGACCAAAAATGCTATGAAGTGCTAAAAGATTTTAATGAAAACGCTTCAGAGATTGCTGGTGAGGATGTTATTGAATTTATAACCGATATTGACGAGGCACCATCAGTAGAAGATCTTGATGGAAGTATTAACAACATGGTAGTATACGACGATGTAATGTTAGATAAACAAAAAAATCCTGCTAGAATATTTTCCAGAGGCAGGCACAAAAACACGGATGTGATCTATGTCACTCAACGCTACACACAAATACCAAAAGTGATTCGCGATAATTGTAATGTGTTGTGTGTGTTTAATGGAGTTGATACACATACGCTACGAAATATTTGGCAGACATGGTGCTCCGATATGGACTTCAATCAATTTAGAAATTTCTTTAGTCATGCTCAGTCTGCCCCACACGGATTTGTAACAATAAATTTACATGACCCTCGGACACGATATCGTATCGGACTGGATCAAATATTCGGTTGAGAGGGTGAGTGACAACGACGTTGTAATCTCTTGAAAAGTTTTTGATTTCATTGATTTTTCATTATTATTTTTTGCCTGATTTCATTATTATTTTTTGCCTGATTTCATTGATTTTTTTGCCTGATGTCATTGGTTTCATTGTTTTTAAGCGTGATTTCAGTGAAAACTTGTCTAAAAATGTTGTCTGATTCACCCTCTCTGCTGCTGCGTTATTTATAACTCTACTAACACTTGCAGGCATTTCCGCTGTAGACGGTAACGGTTTTGAAAATCCTTTGGATTTCATCCGTGATTTCACTAATGATGTTAATTTATTCTTCGCAGTTGAAAACGCTTTTCCAGCAAGATCTCCAACAGCACCAATACCCTTATCACGAATAACTTCAATTGCTTTCATTCCTAATTGTTTAGCCAACGGCATCACTTTTGGAGCCATTCTCGCAAATAACCCTAAAATGGTATTACCTAAACCATCTCCGTAGTATGCTCTATAAACCGGAAACCGTGAATTAACTACGTAGACGGGGGTTGGTTTATCATGATTGTAGTGTATGATCATTATTTGAAATCAGAAACAATTTTTCAATTGTTATTTATCTAATCGAATGACTTCGTCATCAGATTTTTCAATTCAGTCACTATGATACCCACTTTCCACTAACTCGCCAATGAAATCTCGATATGTGCTGATATCCATGATACCACCCTGAAATAATCGTCTACAGATATCAGCTGCTTCATTAATTATTTCTGGAGAGTTATTTCCAGCTCGTTTCCCTCCGATGAGAACTTCTAATCGTGATATATCACTGAGAACACTACCAGGACATACCCCACTTTGGGGTCCACTGGAATCTTGCAATCCGCTTCCGCTATAACCAGTTGCTTCATCCTGTTTTTCTAAACCCGTTTCTTGTAAATAACCAAGAGGATCATCATCATCACGTGGTATTTGTTGTTTTTTTAGGTGAAAAAGATATTTTCTTTCCAGGTTGCTGTCGCTTTTGCGGTTTTTGTTTTTCATATTGTTTATACACTATATCCACCGCATTGATAGATTCAATGTATGATGCACTATCTGTCTTAATTTGACTTTTTTTAGTTTTGATTTTGTAGAATATATCAGCCCAATGAGTGAAATTCTTAACATATTTATGATGTTCTGGTTTCAACATTTTTTTTCTGTTTTCATAAGTCATAACAACAAGCGCAGGAATTTCTGGTGGATCAGTCTTATCAATTGCTGCTAACCCTTCCTCGTTAAATCTCACGCGTAAATCATCTACTGTTCTTTTTGATTCCATTTTTTGTACAGTCTGTTTTGTTTGTTCAGTTTTCGCTGCTATTTTTTCAAGTTCACCGATAACAGATTTCCCCGTCTCGGGATCATTCCCCCGTATAGCACGCTCTACCCCGTACGTTGCTGTGGTTACAGGTTTAAACAATTCTTCGGATCCCGCAGCAAAATCAGTTTGTAAACTCTGTCGTTGTTGCAGTTTATTTCTTACAGAGTCGCGAATTGGTACAAATCTCCTGATTGCATCCAGTCGTTCACGAGCCAATCTAGTTGTTAATGCTTCATTGACCATTATTTGAAATCGCAAACAATTTTTCAATTGCAAAACAATTAATACCACACTTTTCCCATCAATGACATGTCGGATGATTTTTAACACGATCATGGAAGCGTTTTAAGGGCGTTATCATCGATGAGGAAAGTGTCCAAATTGTATATAAAATAATAATACTGTCACTTTCCTCATTGTCATTTGATCATCCATTAACGGTCTATTGATCTTTTATTCAGTGTGTGTGAAATATTTTTTATTCACTGATTTTGACATTTTTAATCAAAAAATGCTAAAAAAAAATGAAAATCTCTTTGAGGGTCAGTCACAATCAAATAATGATAAATAGTCGGGCAATCAAAATTGTTCATTTTCTTGAATTAACGCCCGTAGGTTTCTAACTTTAGAATTAACCTCCTTTTTCAATTCGTATTCGTACCCCAATTCTTTTCGCATTCGTTTTACGATGGTATACAACGGAGCGAACACACTTACGTCACTGGAAAATGCGAGAGTCCCGAATAGAATTCTGAATTCTCTTGATGAGCGCATACTTCTTTGGTAGCATATACTTGTTAGTGCTAACTCCGTATTCTATATCCTGAAAATCAGACATGATTTGATCAGGATTTAACCCATCTGATAGTTCAATATCCCAATTTTTCAATTTTGAAATCTCGGATAAAATGCTATTCATGTTTTCAGAATTCATTATTCTATAATAATGATATATTTCTTAATGAAAAATATGACGCATTAGACGTAACTAAATTGAACTTTTTGTCCCGTCCTTTTAGAAATAGCCGATCGACAAATCCCCTCTGCAACATATCGTACTGAGGCTCTACAAATATCGAAGTGCCTACCGGCTTCATTCATTGGTTGAAATATTTTTTCTTCGTTAGTTATCGTATTCAAAGATTTCACAGGTCTCGCTTTTTTTGAGCATTTTCCAGTCTTTCCTCGTTTGGTATTCTCACTTTGAGTAACAGCCTGCAGATTTGATAAAGAATTGTTTTTCGGATTAGAATCCTTGTGATCAATGACAGAATCATCCTCGATCAATCCATAAAAACATTCAAATACGAAACGATAATTGAGATAAGTTTTCTTTCCCTTAACAGTGAACACCAAATACCCCATACCATTGTCAGCACCAACTGGTTTCTTCAGTCTACAGTGCCTTACAACACCATCACTGGATGCTTCATAATTTGTAATCAAGGGATGGTGTCTGAATTCTTGGTTCATTCGTATACATAATACTATTGTTTGTCTAATTCATTGTTTGGTTCAATAATGAATCTTTCAATGTAGTCTTGAGGGGTTCTTATGATTTTTTCCTTGATGTTGTCAGGGTCAAGGACCTTTTCAGGGTCAAAATTTCTGATTGATTGTCCATTTTTTATTCTTTTATCATAGTAACGCTTCAATTCCCTGTATCGCTTACCACCGCAATTTAGACACAACTGAGATTTTCCCCTGACCCCAACTCCACATAGAATACAAGGTAAAGGACCAAGGCTTCCACGTCGAAAGCTTTACATATGATACCCACAAAACTCATTTCTGCATGATTTGTTACACGGGGTTACTGATCCAATCATAAGCCACTTGCAGTGATTCATTATATATAAATTCTTCATTTAAATGCTTGTTTTAATTATAGCATGAGGGAATTAAGGAGAACGCCTTCGAAAAATGCTGAATTCAATGCTGATAAGGAGTTTAAAAGATTATTAAAAATTAGTCCTAAATTTAATATCGATAGACCCAAAAAACGTCCAAGAGACGGAAACATGAAAGAGTTTAAGAGATTATTAAAAATTAGTCCTAAATTTAATCTCGATAAACCAAAAAAACGTAACAAAATTAATCTCAAACGTCCAAGAGACGGAAACATGAAAGAGTTTAAGAGATTATTAAAAATTAGTCCTAAATTTAATCTCGATAAACCAAAAAAACGTAACAAAATTAATCTCAAACGTCCAAGAGACGGAAACATGAAAGAGTTTAAGAGATTATTAAAAATTAGTCCTAAATTTAATCTCGATAAATCAAAGAAACGTAACAAAATTAATCTCAAACGTCCAAGAGACGGAAACATGAAAGAGTTTAAGAGATTATTAAAAATTAGTCCTAAATTTAATCTCGATAAACCAAAAAAACGTAACAAAATTAATCTCAAATTTAATCTCGATAAACCAAAAAAACGTCAAAGAGACGGAAACATGAAAGAGTTTAAGAGATTATTAAAAATTAGTCCTAAATTTAATCTCGATAAACCAAAAAAAACGTCCAAGAGATTACCCTGGAAAGATACTCAATTCAATCTCGATATAGTTTCTAATACACCAAAGAATACAATTCTTGATAAAGCCATGATTAGTAAAATCAGAGACTGTTTTAATGAATTTAAGCGTGATGGAGCATCTTATTGTTGGTCAACATTTCGAATTGATGGTGTTGTTGATGCTACCATGACTGATGAAAAAGCAGCAGTGATAATTTCACGTGTTGGGGAAAAAAGGCATTTTTTCCGAATCAAATTCATTATCGAAGTCGATGGCAAATGGATTATTAGGGATAAATTTGAACCAATCCTAAAGAATAAAAAGCTGTCATTGTGAGTAGAGATTCCAAACCAGGAATTCTAACCGGCATTGACAAACCATACTACGAAAGATCTTATCCCGTAACAGCAATGGTTTATGGGATATATCCGTTAAATGATAAACCCGATATCGCAAAACTAGCTCCTATGAAATATTCTAGTTCACTGAATTGTGTAGCAGAACGAATAATAGAACACTTCACAAATGCATCCCGAGGAAATAAACTAACTGATCTGCGACGTAGGAAAATAACCGAGTGGGAACTGACAGTGAAACAGCATGGTGCAAAGATTTCTGATATAGCTAAATTAGAAGCATCATTAAAATTCCCAATATCAGTAACAACAATAACCGGAGAAGTATTATACGAACCGAAATATCAATCGCGAGGAGCCCCAATACAGATTATTGATCATAACAAACACGCGTGGACACCTGCGGTAACAGTATTTCCACGAGAACGAACCGTGAAATATATCCCCGAGGAATTTTCCGGGGATGTTTTCTATGAAGAGAGATTATTTGATGCTATTCATGCGTTGTGTAAAGATGATCCTGTGTCAGTGTGGTTACTTAGAAGTGATGAAGATCCCGAAATAGGATTCGATCAATTTGTAAAACCAAATGGTGAATTATATCGCGTTGAAGAATTAGATAATAGAATGAGAAAAATCGCTAGTGATTTTACACCGGAGAATTCCCATGAAAAACTACTCACGGATAGTTTTACTATTCCATCAGTGGTAGCTCACTTCGCAAGAGAAAAAAACTCATGGCGTCCAACACGAAGTGATTTTCTCGAGGATGTTAAATTGAGTTGCGTCGAATTTGGTCATGGAGGACTGTGGAATACGAAATACTCACGTGATGGAATGATTTCAATTGATATAGCCGCGTGTTATCCCGGAAGTTTTCTCGGGTATGGGGAATGTAGTAACTACTTCAAACGATTTGGACACCCCACGCATGAAATGACTCGTGTTGCGATTAATGGACCATTGCCTGATTTTGATTTAACTGGATTCGCTCGTGTGATATCATTTGAATTAGCGTCAGGATTACATCCGTGTAGTTATGTTTGGCTCGGTAGACACCTATCTGAAAAACACTGGATGCCAATAGTGCTATTGAGATATATGATTGATTGTGGTATGCTAATATCGTTGATTGTTTCCGAGGCTATTATATGCTATCGAGCTCAGAAAGAAGTTTGGCTACCACAACCCGATCTAGATCGTATAATCAGCGAACTACGAAAACAATTCCCTGATTTCAATGAAGAACAAATCATGAATCGGTCTAAGAAGTTATTTGAAATTAAAAAAGAACAAGCAAAAGATTTTGGACGAAGAATAATCGGTAAATTTACCCAGGGTGGACGATACGACAATGCAAAATATTCTTCGCGGTTGATCATAGATATCGCTGAATACGATTTTATTGTAACGGATTTAATGAAACAGGGAAAACTTGTATCCCGTAAGGATGCTTTTCTATCCAATGGTGAGAAATTAGGTACGGTTGTTACCTACTGTGATGGACATAATTCCCAGTATACACATTTGAGAAGTTCAATGCTAGCCTATGCTTCTATTAATCTATTTTCGATGATAAATAGATTTCCTAATACCGCGGTTAGAGTGGCCACTGATTCGATGTATATACACAATAAGTACAAATCAGCTGTAGCGGCATTCACAGATCCCGAAGAAAATTGGGGGCGTTGGCGATTTAAAAAGGGGATGCTACATGAGTATTGTGAATCCGCAGACGTTGCCATGGATGATAAATATCTTTGTTGTAACCGTATTGAAATTCAATCAGAATTTTCTAATGCACCACCGGTATCTGATCCAGTATGTAGATACAAGACAGTTTATTTAAACGGTTGTGGTGGGTCAGGAAAGACAACTCGTGCAATTGAATTATTTCGTCGGTCAACCATGATTGTGCTAACACCGACTCACAGACTCGCCAGAGAGATGATACAGCGAGGGGTAAATGCCTGTACTTACCATAGTTTCTTTCGATGGAAGGGTGACAAATGGACTCCTGAGCGTATGGGTGATAAATTCATTCCTGAAATCATAATTTGGGATGAAATATGCACAGTGTCATTAGATGTATTACAAACATTTCTCGAGTGGTTGTTAAACAAAAACACAAAAGTCGTCATGTGCGGTGATCACGGCCAACCACCACCATTTGTCGGTGCATCTCCACATGAATGGCTAAGGGGTTTTGTAGACTATTATGAAGAAATTACCACTGATTATAGATCAATTGATGAACGATTACGAGAATTCAAAGCGCTAATTAGATTACAACCGGATAGAATCCAATGCGAAATAGCGCGTGAAGTGATTTCAGAAACTCCAATGAATGATTTCTGGGAAACATGGAGACCAAATGATTTGATAATTGCAAGTAGAAAAATAGTCAGGGACACACTTCAGATGAAGTTATTTGAATTGCATAAAGAAAAATTTGCAACGCTTCCAGTACCCCTTTGTTATAGGCCATCGGATACACGAAAACAGAACATTGAAGTTGATATTCCAGGACAGAGTGAAAAACAAATTCTCGTATTAAATGATATTGTGCTGGTTGATATCAATGTCGTTGAAGATGCATTGCGTGCTAATAAATCCCCGTGGACGCTAGGATACGCAGCAACAATACATTCTTCACAGGGATTGACTATATCGGATACAATTGTTTGGATGGTGGATAATCACATCGAATGGTCGAATTTAGTCTATCTCGCAGTATCCAGAGTACGAAAAATAAATCAGCTTCGAAGAATTGTTTTCGATGATAATGACACAACAATGGATGATATTGATGTTAGCATCATTAATAAAAAACTCTCCGGTTACAAACAACAGGACAAAAAAAAACAACGAGAATTTGATATTGATGCTGAATTAATAATTACGCTGAAGAAACAACAGAATAATCACTGCGCAATTTGCAATTGTATAATGCGTTGGCAGTATTCGGATAAGGATCCTCGCCAATTCACCGTAGACAGAAAAAATAACAATCTCGGTCATGTCAGAAACAATGTGATGTTGACTTGTCTTGAGTGCAATAGACGCAACGGTGCTAGTTAAGACCATGCGGTGGCAATTGAGTATCCTCGGGAATTACATGTAGTTGTTGTCGAGTAAATCCTCGTTGAGGGGCAGTTGAATCCAGTTTATAGACTGGAGGTCTACCCGTAGATCGTGTTATACTAGATATCTTGTGTGCAGTAACACTCCAAATAGGATCAGTATCCCTTTTTCTACCCCCTTCAAGCTCTCCTGGTTCATATAAATACCTAACAGTGACATTACTACCAAGAATTGGTTCTTTGAAATCTTTTTGTGGTTTTTCAGGTATTGACTTCTTTTTAATCGCGTTGATAGGTTTCATGTTGATTGTTCTAGTAATCTCGTTATTCAGTGCAGTAATCACAGCTGGTAATCTTTTGACCCATTCACGGGATCGTTTTTCTTGGATGAATTCTTTTGCGTATTGATATCCAAATAACCGCTCAGCAATCGTCCGATTAAATCCGATTAAATCCGATTAAATCGTTCTACAATGGCCTGATCGCGATGTAGCGCAGTATGCCCTCGTCGTATGGTGACATTATGATGTTTCATTGTAGATAATACTGCACCCTGAAATTCCTTGCCAGGATCAACCTGCAATAGATTTGGCCAGTGCAGAGGACCTCGTAGATAAATCCTCTCAAATGCAGAAGCGACTTCAGTGGCTGATTTTGTTTTTAACGGTTCTGCTTCTTTGTATCGACTTGCAATATCAACTACGGTTAAAGCGCATTTGTAACCACGATCATGTGGCAGAAATAATATATCAGCCTGATGAACTTCATTAGGAGCGGTCACATCAAAATGCGAGAATTGAATTTGTTTAGGCGGTGGTAGATAAATTTGCCATAGTGCCTGTTTGGATAACCAATTAGGCGCAGTGGTTTTTTTCACTTTTGCAGCGCTAGCGAGTTTATGGACTGCTGATTTACCCCTCCAGTATCCTCCTGGGGAATAATAAATTGATTCCATATTATTAATTACCAGCACCTAACATCAATTTACTTTTCATAGCCGATTTTATCAAAAAGGAAGCCAATTTTTCTTTGAAGGATTTATCAGGAATAGCATTTAACGCATGAATTAATTTCACATCCGCGAGATGCCTGTGTTGCAGATTGCTGCTTTTATAAGCAACATCATGAATGTGACAGGCCTTATCAATGGCGTTTATTGGTTCTTCACCGGGTCGGGACTGATTTTGATCATTGAGTCTGATATCAAGTCTGGTTCCCGGTCCACAGTAGCTATATCCTGGAAGGTGCTTTTCTCCGGGGTACTTTGCCCATGGGGTTCCAGGGAGCTTTGCCAATTTGGCTGCGATATCACCTCCTCGTTTTTTTTAAAAACATCTCCGGATTGTAAAATCTTTGATTTTGTAGAAACAAATCTGAACTTCTTAATACCACATGTTGCACATCTACCAGTAAGTGCTGATCTGTTATTTTTAGTTGTAACCGCGTTTTACACTTCATACAATATAGATCCATAATTTATGTATAGAGATATGGATATAATTGATTTTTCAGCGACTAAAACAAGAGAACCAGTTAAGCATCATGCAGCGCTACCAAACTCTATCCGGATGATTATAATCGGGCCATCTGGATCCGGTAAAACGCAATTGTTGCTCAATTTAATAATGAGATGGATGACGTGGGATAAGTTGTATTTAGTTGCCCCTAGCGTAGATGATCAACGATGTTATGAAGTGTTAAAGGATTTTAACGAGAATGCATCAGAAATTAAGGGTGAGAACGCCATTGAATTTATAACCGATATCGATGAAGCACCGAGTATTGATGATATTGATGGAGATATTAACAATTTAGTCGTATACGACGATATAATGTTGGATAAACAAAAAAATCCTGCTAGGATCTTTTCCAGAGGCAGGCATAAAAACACTGACGTGATATATGTCACTCAACGCTACACTCAGGTTCCAAAAGTCATCAGAGATAACTGCAATATTCTTGCTGTATTCAACGGAGTTGATACTCATACTCTTAGAAATATTTGGCAGACATGGTGCTCTGATATGGACTTCAATCAATTTCGAGATTTCTTTAGTCATGCTCAGTTGACTCCGCACGGATTCGCAACAATAAATCTACATGATCCTCGGACACGATATCGTATCGGACTTGATCAAATATTCGGTTAAAATCATTTATTATTTTTTGTTAACCCATAGCAGCAGAGAGGGTGGATGACCACATCGTTGCGAGCAAAATTGATTAAAAAATCGTAAAATCTCCGTTTTTGCAAAAATGGAGACTTTTTTTTTGGTTAAATGAGATTTTGTTGGAAGCCTTATTTTTTGTCTGAAAACGTAGTCTATAGGCCATATTTTGCTCGAAAACATGATCTGTAGGCCTTATTTTTGCTCGAAAAGGGTGGTCTGTTCACCCTCTCTGCTGCTGTCTCTTTTTCCAAATTTAAAAAATACAATATTGTAGATCGATAGATAGACAGACAGATAGATAGATAGATAGATAGATAGATAGATAGATAGATAGATAGATAGATAGATAGATAGATAGATAGATAGATAGATAGATAGATAGATAGATAGATAGATAGATAGATAGATAGATAGATAGATAGATAGATAGATAGATAGATAGATAGATAGATAGATAGATAGACAGATAGATAGAAAGATAGATAGTTTGCATAAGGGACGTCGGTTGATTGGGACATCTCCATATGTGTTGATGTCACGAGCTTTTCAGGCTTGCATCTTCTTCTATGCAGCTTTATACCTGCTATTCACATAACTTGGAGTGTTTGTGCACAGAGAAACTCCAAGTGACTCGATCCATTGTTATTTGCTCCCAGAAATCAAGGTTTATGTTGAATTATTTCAATGATGCTTTCATACTCCTTTTGCACCGTTTCTTCTGACCTACACTGTCCTTGTTGTAGCTCGACAGAGCATATTCTCTAGGGTAGCCGGTCGTCTGACATTCGTACATGTCCCGCCCAGCGTAGTTGGCACTACATCATGTTAGTGTGGACGCTTGATAGACCTGCTTTATCGAGTATCTCCGTGTCTAAAACCTAGTCTTGCTACCTGACGTTGAGAATTTTCCTGAGACTTATGGCGTGAATGTGGTTCAGATTCCTGGCGTGGCGTTGGTAGACCGTCAACCTTTCGCATGCGTATACTAGTTTGAGGAGCACAATTGTCTTGTAGACTTTTAGATTAGTCTGAAAGCTGATGCCTCTTCTATTCCAGGCATTGTCATACAATATGTGTAGTTTGCACTGGCTCTGGCAATTTGAAGATTCACCTCGTCGTCAAAAGTTATGCTCTTTAACAGTGTTCTGCCAAAGAAGGTGAGGCGGTTAACTACGTTGAGGTTTGGCCGTTTACGGTGATGTTGGGTTTATCATAGGGCATCAGTCTTAGTACCGATTGTGAGACCAAACTTGTGCAGGAGCTGACGAACTGGTCACCTCTGCATTGCTGGTCGGCATTTGAGTCTGCATTGATGGCGCAATCATCAGTAAATAGGAAATCCCTTATGGTGTATGTCATGACCTTGGTTCTTGCTTGAAGCCTGCTGGGATAGAAGAGTTTTCCATATATACGGTACCTAATGCCGATCCGAACATCTATGTCGCTGGAATCATTACTCAGCATGGCAGAGTATAATAGACTGAACAATGTCTGTGCTCGAACAAAACCATTCATGACGCCAAATGTCAATTGGATTGGTCTCTCCATTGTCTTGGACCAGTGTCTGCATTCCATCGTAGAAATGCTGCACAATGGATACACATTTTCTTGGGCATCCTTACTTGGTAATTACCTTGCACATGCCTACTATGCTTGTACGAGTACTCTCCAGAGTATCAACCATATTTCCTACTGATGGTGTGAAGTTAATGTTGGATGACAGCACCTACAAATTTTATTGGGCATCCGTACTTGGTAATTACCTTTCAGAAGCCTAATCTGCTTGTGAGAGAAATGTACGGAGTATCAACTAGGATTTCTACTGTTCGTCAGACATTAATGTTGGTGTTGCTGATATTTATTATTACAAGGAAAAGATATGAATGATACGATCTCTGTGTCGTGATCATAATGGCTTATGTTTTATCATCACCTGCAGCTTGTTCCATGTCAGCTATGATTTCATATAAAACATGTACCTCTCTACTCATTGAATGGTAGCATGTACTTCGGTTAGATGGCTAGACATGTGTATGGGGGTGTCATCAGCCTAAAACTCGTGAGACACTGGATGATTATCGATGACACTTATTAACGATTTAGTGTATAGAAAGAAGCGAGACAGGTCCAAAAACAGACGTATGTGATACACTCACCATATATCAAATGGGCTGCAGTGTATTCAATTTGCAGATATAATGTGTGTCATATTGACAAAGTAAAACTTTAACTACATTACTGCTGTGTTGTGAACGTTAAATACATACTGGAGACTGTTAGGTAATATATCATGGCCTATTGTGTCAAATATTGCCGATAAATCAAGAAGGTATGAACTGTAATATTTCCACTATCCAAAGCAGAGAATGGCACTAACTACGTTTAGAAGAGTGGTTTCCGTAGTCTGGCAAGGGAGATATGCAGACTGTACATTGATAAAAAGACTGTTTGAATTCAGATGAGATACAAGTTTGGTTGGAACAAATGTTTTCAGATACTTTATATGAACCAGATGGTAGAAAATGGGCGGTTGTTTTTCAAAACGTTATGGTCGAGTTTTGGTTTCTTCAGCAGAGACTATACAATGACAGTTTTGTGAAATACTGGGAATTTCACGGATGAGAGAGAGGTATCAATACATCAGTTAGTGAATGCTTCATTGAATCTTAGCACTCAAGAGGCAGTTATATTGAATTTGGATCATGTTCACATGATGTAGGTGCAATCTTCACTACGATTTTCCGTAATTATTCCTTAGAGACAGGTTAAAATGAAGCTGACGGTTGTTTCTGAAATTCTGTATTTTAACTATGTGATGACAAAGAGTCAATTGAAATTGTGTTGTCAAGCCTGTTTCTAATGGTATGTACCTTGTCAAGAAATAACTTTTCAAACAGGTGCATAAGGCTACTGGGGAGAAGGTAGTTGGAATTGGTGTACATTTGTGCTTGAAATTAGTTTGTTAGTTATCTCGTCGAGCTCTTTGCAGCTGCAACTCTCCGTGATCTTAGTACTGTAGTGGGATAATTCGGCTAAATGGACTAGTACCTTCTCACCCTTGAATTTGAAGATGACGTAATGCAATGGCGAGACTAGTGTAGCGATTTATTTTAAAAAGGTCTCTATGCGACCATAAAGTCGACAGTAAGTTGGAACTATTTAATTTAAATCTGTGCTTAAAATAGCTACTTTAAGACCATTTAAATTAGGTTATCTTAAACTAATTGTTTTCCTTTCGTCAAAGAACCATTTTAAAAGCAGTAAATTATCTAGTGCCCATCATTTCTAAAGCTTGTGCTTCCATACAAAAATGATATTTGAACACGTCTCCTAAACTATTTCCTCCTTGGCCATTGATTTATTTGTTCATAGGATGCATTCGTTACAATTCACGGTTCAAATATATGGCTTCGCTGTGAATGTTTCAAGAATAACTTGCATTGTCTTAGATCCACTTCTGAACTAATTTTGATATTCTCAGAATACGAATTACAGTCAGGAAGATAGTGAGGGTATACACATTGATGCAGGATGTCGAACGTAGTTACATCTTCCCATTAGGCAGCAATGGCATAATCCACTTTGAATGAAATGAATCCGGGTAAAAAAGAGGATATAGTTCCTACCAAGTCGTACTCTACGCCATCTAAGTACACAAACAGCAAATTCAATCTTTGGTTCAATAATTGTTGATGATGACAATATTTTTTAAATACATGTGTATTTTGCCACTCAAAATGGAAACAGATTGGACGAAATAATGAAAGAATTTCATTTTATCATCCTCAAATAATGATAATTAGTCGTTGAGCTACTTTATGGTACACGATCAGTACACTTTTTCGAGTTTTATAGTGGACATTGAATGAATAATTGAATATAGTGGCATTTCGATGGACACTATGTTGAGTAATATATTACAACCATGCTGAAATTATCGAATAGATGTGCATTTCAGATTTGGCTTTCGAAGTTATTGTATTGGGGGGGGGCGCGTGTCGAAATAGCTAGTCTAATTTTCTAACAAGTCTCTCTTAGTCTTATATTACCGATTTTAATGGTAAATATGGCTTGATTTCAAAATATTTAAGGATCTCCTAGTCAATTATATGATCCAATTGTACTTCCAGAGGCAATTTGGCCGGAAACAACACAAGCTCTTCCTGTTGAAATTATTCATTTCAACTTCACTTTGATATGTACATGAAATTGTCTAGTCCCAATTCGGTACTTCTGATGTCCGAGGTATCAGTGGTTTTCAAAGTAGAATGATCTTCCAAATGTTCTAAAATATGGTTCTTGATGTTTCTGACCTTGGCCGCAAAACCACTGGTTTAAATTCCTCAATCACAATTTTTGTATTTTGTGTTGCTTATTTCAGTTGACAATGACTGCTCATGTATCACAATACACCCAAACAATTGGGCAGTAACAACGTTCTCATCACCACACCCACACTTGTTGCTTTTTGTACTTTTTGAAGAGAAAATTTCTGAAAAGGAAATATGTAGAAACAGCGTCTATCGCAATTATGGTTACTTCACTGTTTCAAAATCAGTGACTTTGGATGAGGCAATTCATGAATCAAAATTAGTTAGATATCCTTTCCAGTGCTATTTCATTTATTCGAGTCAGTGTTTGTATACTGTATGTGTTCTTTGATCGGCATTATTTTCAAAATTCGTAGAATCCTTGTTTTTCTTGTTCTCTTGTAATTTGTACTTATAGGCAATTGCTTGTATTACCACAACATTCAGGTATCCAATGTTTATATGCAGGATCAGAACAATGCACTTACCTAATGAGACGAAACAATACAGCAGTCCAGTTCGGTAATTTATCTTTGGCAAAGGTGTGTTTGGTTGCACTAATACGGACCCAATCTCCAGACTTAAATAGTTCACTTCCCTATGGGCAATAGGTAGCGTTGCAAAAAATGTGTCACAGACTATCACGTCGGCTTTGTGAATACTTCTTCTGATACACAACAAATAATATTATGATTTTCAGCGTTGACACTAATTGGTAACCCTTCAGAGTGTGTTAATGTGTAAACTTTTTATACAGGGTTATTTTAAAGTTTTTTTATAACTTTAACGGCACTTGCTATCGTGGTATTCGGTGTTAAAACATGAATATGTCTTTTACTCAATTCTTTTTAGAAACGCATGGTTCGGACCGTATGTACGTTTGTAAATGTGCAATCATAGTGAGTGTTGGCAACTTTGCTTTCATTAACTTTTAAAGCTCTTAACATTTCTTAATAATCAAAGGAACTCTCAAGACATGACCCAAAGCAAATATGTGTAACCAGTAATGTACGCTACAAAATTATAAACATCAGCTAAATAGTCTTGCAATTGATGCCATATGCAATCCACTTTGGGTTTACTTCCGGAAAATGTTCGTTAAATGAGTTTGTATAATGTGTACGTCGCTTGTTCTAGTGAACATGTTTGCACCTCTGGTAGATGTATTATTGTTGAAATCGCTATATAACGTCGTTGAATGGTTGCTATATTGATTCCTGTTCTTCGTGAACAAATGAAGCAATTGACAGTTCCCTTTTCATGATAGGTTGTTTTGGACTCTAATCCATTGCGTGTCATATTGGCACTATAGTTAGAGGAGGATTCTGAACATGGGTGTTCAGTCAAAGCAGAGTCACTGCTACAAAAGTAGTGAAACGGTTACTTTGGCAGATAACAAAACGTAGTATGCTCCTGGTATAAGACATTTTCATATTAATTCATCATAAGCTCTTCTTCTTGACCAGGATTACAGTATTTCTTTCATTTCTTTTGGGAGAGTCAATTGGGCTAACTTTTTATATTTTGTTCTTGGAGCCGGTTTTATTTGGTTGCATCTTCCCATTAGGTAGTTCAAACATTAATGCCAGAAAATATCTGAGATTTGAGTCCATTCAGCTCTTGAAGCTTTTTTTTCACCCATGGCCAAATTAAAACCTTCTAATTTTACAATTTGTGGATTTACCAATGGTATCTGCAGATTCATCATGTAAAAAGAGCGGGACGGTTCTGGAAAATATATATATAATCATACATATTTGCTATAGAGTGGGTATTTAGCTTTCGTTGGTAACAATGAACAGAGCAAAGAGTTACCAAACTTAATTGCTTTTGAGCCAATATGGCTGAATCTTTTTCCAACGCTGGCAAGGGTAAGAATGAATAATCAGCCTTTCGTTAGATGTAATAATGTGTTCCCTCTCCACATTATATATTAAAAATGAGTTTATAGAGTATCGATTTCATCCCTTAAGGTGTGGTATAATCCGTTCTATTATCATTCCCTCTAATTGCAATATTTTCACTACTATTCCTAGAAGCGTTTCCCCTTTTTGGGTATGCCTTATGTTTTAGCAATATCATCCGCATCTACCCTTTGACTCAGATTTTGGTATTTAGTTGACTGACAGAGTAGAGTGTATACCAACTCATTGACACAGCATCCGACTAGTCAAATACTGTCTGTGCAGAAAGGTCATCTTCATGTAGATTCAGTTTTTCAATATGAACTGAAATGATGAAAATTTAATATGTGAAATTTCCATATTTCCTGTTAATAATAAACTTGAACCTGAAATATTCGTATAGCAACTTATGCAACAGGAAAAAAGCGTGAGATCACCGGATTCTATGCTGAACACTTTTGACGATAACATAATGTTTAATAATACATGAACTGAATGATCAGATTATTATAAATACGCTCCTGTATATTTAATCAACGTATTGGATTAATTTACATATGAACGTACAAATGTAATAATGAGAAAACCAGATATATTACGTTACAAAATACAAACACTTGGAGTGACTGATTACAGCTATTTTACAAAAGTTTACTCAGCTACAAAATAATTTAGAATTGTATTCATGCAGTAAATTGAATTTACCCAGTGAAGTTAAAACAAAAGGTTCAGATACACAACTTATTTCTACAGTCCTGAAAGATACATCGGGTTTGAATAACCCCTAAACCCCTACAAGATTATATGTATACTTTTTTTCAGTTTCATGGCTGCTACAGATCAGCTTTACAGCTTATACAGATAATCCATGTTGTTGTCTTTACATCCTGCACCACGTTGACCCAAATCACTCTGGTCATATTTTGCCACTCCAGACAAACCGTACACAATGTAGAGCTAATAATATTTCTGCACACTCGTGACTTTCCGGACAGCGGAAAACCTGGTCAAAACAACGTACTTTACAAGACACGGGAATACACTCGTAATAACGTTATAAAAGGTAAGATATACATATTACATTAGTAAATCTAACCCTTAAATATAAGAATCATAATGTACTACACATTTCTTAAAATATACCTTTATATTGCTAGCATAAATCTCTTACAAAGATGCAAACAATAATAGCAATGCGTGAATCATCATCATCATCATCATCATCATCATCATCATCATCATCATCATCAGTCTCATGACTTAGTGTGGTCGTTGAAGCACCGTGCTGCTGAACATCTGACCAGTTTCCTCCACTTGTCTCCATCATATGATAATGCCTATGTCTCCACAAAACGTTACCTGGTCCATTATTGTTGCTGTCAGCCCACTGTCTCTCTCTCTCTATTCCTGTCCGTGTAGAAAGGGTCCCTTGTTGGCTTTATCTACAAGGAAGCTTACTCAAGTTATGGACTTGTCCATCTCTCAACTTATTTATAATATATGCCCAGCTTCAGCATCGTGTTCTCCTAGAGCTTTCCGAGTAACCTCACAGAGGCCCATAATGTGTCATGTGTAGTGTTCCAGGTTTTCTATCAACTCTTGGAATCTTACAATTCGCGAAAGAGTTCAAATGCTCCAGAAGGCGATGGCTCTCATTTTATGCAAACTAAACGCTTGTCACCTTTGTCTTTGTGGACAATGGTAGGCGTGGTCCTTGTTAAATATGATTAAAATGTCTTCCTTTCCTAAGCTCTATTTGTTCTAAATAGCCAATTATTATAGTGAAATCCATTAACTGTGGTCGGAAACCAAGCGAAAGCTTGGCGTAACGTTTAAATCACGGGTGAACTTTATTTGGTTACAAGCATTAACTAAATAATGTAGACGAGATCTGAAGCTACAAAATGACAAGGATATATCCAAGTTTATTGATTCAAATCGATAAAAGGCATGCCGTAGGTAACGTTTTACTGGGACATCAAAAGCCTTATTGATTTGTCTTAGACGCCGAATATCGTCTTTATCGGAGAAGAGGCGCTCAGAGCGCGGACAGTGGACAGGGTAATTTAAAGAACACGGAAATTGTGAAAAACACTTGCTATCGTTTGATTCAACAACGACATGTTTAAAGTACTATAACACTGGAAACTGTGGACATGAATTGCATAACTTTAAATCTGTGTACGAATTGAGACAAAAGATTGCCGGACATAAAACCAGCCAATGGAATTTAATTGGAAAAGCCCATTGAGGGTAACTCTTCCATAAGCCGTACACACACCTGCACGAGATATCTCCATGTGGTGTTCTCAAATATATGCGAATTGAATTCTGTTTTTGAAACGCTTCGAAAAAGCCGATCGGTTATATTCTCTGCAACGCATTGAACAGAAGGTGAACAAATGTCAAAATATCTACCAGCTTCGGCCATTTATTTAAATGTTTTTTCTTCGTTACTTTTTATATTAAATGATTTTATAGGCCTGTCATTTTTCGAGCTTTTTCCAGTCTCACCTCGTTTAGTATGCTCACTCTGATAAATAGCTTGTAGATTATCTAAAGAATTATCGGTTTTAATATTCTTTATGTGATTAATAACAAGACCATCCTATATCAATCCAGGGAAACACTCATACACGAAACGATGATTATGATATTTCTTCTTCCCAACAAGAAACCTCAAATACTATTGATTACTCACAATCCCAACTGGATTCTTCAGTATACGGTATCTGACAATACCTTCACGAGACGCTTCTTAATTAGTAATCACGGGATGTGGCTGAAATTCTTGGTCCATTTATATATAATACTATTTGTCTAATTCATTGTTTGGTATAATTATTACGTTATTTGGAAATATTTCAATATAGTCTTGACGAGTTCTTATGATTTTGTTGCTAACTCTGTCCTTGACAAAGTCAGGGTCATTGATAGAGATTTTGACGTAATCTTTGATTAGTTTATCATAATAACGCTTGAGCTTTCTGTATCGCTTATAACCACGACTCAGACACAACTGCGATTTTCCCCTCACACATAACACACATTGTATGCAAGGTAATGGCCCATAACTCCCGTTACAAACGCTTTGTAAATGATATCCACATAATTCCTTTCTGCGTGATTTGTTACTGATCCTATCATAAGCCATTTGCAATGGTTCATTATATAATAAATCATTTACTTAAATACTTGTTGTAATTATAATATGGAGGAGTTCGAGATATTATCGAACATTACGCCTTAGAAAAATGCTAAATTCAATCTCGATATAATCTCCGTAGATGTACCAAAGGGTCTAATAAGTGATTGAAGCATAATAGGTAAAATCCGTGATTGTTTTAATGAATTCAAGCGCGATGGAGCATCTCACTGTTGGTCAACGTTTCGAATCGATGGTGACGTTGATGCTACCATGAACGACGAAAGAGCAACCGAGATAATCTCACATATTAACCAGAAAAAGTATTTTTTTTTCAGAGTGAAATTCAATATCCGCTCAGAAATGGGAAATTGGACTATTCGAGAAAAATTTGAACCAATCTTGAAAGATAAATGAACTATCACTTTGAGTCATGATTCCAAACCAGGAATTCTGACTGGGATTGACAAACCATACTCTGAAAGATCCTATCCAGTAACCGCGGATGGTTATGGGATATATTCGTTAAATGATAAACCTAGTATTGAAAAATTGAAACCAATGAAACTATCGTTGCTAAATTGTGTTTCAGAACGAATAATAGAACAATTGACAAATGCGTTGCGTGGAAACTAGTAGACTGATCTAAGAGGTAAAAAAGTAAACGAAAGGGAATTAACAATTAGGAAAAACGGAGCAATGATTAAATATATAACCAAATTAGAAACATCATTAAGATTCCCAATATCAGTAACGACGATAACAGGTGTAGTATTATATGAACCGAAATATAAATTGAGAGGAGCTCCAATTAAAATTATTGACCATAATGAACTCGCGTGGACACCTGCAGTAACAATATTTCCGCGGGATATAACCGTAAAATAGTACTCTGGGAAATTTCTTTGATTTTATTTCTCAGTCAAGTAAAAACGATCCTGTGTCAGTGTAGTTACTTCACAGTTTTGAAGACGAAGAGGGTAAATTCGATCAATTTGTAAGACCCAATTGCGAATTATATCGTACTGAAGCCCTCCACAACGAGATTAAATAACTAGCTAGTGATGTTTCAACAGAAGACAATTAACACTTATTAACAAACTGTTTTACAATTCCGTCAGTTGCAGCTCATTTTGCGAGAAAGAAAAACACGTGGAAACAATCAAATGTTGAATTTCTACCAGATATCAAATCAAGCTGCGTTGAATATAACCCTGGAGGATTATGGAATACAAAATATACCGCTGAAAGTATTATTTCAGTTGATATAGTTGCATGTTATCCCGGGAGTTTTCTCGGGTACGGAGAATGTACTAAGTACTTTAAACGATTTGGACATCACACATGAAATGACTCGTGTTTCGATTAATGGACCACTGTCAGATTTTGATTTAACTGGATTCGCTCGTGTGGTATGATTTGAATTGGCTACAGGACTTCATCCATGTTGTTATGTTTGGATTGGTAGACATATATCTGAAAAACACTGGATGCCAATAGTGCTATTACGGTATATGATTGATTCTAAAATGATGATATCGCTCGTTGTCAGTGAAGCAATTATATCATATCGGAAACAAACTGGTCACGTTACCACAACTTGATAGTCTAGAGAGTATAATCGGCGACTATAGAAAACAATTTCCCGATCTCGACGAAGAAGATATCTTGAAATGGTCCAAACAGATCTTTAAAGTTAGAAATAAACAAGCAAAAGATCTCGGTAGAATAATAATTGGTATATTCACTCAGGGTGGAAAAAAATACGACGATAACCGATATTCTTCACGGTTGATTATAGATGATGCTGAGTACGACGTTATAATCGCAGATGTAACATCTAGGGGTATATAAGTCGATCGTAAAGACGCTTTCTTGTCCGATGGAACCATATTAGGTACAATTGTTACTTACACAGATGGATACAATCTTCATACACATTTGAGGTCGTCTATGATGGCTTATGCTTTTATTAATTTATTTTCAATGATAAATGGATTTCCTGACACCGCAGTTAGAGTTGCCACTGATTCATTTTATATAAACATAAAACATAGCGAAGCAGTGGCTGAATTCACTAATTCTGACGAGAGTTGGGGATCATGGAGAATTAAAAAGCAAATACTGTGTGATTATTCCAAATCAGCAGATGTTACGATTGAAAACAATTACTTGAAAAATAATCAAATAGCAGAACTATCTAATGCACCGTCGATATCTTATCCAATATGTAGATATTAAACAGTTTACATAAACGGCTGTGATGGGTCAGGGAAGACGACTCGTGCGATTGAATTATTTCGAGGGAAAACAAACATGATTGTGCTAACACCGACCCATAAACTTCCAAAAGAGATGAAACAACGAGGAATTAATGCAAGCACTTATCACAGATTTTTTCGATGGAAAGGTGATGAATGGACTCCTGATCGAATGGACCAGAAAAATATTCCTGGTGTCATCATTTGGGATGGTATATGCACAGTGTCGTTAGATGTATTACAAAGGTTTCTCGATTGATTATTGCTAGCAAATACAAGCGTAATAGTGTGTGGCGATCATGGTCAACCACCACCATTTGTCGGTCTGTCTCCACATGATTGGCTAACGAATTCTGTAGACTATTATGAAGAAATTAATACTGATCATAGAGTACTTGATGAACAAATACTCGAGTACAAGAAACTAATCAGATTGCAACCGGATAGAATCCAATGTGAAATAGCACGTGAAATAATTTTGGAAACCCCATTAAATGATTTCTGGAAAGCGTGGAGACCAAACGATTTAATAGTGGCAAGTAGAACAATAGTCATAGACACAATTCAGATGAAGATACTTGAATTACATAAAGAAAAATTTTCAACACTTCCAGCGCCTTTGTGTCATAGACCCAAGGATACACGAAAACAAAATATCGAAACTGATATTCCTGGACAAAGTGAAAAACAGATTATCGTGTTAAATGATATTGTTCTGGTTGATATCAATGTCGTCTAAGATGCATTACGCGCCAATAAATCCCAATAGACGCTAGGTTACGCAGAGACAATACATTCTTCAGAGGGGTTAACTATATCATATACAATTGTTTGGATTATAGATAATCACATCGAGTGGTCAAATTTAGTTTATCTTGCGGTGTCCAGAGTACAAAGAATAAATCAGCTTCGAAGAGTTGTTTTAGATGCTAATGACACAACAATAAGTGATATTGTCAGATATGATACAATCAGAAAAAACTCTTTGGTTATAAACAACAGGATACAAAAATAAAAGAGAATTTGACATTGATGCCGAATTGATTATCACTTTAAAACAACAACATAATAATCACTGCGCGAGTTGCAATTGTATAATGAGTTGGAGTTGGTCGGATAAGGATTCTCGCCAATTTACCGTAGACAGAAAAAATAGCAATATTGGTCATACCAGAGATAATGTGATGCTGACTTGTCTTGAGTGCAACAGACGCAGAGGTGCTAGTTAAGAACACGCGGCGGTAATTGAGTATCCTTGAGTATTACAGTTGAATCCAACCTATAGGTTGCAGGTCTACCCGTTGATCGTGTTATGCTAGATATTTTATGTGCAGTAACACACCATATAGGATCAGTAGCTCTTTGTTTTGCCACCTTCAAGATCTCCTGGTTCATATAAATATCTAATAGTGACATTGCCGAGTATTGGTTGTTTTTGAAAAATCATTTTGTGGTTTTACAGGTATATACGTCTTTTAAATGTTGATCGTTCGAGTAATTTCATTATTTAGCGCAGTAATTAGGCCTGGTAATCTCTTGACCAATTCACGATATTGTTTATCCTGAATAAATTTCTTCTCGTATTGATATCCAAATAACCACTCAGCAAGTGTCCAATTAAATCGTTCAACAATTGCCTGATCACGATGTAGTGCAGTATGACCTCGTCGTAACGCTGTATTATGATTCTTACACTGCACCCTAAAATTCCTTTCCAGGATAAATTTGTAATAGATTTGGGCAACGCAGAGGTCCCCTTCGATAAATCCTTTCAAATGCAGAAGCTACTTCAGTTGATGATTTTGTTTTTAACGGCTCTGCTTGTTTGTATCGACTCGCAACATCAACTACTGTTAGCGCATACTTGTAAACATCATCATGCGGCAGAAATAATATATCAGCTTGATGAACCTCATCAGGAGCGCTGACATCAAGATGCGAGTAGTTAATTTGTTTAGGAGGTGGTAGATAAATATGCCATATCGCCTGTTTGGATAACCAATCCGCTGCAGTGGTATTTTTCATCTTTGCGGCGCTAGCGAGTTTACCAATTGCTGCTTTACCACTCCAGTATCCTCTTGGAGAATAATACATAGATTCCATGTTGTTATTAATTACCAGCACATACTACCAATCTACCCTTCATCGCCGATTTTATCAACCATGAAGCCAATTTTTTTTAAGGATTTACCAGTTATAGAATTCAACGCATGAATTAATTTTACATCTGCTATATGTCTGTGTTGCAGATTGCTGCTTTTATAAGCAACATCATGAGCATGACACGCCTTATCAATAGCGTTTATTGGGTTTTCACGGGGTCGAGGATGGTTTTGATCATGAAGTCTGATATTGAGTCTAGTCCCGGGTCCATAAAAAATTATATCCTGCTTTGTGTTTTTCTCCTGGGTATTTTGCCCATGGTGTTCTTGGGAGTTTAGCTAACTCGGCTGCAATATCACCTCCTCGTTTTTTTTTAAACATCTGCAGATTTCATAGAAATAAATATAATTTTGTTTAGTACCACATTGTACACAATTACCAGAAAGTGCTTATCTGTTATTTTAAGTTGTAATCGTCGTCGTTTGTGTCAGTACGCTTCTTACATTGCACACAATATAGATCCATAATATATTTATAATAACATGAATGTAATTGATTATTCAGCTACCCGACGACGGGAACCTATTAAACACCATGCTATGTTGCCGAATTCAATTAGACTGATTATAATCGGACCATCTGGAAGTGGTAAAACACAATTGTTACTTAATTTAATAACGAGATGAAATGTGACAAGTTGTATTTAACAGCCCCGAGTGTAGATGATCAGCGATGCTACGAAGTGTTAAAGGATTACATTAAAAATGCAGCAGAAATCACCGGCGAGGGTATTATTGAATTTATAACCGATATCAAAGAAGCACCGATCATTGATGATATTGATGGAAGTATTAACAATTTAGTCGTATATGATGATGTGATGTTAGATAACCGAAATAATCCTGCCAGGATATTTTCCAGAGGCAGACATAAAAACACTGACGTGAGTCACTCAACGATACAATAAAATACCAAAAGTGATCAGAGAAAACTGCAATATTCTTGCTGTATTCAACGGAGTTCACCAGACATGGTGCGGTCGTGATATGGATTAAAATCTCTTTAAATAGTTCTTTAGTCATGCTCAGTCAATCCCGCATGGATTTGTAACGATAAATTTTGCATGATCCTAGATCAAAATATCGTATCGGACTTGATCAAATATTCGGTCAAAAAAGATTGTTAACCCAAAGCAGCAGCAGGGCAGGGTAGCCTTGGTTTGACAAAATTGATGCCTCTAAAAAGTTGTACAGTTCGCCCCGCTGCTGCTGTATTTGTTCACATCGTTTAAAACCAATATATATATATATATATATATATATATATATATATATATATATATATATATATATATAAACATATATGTGTTTGTGTGTGTTTGTGTGTGTGTGTGTTTAAGCAAACCACTACTTTTAAATACGTTGTACTATGTATACCACTTTTTTAAAAGCTGATAAGAAATTTACGATACACTTTGTATTATTGGCACGTATATTTATTTTGAGAGTCGAATTATGTTAGAGCCACGTCATCTTGTTGTACCTATAAGAATTACCAGTAAGTAGTGTTCAACAGCATTTAAGCTCTATAACTGTCTTATTCAAGTTTTATTTTCTATCGACTCAGATCTAAAGACGATTGTTTGATTAGTTGCAATTTATGTAACACTGTAATACAAGGATTGATTAATTTAACATGTGTACTCAAAATTATCTGTGCGATCACTGCAACCATTCCAAACTGCTGAAATAAAAAAAAGCTCACGGTGTCATTGCCCAGCAGTTTTTAAATACCTTTTGGTGTATAAACAAAAGTCATATTTATGACATAATGTGTATATATTTGTACAAAATACATATTAATTTTTGGCTTGTATTTGGATTAACGTAATTGTGTATTCGGAGATTGAGATATTTTTCTCACCACAGGACAATCGAGGTAAGATATCAGTGGACATGACGATTGTCCTAAAATGGTAGCACATGAATAGAGACAGATTAAATCCTTGAATGATCTATCTAAATTAGATTTTGCCTGAACTTGTGGTGTCATTTATTAAACGTATAAACATCTATTATCAAAATAAAATATTAATCTGCGATACATTGGTAGTACCTTCGCATGTAAATATAGTCAATTAATTCAACTCTTGTTTTACTGGTGTTCATGAATGTGCCTGTGGTCAACGTTTTGTTTCTTATAAAGAAGAAGAAGAAGAAGAAGAAGAAGAGAAGAAGAAGAAGAAGAAGAAGAAGAAGAAGAAGAAGAAGAAGAAGAAGAAGAAGAAGAAGAAGAAGAAGAAGAAGAAGAAGAAGAAGAAGAAGAAGTAATAATTCCATGCATATGAAGTGGTGGATGCGAGAAAGGAGAAACGTTTCAGATGGAACAAAATCGACCCTAACTATCAAACAACACAGTAACTAAGGACAGACCCCTGTGAAACGCAACCTATTGCCCTTCTTACAACGTATTCCACCGATATACACAATATAATATTCATGTTACAATGATCGTACCAATACAAAGCTAAATCATTAGATGCCTTCGATGCACTTGCTTTTTTCCTGTTGTTTACACCTAATCGTTTTACGAGGTTATAATGCTAGAAAAATTGGAAATGTGTTTGCCTCACGTCAATTATTTCAGGTATGGCGTTGACTCAGGTCAATGGCACTTACTCTGTGACAGATATAAAAAGTTGTTTACATAACATCTCAACTATTTGGGAACAAAGTCAGCGAAAAGACACAATGTTCCAATTATAAGTAATGTCAAAAACAAGTAATGGATTAAAAAAATTTAAATCTAACATGCAAACAATTAATGTAAATATACAAAACATAGTATGTTAGGAAATTTTAAGGACCATTTCTTATCTTCTTTTCTCTATTTAATAATAAAGTCTACATAGATTATGGCTAAATGTTGTGCATCCTTGTATCCCTACGTATATGGAATAATAATAATAATAATAATAATAATAATAATAATAATAATAATAATAATAATAATAATAATAATAATAATAATAATAATACAAATTTCATGTATCTATAGTGGTGGATGCTATAATGCATAAACGTTTCAGATGGAACACAATCGACACTAACTATCAAACAATTCAGTAACTAAAGACAGACCTTTGTGGTACACATCTTATGGACCTTCTTATTACGCATTCCTGTGTTATACACAATATAATCGTAATGATATAATGTAGGTACCAATACAAAGCAAAATCTTTAGTTCACTGCAATGTATATTATTATCATTATAGACAAATTAGAAGAAAAACAATTCCTCACGTCATGTATTTTAGTTGACTTCAATCAAATGTCCTGATGGTAACAGGGTTCCCTCGCTTTCTTGTCAGCGATTTCGAAATGATAATCACCTAGACACCGCATAATCAAACGGTCTATATATATATATATATATATATATATATATATATATATATATATATATATATATATATATATATATATATATATATAGATATATAGATACATAGATAGATAGATAGATAGATAGATAGATAGATAGATAGATAGATACATACATACATAGATACATACATACATAGATACATACATACATAGATAGATAGATACATACATAGATAGATAGATAGATAGATAGATAGATAGATAGATAGATAGATAGATAGATAGATAGATAGATAGATAGATAGATAGATAGATAGATAGATAGATAGATAGATAGATAGATAGATAGATAGATACATACATAGATAGATAGATACATAGATAGATAGATACATAGATAGATAGATACATAGATAGATAGATACTGAAAGAATAACAAAGTATTGTAGACAAAGTAACATAATTTTAGACTATTTTATACAGCTATAGTTTACACTGCGCTCATGCAGGCCGTATGACATTAAAAAGTGTATGACTATATTCATCTTGTTTAACTTTCAGATATAATAAACTCTTAAAAGCTCTTACCAACTAACTGCAATTGTATCAAGGATAAACCAAATAGCACTGACTTATTATGAAATTGAAATAATCAAGCAAGTAATTATGATTATAAAAGAAATAGGGCTAGAAATGATGTAAAAAATTTAAATGAAGATGAAAGGGGATATTATGTATGCAGGCAAAATGTACATATAGGCCTTTTGTGGTATTATCGTTAATTATCGACACGCGATTAATAAACCTCTTCATACTGCATAGAGTTTAGAACAAAATGATTTTGTTCCGACATCTTTGGTTGTATTGTTTATAGGAACATCTCACAGCTTATTATTGAAGACGTTTCTTGTTGTTTAGAGATGTAAATTTTGAGGATTGTCACTTCACGTAATACTGTCTTAAATGTCACGTTCGTTGTGTAGGTGATTAAAATGCTCTCAGGAATGACATCTGCCATTCAGTTGTATACAGCTGCCCATATATACTGAGTCTTGGTTTAGGAATATTTAATTTGGGTGTTGACCTCTGTCAGTGATTGGGATAAACTCGTTACCAAGACTGTGGAATGTAGACCAGCGCAAGTAAATTACCTTTTCCACCTTTCACTCCTTAGCAATCATAAAATCCAGCACAATCAGTCATGGCACAAGTCATGTTATTACCTATGGCGCCATGGACATCACATCCAGTCGTGATTTCTTATATATCTGCTATGTCGTCTCACATCTCGCATATGACATCACAGTGCCAACTGGGCGACATAGTCCTCGTAACGTATTTATATTAAACCCCAGACTATATATGACATAACATATGTTGTGTATGCACAATTTTAATTGTTGCCACACTAGCACACATTTATATTTTCGAATTTTAGCGATTACCGTCCCATAATGCACTCTTGTCCTTTTTCTTTGCAACGCATGTTAGTTATTGTCTTCTTGCTGCCGCATGCATGACGCAGCCCAAATTATCAATCATATATTTTTTTATGGAAAGTGTCCCTTCCATTCTTCCATAATTTTAAAGAAGGTCCCAGTAAAGCACATAAGTTCGTTTCTATACAAGTACTTTAAACCAGTTCACAAACATTCTTTATAAACATAATACTAATTAAATATGGATTGATTAAGGGAAACATGAAAACCATTGGGATATTGAGACACCATTTCCAATGGAAATTACGACAATACCAGTGGCAGTTAAAGTACATAGTTATATATCGTATATCAGGATCATGAAGTGTTGATGCATCAATATTACATCAAGAGAAAAACGCTGTTGGAGTTGGAATATGTAAGAAAAAATTTTCTCTATATCGATCATGAGTAAATGTACAACGTTTACTCATTTATTTACTTATTTTTTTTACTTTCTCCATTATCTTCTAAGCGAAAATTTGTATTGTGCCTGCCACAGGTAATATTTACTACATCGTTTTAACGCACATTGCATTCAGACAGTAATGGTGCACAAATTTCATTTACTGCAATTATACTTAGCAAATACTGTAACTGAAATATGTAATTTTGTCTTGCCTTGAATACAAACAGTAAAGGTGCACATACAATTTAAAACTTAACAAAACAACATAATATTCATAGAAATTTAAAAGAAATCAAATAAATATAAATTTAATTTACTGCATCAAACATCTATATACTAAACAAAGCTAAAAAAGTTTTATGTTAATAATCAAATTCAAAAGAGTTTAAAATGTATCAAAGCAAACAATAAAAAAGTAAAGGAAAAGATTTTTCGAATATTTTTATGTAAGGAAACATTAGGACCGCATAGTTCTATTTCGTTTTATAAATCACTCCTTTCTTCCTTGGCTTGTTTCTGTATTTTGTAATATCATCCTTTATATTTACAAATCCAAAACAGTTTTTTCTGCAGCACATATCGAGTCAAAAATGGTGTGGTTGAAAGATGTGACTACCAGTTTACAGACAAATAAACGGAAATTCAGTGATGTTAACCTCCCTGATAATTTGGCTTTCCAACTCAGAGTCGGGTCAAGATGTCTCACCTTAAACTTGAAGAGGAACCATGCGATCGATCCATATGCGAACGTTTATTTTGTGAGCAAATTGAATGACGGTCGACCCATTTTGGAAAAAGCACAAAACTTTGGAACAGGAGGTAAGGCAAACAGAGGACTTAGCTAAATATTTTTTTTTTAAAATAATAGTCATCAACTTGAATCTCAGTTAGTGTTTTATTTGGAGTTTGAATTTCTCAGTACAGCATATTAAAGTTGTATTAGTTCCATTTATTTCACAAACATTCGTTATACAGAAATAAACATATAAACTTTGCTTAATACAATAGAATTTAGGTAAATGTAATGCTCGAGTAAACTTTACAAAAAACACTCATATACACAGACACTATACGAAATAGAATTAAAACTTGAATAACACATACCCGTTTATTTACAATCTGTCATGATTGTATGGAAAGTTTGTTTCATCGAATGTGTCCCTTCTATAGTTTCATAACTTAACGGAAGATCCCGGCAAAGCACAATCAAAACTTCTTCGAACGAGTGTGGAATGGAGCGAGAGACAAAGAAAATCTTCATTTAAGATTCACCCTGACATTCCATTAGATGTTATCTTGAAGCCTTCTAAACAGTACTAAATACACAAAGAAACTCCACAAAAGATGAAAACAGTTTAATATATACAGTCCTTGTTTATTTAATATTTATAATACAAATTGCTTCAACACGTTAAGGCATATTGCAAAAGGCATTGCTAAGGGGACCAATGCATCAATAAATATTTTTTTTTTAATAAAGCTATTAAAATGGCTAAAACTTTAGATGCGTACCTTTTCCTTGCGTATCTTTATGACACGTGACCTTTAAGCATCAGTTATAATTGTCAATGCTTAAATATAAATATCATCTACGGAAGCGACAGCATTATCACAGTTTAGCTCCACTTCATAATTTATAACGATATAGTCTTATTGATGTCCCATAACCTTTCACCTTTGCCCAGTTAAAATATTCGCATTAACTCTTTACATTAATTATTTAGATTAGTGAAAAACTCTTTCAACAGTTTCAAATAAGTCACTGGGATATTGTAGTGGTGTTCTGGTTCCAGAACTATATAACTGGAAAATACAAAAGGTTACAATACAAATCAAAGTCTAATTTACATTTTGAGTCTGTTCTTATTAAACAATTCAAATCCTTGTATTCGACCTCGCGTAGGTGTATTCCCATTGTACAGAAATATATTATTAATATGAAGATTAAGAGAGGCTTATCTCCTAGCCACACATATCGCTTTTTACAGTTTTTCAAGCAAACAGACGTACTTCATATGGCATTAATTATTTGGATCGTTACGTTATTCTTTGCTACTAGTGAGAATAATTGAGGATGTCTGCATGAACGATAATGTTAGCATTTTGTGACACGTATTTCAAATCGAATAACTCAACACTACTGAGGAAATTAGTAAATGTAAACCAAAGGATGTGATACTCTTTAATGTTTACAAATAAATCCTTGTAGAGCGAGGGTTTCTTATTTTAAAGGAGACAAGATCATTCATATTTGTGTGGATTGTGCAACAAATGACGAAATATATATGTCATTATATTCTTTACTGAAGAATTCCTATTATCTATAATTAACTGTATGTCATGGTAGACTATTCAATGAAACGAATTAGAAAACAATGAGAATGCTCCTACAAATATGATATCGATCGAACTGGACAAAACGAGGCTCGGTTCTTCTTTTCCTATAATCTACTTCCTTTCATCATCTAATGCGCTGCAGAAAAGTTAATTGTTTTTAAAGCTATTTGTAGAAACAAAAGAAAAACCTTTGTTCAAACACTAGTTTTATTTGAATATAAATTAATATTCGATTTTGTTAGCATGGTTTGAACAGTTGGTTTCATGCGAATATTAGCCTTATAACAGGACGGTGTTGAACATGTTAATTTTGATCCAAAATCAATAGTTTTCTAAGTGTTGTTGTGTTTTATGTATGTATGTATGTATGTATGTATGTATGTATGTATGTATGTATGTATGTATGTATGTATGTATGTATGTATGTATGTATGTATGTATGTATGTATGTATGTATGTATGTATGTATGTATGTATGTATGCATGCATGCATGTGCTTGTATGTATGTATGTATGTATGTATGTATGTATGTATGTATGTATGTATGTATGTATGTATGTATGTATGTATGTATGTATGTATGTATGTATGTATGTATGTATGAGTCAACAATTAAGGTTTATTCTTCTACTAGCATGATGCTCGGGCCTATCATAAATGTCTGTAGCATCGCAGATCGTAGAGAGCATTCGCCAACGTAATCAATATCAGTGGTCTTTGGTTAAATTTTGACGAACCCAGCTTATGTCTCTTTGTCATTTAACCATTATATTAGTGACTGCACAAAGTCTTTTGAACTTAGTAGATCAATATGAATGTGACTGTTGATATACAACTATTACCATGATGTCGACATAGACGAATGTATTCGATACAAGTATAACAGGGTTACACCCCAGTAATTGTAACAGCCCTACTTACTATCGTTGTCATTGTAGTAAGACATGATAATTTTTTATTAATCAGATATATCAAACAGAGCACGATTCCCCGGTTAGCAGGTCAATACAGATCTTGTCTGCTGCTTTTATTAGTATACTTGTAACACTACAAATCTTAATTACTTTACTTTTATTTTAATTTCGTATATGCTGCAACTATTTGAGTTTTCCTTGATGGGCCAACATGTATACTATGTCTTGATATGGCTAAACCGGAATCGTCATGAGGGTGATAGACAGGGTGGCGGGATGTCGAGAGATTCGTTACATCGATCTAGTTTCTGCTTACAGTGCAATTGCATCTGACCCAAAGATTCATCCACAGGATTAGGTCATGATCCAGCAAAATGTTATCATGAGTTCCGTTATTTAGCAAACACATATGGCTAATCCTTTCTCTGCACAGTTGTTTGTGTCCAATGCAAACTGATTATAGTGGGACCTGTTAAGATTTTAATAATCTAAAAAGCCACTATCGATAATGGCCACACTGCTTTAAATAACGATATCCAGTGGTGTTTTTTGCGATCCAACAGATTTCTTAAATATTTTTAGATCGACCTAGACTCAGTTTGGTGATGTCGCTCATACATCATAAAAAGGTCCTTAGGACTCTCCGTCATTCGCGGATACCACAACAACACCATTGCCGATTTTGACTGCGAATCTACGAATGTAGTTTTCAGATCGGCAGTGAAATTATCACAGGTTTTGTTACTTAATCGGTAATGAGTCAGTTGAATTAACACAATAGCAACGACAGTTGAAATTCAAATGAGATAAACAAAAGCTGCAAATTGAGACCAACTTCAACGTGCTTCTCACGAGGATCATAGCAATAAATATATAAATGTTCCATTATTTTACATTTATGTCTTTTGACGAAGGTCTGCTTGAGGTGCGACAAATTATCAGGCCACGCCAACATGTCTTTTTCTCTCGGTACTCAACGTCTTTGGACCAGTTACACAAGTTTTGAGATCAGTCAGTGAAAGGAACCGTATTTAAATCACCCCCCACCAAAAAAAAAATTGACTTCAATAATCTGACTGTGACCATAGTTTGCCTGTTCAGTTCTTCATTGCATCGTTTATATTGATAGATACCAACATTAAAGAGCATTTCACTGGCTGCCTGGCTTATAAAGACATTCTAAAGGTTTGCGATAAAGCAATGACATCTGGCAATTATTGGTTGGGCATGGACCGTATACTAACCTCAAAAAGTTGCAATTTCCTGCACATTAAATATTAAAAAGTTTCTGCATTCGAGTTAAATTGCCATAAACCTATCAACACCACATTCGCACAGTGTTCTCACGGTTGAAATTATATTATGGATCATGTTACTTGAGCACGATCGATGTTTGCGCTGTTTTTATTACTTCAGCCATGGCGCACTTTTCATGGCCGGTTAATGATGGCACAGACGCACAATTTATTTATTCACTGAGCGAGTTGAGAATAATTAAGAATTTTGAGTTCCGGGTCAGCTTAATCCGAGACTCGAAGGTGAAGTCCTAATATATATTCAAAACCATTAGAATTGTAGGGAGTCTTTTAGTAAATATATTAAACACGTCTCTGATCAATAAACCCTTTCATAGTATATAGCCTAGTTCCTAGACAGAAGATCTGTTTTACATATTATCTCAAAACCGAAAAAAATTACTACCCATTTATGGCCCTAAAAAGTTTGTTTGTCAATAAATCAACGTATAAATTTAGTACCTACAAAATCAGTACAACTATTTAAACTATATTTACTCACCTACTTCATTAACCACACCTATGTAACCAATGGATTGCTACCAAATTGCATACATCGTTATCTGACTGCTTGACATAATATCCTGTGTCAACTATTTTCATTAGTGTTTATAATCTGATATACATTTATCCCTTTTTATATCAACAGAAGTTGGCTTACTATCAAGACAAGCAAAATGGAGCATTCATGACCATCAAATGTTTGAGAAGGTTAAATGGAGGGTGTGACAGAGTCATTGTAAGTATATTCTGAAAATAAACGACTTTAAAATATGAAGACAGATTTCCTCTGGTGCTGAAAATCTAGAAGAATATGTTCAGTTAGTTTCTCTACAAAAACAACAAGATCTCAAGGATTCGCCATTCCTGTGACGATAGCATAATACCGTTCCATGATCTATGTCAAAAACAAAAGGCCTAGCGTATTTTATGTCAACATCTATTCGACCATAATCTTAAATTATATCTCGACACGTTCGAAGTAGAAACATTAGTAGGCTTCTGTACGTCAGCTACGGGAAATTGTCAATCCAATCACAAAAGACAAACAGTCACATGCTGTTCTGTTTCATTTAGAATTAATGTTTGATCCCTTTAGTTTAGACCCTACGGTTTGCACTAGAAATTCTCAAGACCTAAATGTATCCAAGCGTTTATTGGAAAATAAAAACTAACATACACGAAAGTCAATATTGATAGTGTCAGGCATGTTTAACTGAATTATTTGAATGCTAGTTTTAAAACAGAATTATTCTATTAAATGTTCTTCTAATACGACATTTTTTACTTGAATTGACAGTTGCCATAATTGACGATTTGGATATTTCTTAACTTGGATGTAAATAACTAATAATGGAAACATTGAGTCTAGTAGCTGACCATGTTCCAAACTCAAGGAAAGGTTTGGTAAACAAACTTTTTTTATTGTTTCTATAATTCGTGACAAAGTAAGGATAAATTAAGTTGAGTCAAAGTTATACCTGGACTACGTGACATCAAATTTGTGTCAATTGGTAATCAAACTTCTCTTTCGTCCGGACGTATGAACATTTGCCATTTATCCTGATATTTGTTTTACATCTTAGTAAGTCATATATCTAATGTGTTGAGAACATCTAGTCATTTTGGGTTGCATTTTTGTTCTTAAAACTATTGAATTGAAGTGATTGTTTCCTTATCAATAGAAATGTGATTTGATAAAAATTTGTTGCAAATTTAAATCTAGCAATGGATGAAGTTTTTAATCACTACTTTAAGGTATTCAATTTTCGTTCACTTCCATATGATAGTTCTGCTTGACAATTAAAGATTTCATAAAAACCTAATAATATAACTACTACTACTACTATTCAATCCAATACTGCCAATATTATTAATACTATTATCAATGATAATATCAGTACTCTATTAAAATTATTCTCGCGTTAGAATAGGGTCATACATGTTTACAATATATACATTAACAATTGCTGAAATTTAAGTGTGAATATAAAGTACGTTCCAATAATTAAATGGATCAGTGATGGTTAGGGAGTTAGAGTACCGGACCCAACACAGATCATCAAATCCAATCCTACCACCTGTCCAGTCTGAGTAAGCTAACGTGATCTATCATTTGGCAAGACACTTGACTCGAATTGCCTCAGCACTGTATAACATACTTGCATCAATATGCCGTAAACACCAAAACCAATCCAAACATTAACTCCTGAAACATTACAGTAATAACACAGTTGTGCTAAGTTGCTTCCAGTTTCAAAAGAGCCGCAGCCAGGCGTGTTCGGGCTTTTATTATTAGCGACTTTATTTAACGAGTTTAGCAATTGTTTGCATAGAAGTAATTCTTAATTTGACCTGCAATTTTTTTCTTATTAGTGAATATACACGGTAAATCACAAACATTACAAAATGATATAACATTTTTAAAAGTATAAAACCATCGATATAAAGCTACATGTATTTTTGCACTCATATGATACAACTAGATTCAGTATATATTTACAGTGCAATAAGAGAGAGAGAAACATGGTTTGAGAAATTATATTTTAAGTAATGATATATGTGTCAAACCAGAAAAAAGCGATATTTATCCATTCATCCTACTCTATCCAATCTTATCCTATATTAATGTATTTCATTTGTACCATCTTGCATTTTCGTTGCATATTGTGTTCCAAATTAATAACCTGAATATTGCAAACATGTCTCAAAGATCACTCTACTTAGCTCTGGAATAGAAAGTTTAATATTTATGTTAATTTGAGAGCGCTGCATTGTTGATAATATTTCATGTGTTTTCAAATCTTCGTTTCGCTAGCATGGATTCACATTTTAAGCAATTTATTGATCACAAATATTTTTCAGAAAAAAAATAATAAACTTACGGTTTTAAGAATCAATTCCAAAATTAATTAAAAAATAATTTAAAATATAATCCACTAGTGAAGATGGAAAAGTCCTGATAATAAAATGTCCTCATAAATCCCAGTTCGAATGTTAGTGAAGCATCCAAGATGGAAGACGATGTCAAGTGATGAACTCAGTTCTGGTCTTATGGAATTCAGTGAGCACAATTATTTTCCAGATAAATAACAAAAAAAATCATCTTGATCCAAACAAATTTAAATAATATCCAGTACAAGGTAATTTAAAATAACTCAAAACGGCACACATTTTAGTATTCTAACAGCCCAACTTCTACTAAACAGTTTGCTCCAAAACATAATTAATATACCTGATTTTACGTACACCAGGAAGTGGTCACACGATCTTCTAGAATCTTTAGAACAAATTTACGTTTAAAAAATCTCGTACAGACCGTATGACCCAGATGAGATCAGTTATTTTTACTCTCATGAACTAAATATAGAAAGATGTTTACAACAAAATTCCATAATGTCCTTGGAATCAACCAATCATTTTAAAAGCTTGTTTACAACTCTGAAGCCTGGTCAGAAATGAGGTCATCTGGAGTTTGTTTGTAGCGTACAGCTCATCTATAATGAATGAATCTTAAACTTAAAATGTCAAATTTGAATCTGACAAACAAACAATTAAAATAAAAATAAATCACTTAAATGAAATTTACGTAAAAATTGTACTTGATAGGTCGTTGATGATTATTAATTAGAACAATAGACATAGTTCTGAAATTTGTCGCACACCAGCTTAAGCAACTATATAATATATATGTCCGTCTTTGAAAACATGCTGCCTCAATAAGGCAACTTTTTTATAAAAGTGTGATCAAAATCAAAGTACAGGTACTGTAATTTTGGAAGATTTATATTGCCTTTCTCAAAGTATACGTATAGGTCAGCATCATCAAGTTGCATAGTTCATATGTTCATTGAGCTAATCATGTGAGACTGTTATTTAGTGCTCTTTGAATGGAAAGATTATGCATACCTTTGGATGTTTTTGTAAAAATTTAAAATATTATTAAATGAGGTTAGAGATATGTTTTTCAGAGACTTAAAATAGCAAAGATCAGTTTGATAGCAGAAACTATGTCTTAGAATTTTATTTTAGTCTGAAAAAAAAACCCTTAAAAGATGATCGTTAGTCTTCACACCTAGGTGTGTTGCAATCATGGCACATTACTGTTGCAGAACAATTTAACAACTCTGGTCCTCTTCGATTCATGCATCATTATGTTCACTGTTCACTGAAGCAAATTGCATAGCATCTGAGATACACCTAAGTGTTAAATAGCGTTTAACGTTAAATAATGATATGCATGTCTTTGGCAGATGTTCAGAAATAATATATTCAGTTTCCTCACAAAAACTGGTCAAAAACATATGATAAAAACAAAATCCTCAATGTCCTTCATTTTTCTAACCACTTAACATTCTTTTTGCAGCTTAAAGAAGCGTTCATAGTATCAACTTTAAACGTTTTATAATATGCTTAATGTTAATATTTTGTCTCTTCCTACATTATTTTGTCCGTCCTCGTTTCATTATAATTTAAAAGTGTAAGAGACAATGTCACATTACCTTTGTTATCCACATGATGATTTATGTTTTATTGTTTCCATAACTTTTTATGTCCACCAAATGCAGTTGGCCCTGCGATGTATTTATGCTCATTTGTTTTCTCGTTTGTTCATTTATTATTCAAATCATTTTTTATTTATTTTTTTTTATTTTGTATCTATTTACTTTATGTTTATTTTACTTTTCTCGATGTATTTTGTTGTAAATGTTTACTGAGTGACTTTGAAGATACTAATTAAATTATTTGGTGGTCATTTTAAACTGGCTCAACTTAGACGCTACTGTAGTAAAGAAAACTAATTGTGACGCAAGATAAGATCTAACAAATTGTTGTTTTGTTTTGTATTGTGCTTACCAAATTTACATCGTCCAGCACAGTAGAAGTCCTAGAAAATAGCATCCAAGCAGTCAATATTTGTTTTGTGATTTGCCATCCTTTGTTAAAGTCCGTCCTTGATATCCTACTGATTGTGAAGTGTAATTTAAGACGTCCTTTGCTTTCAGAAATAATATACTGCCATAGAAATACTTAAAAATATTACCTTTAAATATAGTCATATTATTCATTCCTTTGTCTTATTTTTTTTTTCAATCATTATGCACGGTAATTGTCTATAAAAAATATCCACATCTAGAAATTCATATTTCTGCTAATTGTAACAAGATAGACCGAGTGGGGACTGGATTAGTGAAGACACGGAACACAGCTGCGTTAATAAGATGTTTATTTTATAAACGCAATTTTAAAAATCAACTCTGACACCAATATTTTACAAAATATAAGAAAATCTATTTAAATAAGCAGCAGAGAGGGGGAACAGACCACGTTTTCAAGCAAAAATAAGGCTTCCTACGAAATCTCATTTTAACCGAAAAAAAATAAGTCTCCAATTAGCAAACGGAGACTTTACGATTTTTAATCAATTTTGGTCGCAACGATGTGGTCATCGCCCTCTCTGCTGCTGGAACTTTCAGTTCTGGTTAACAAAAATAATAAATGATTTCAACCAAATATTTGATCAAGTCCGATACGATATCGTGTCCGAGGATCATGTAAATTTATTGTTATAAATCCGTGCGGAGTCGACTGAGCGTTACTAAAAAAAGTTTTTAAATTGATTGAAGTCCATATCGGAACACCATGTCTGCCAAATATTTCGTAACGTATGTGTATCAACGCCGTTAAACACAGCAAGAATATTACAGTTATCTCTGATCACTTTTGGAATCTGAGTGCAGCGTTGAGTGACATATATCACGTCAGTGTTTTTATGCCTGCCTCTGGAAAAGATCCTAGCTGGATTGTTTTGATTGTCTAACATCACATCGTCATATACGACTAAATTGTTAATGCTTCCATCAAGGTCATCCACGGATGGTGCCTCGTCAATATCAGTTATAAAATCAATGGCGTTCTCACCTTAATTTCTGATGCATTCTGGTTAAAATCCTTTAACACTTCATAGCAACGCTGATCATCTACGCTAGGAGCAACTAAATACAACTTATCCCACTTCATCCATCTCATTATTAAATTGAGCAACAATTGAGTCTTGCCGGATGCAGATGGCCCGATTATAATTGCGCGGATAGAGTTTGGTAGCGCTGCATGATGCTTAACTGGTTCTCTTGTTTTAGTCGCTGAAAAATCAATTATATTCATATCTCTATACATAAATTATGGATCTATATTGTGTGAAGTGTAAAACGCGTACTAGCACAAATGATGTGACGACGGTTACAACTATGAATAACAGATCAGCACTAACTGGTAGATGTGCAACATGTCGTATAAAAAAATTTAGATTTGTTTCTACAAAATCAAAGATTTTACAATCCGGAGATGTTTTAAAAAAAAAACGAGGAGGTGATATCGCAGCCAAATTGGCAAAGCTCCCTGGAACCCCATGGGCAAAGTACCCCGGAGAAAAGCACCTTCCAGGATATAGCTACTGTGGTCCCGGAACACGATTAGATATCAGACTTGATGATCAAAATCTGCCCCGACCCGGCGAATATCCGATAAACGCTATTGATAAGGCGTGTCATGCTCATGATGTTGCATATAAAAGCAGCAATTTGCAAAACAGGCATCACGCGGATGTGAAATTAATTCATGCGTTAAATGCTATTCCTGATAAATCTTTCAAAGAAAAATTGGCTTCGTGGTTGGTAAAATCGGCTATGAAAGGCAAATTGATGATGGGCGCTGGTAATTAATAATATGGAATCTATTTATTATTCTCCGAGAGGATACTGGAAGGGTAAAGGAGCAATCAGTAAACTCGCCAGCGCCGCAAAAGTGAAAAAGGCTACTGCGGCTAATTGGTTATCCAAACAGGCTATATGGCAAATTTATCTACCGCGTCCTAAACAAATCAATTTCTCGCATTTTGATGTTACCGGACCCAATGAAGTTCATCAAGCTGATTTATTGTTTTTACCACATGATAACGGTTACAAATACGCGCTAACCGTTGTTGACGTTGCGAGTCGATACAAACAAGCAGAACCACTAAAAACAAAATCTTCACCTGAAGTTGCGTCTGCATTTGAAAAGATTTATTGACGAGGCCCACTACGCTGGCCAAATCTGTTACAAGTCGATCCTGGCAAGGAATTTCAAGGCGTTGTTTTATCAGCGATGAAAGATCACAATGTCACGATCAGACGAGGACATACTGCGTTACATCGCGATCAGGCAATTGTTGAACGATTTAATCGGACACTTGCTGAGCGGTTATTTGGATATCAATACGCGAAGGAATTCATCCAAGAAAAGCGATCCCGTGAATGGGTTAAGAGATTACCAGGTGTAGTTACCGCAATCAATAATGAGATTACTAGAACAATCAACATGAAGCCTAACAACGCAATAAAAAAAATTATATACCACAACCACAGCGGGATAGCGTTTCTCAGCCAATTCTTGGTAGTAATGTCACAGTGAGATATTTATACGAACCAGGAGAGCTTGAAGGTGGCAGAAAAAGGGCTACTGATCCTATTTAGAGTGTTACTGCACACAAGATATCTACTATAACATGATGTACTGGTAGACCAGCAATCTATAAATTGGATTCAACTGCCCCTCAGCGGGGTTTTACACGCGAACAATTACAAGTGATTCCTGACGATACTCAATTGCCACCGCATGGTCTTAACTAGCACCAAGTGTGCTGGCACCCCGGCGTCTGTTGCACTCAAGACAAGTCAACATCACATTGTTTCTGACATGACCGAGATTGTTATTTTTTCTGTCTACGGTAAATTGGCGAGGATCTTTATCCGAATACTGCCAACGCATTATACAATTGCAACTCGCGCAGTGATTATTCTGTTGTTGCTTCAGCGTAATTATTAATTCAGCATCAATGTCAAATTTTCTATTATTTTTTTTATCCTGTTGTTTATAACCAGAGAGTTTTTTTCTGATTATATCCCCGATGATATCATCGGCGCTGACAATATCACTTATTGAAGTGTCATTATCGTCACTGACTTCGTCACCTGACTCTGTCAGGACAATTCTTCGGAGTTGATTTATACTTCGTACTCTGGATACTGCGAGATATACTAAATTTGACAACTCAATGCGATTATCTACTATCCAAACAATTGTGTCTGTGACAGTTAATCCCTGTGAAGAGTGTATTGTCGCTGCGTAACCTAACGTCCACGGGGATTTATCAGCACGCAATGCATCTTCGACGACGCTGATATCAACCAGCACAATATCATTTAATACTAAATTCTGCTTTTCACGTTGTCCAGGAATGTCAACGTCGATATTCTGTTTTCGTGTATCCGAAGGCCTATAACACAACGGTACTGGAAGTGTTGAAAATTTACATTTACGTAATTCAAATAATTTCATCTGAAGTTTGTCTCTGACTATTTTTCTACTTGCTACTATCAAATCGTTTGGTCTCCATGCTTCCCAAAAATTATTCATGGGAGTTTCTGAAATTATTTCACGCATTATTTCACATTGGATTCTATCCGGTTGTAATCTGATTAGTTGTTTAAACTCCTTTAATACTTCATCTAATGATCTAATGTCATCGTTCATCTCTGTGTAATAATCAACGTATTTTTTTAGCCATTCATGAGGAGATTCACCGAAAATTGGTGGTGGTTGGCCTTGATCACCACACATAATAATTTTTGTATTCTTCGTTGACAGCCATTCAAGAAATATTTTTAATACTTGTAACGGTACTGTACAAATTTCATCCCATAATATCACCGGTGGAATAAATTTCTGTCCCATTCTTTCAGGGGTCCACTTATCGCCTTTCCATCGAAAGAAGCTGTGATAAGTACCAGAATTTTTTACATCTCGTTGTTTTATGTCTCTGGCGAGTTTATGAGTTGGCGTTAACGCATTCATGTTAATTTTATCTTTGAATAAATTAATTACTCGTGTTGTCTTTCCTGATCCTCCTAATCCGTTTATATAAACGATTTTATATCGCGTAATTGGATCTGATATCGATGGCGCGTTAGATAATTCTGATTGAATCTCAGAGAGATTCTGGTTGCTTTTCAAGCATTTATTGTCGTTCACAATACTCATGTAGCGTCTCCTTTTTAAATCTCCAACATCCCCACGCTTCCTCCTGGGATGTGAATTTAGCTACATCTGATTTGTATTTCTCGTGGATGTACATAGAATCAGTGGCTACTCTAACTGCGTTATTAGGAAATCTATTTATCATCGAAAATAAATTGATAGAAGCATAAGCTAGCATAGAACTTCTCAAATGCGTATATTGTTTAATATATCCATCACAATAGGTAACAATTGTACCTAATCGTCTTCCATCGGATAGGAAAGCGTCTTTACGATTTACAAGTTTTCCCTGTTTCGTTAAATCCGTTACAATAAAATCGTATTCAGCGATGTCTATGATCAACCGCGAGGAATATTTTGCATTGTCGTATCTTCCACCCTGGGTAAATTTACCGATTATTCTTCGTCCAAAATCTTTTGCTTGTTCTTTTTTAATTTCAAATAACTTCTTAGACCAATTCATGATTTGTTCTTCATTGAAATTCGAAGAATTTCCATCTGGAAACTGTTTTCGCTGTTCGCTAATTATACGATCTAGATCGGGTTGTGGTAGCCAAACTTCTTTCTGATCTCGATAGCATATAATAGCTTCGGAAACAATCAACGATATTAGCATACCACAATCAATCATATATCGTAGTAACACTATTGGCATCCAGGCCTTTTCAGATATATGTCTACCAAGCCAAACATAACTACACGGATGTAACCCTGCAGCGAGTTCAAATGATATCACATCCGGTTAAATCAAAATCAGGTAATGGCCCATTAATCGCAACACGAGTCATTTCATGTTTGGGGTGTCCAAATCGTTTAAAATTGTTACTACATTCTCCATACCCGAGGAAACTTCCAGGATAACACGCGGATATATCAATTGAAATCATACCGACACGATGATATTTTGTATTCCACAGTCATCCATGACTAAATTCGACGCAACTCAATTTAACGTCCTCGAGAAAATCACTTTGTGTTGGACGCCATGAGTTTTTTTTTCTCTTGCGAAGTGAGCTACCACTGATGGAATAGTAAAACTATCCGTTAATAGTTTTTCATGGGAACTCTCCGGTGAAAAATCATTAGCAATTTTTCTCATTATGTTATCTAATTCTTCAACGCGATATAATTCACCATTTGGTCTTACAAATTGATCAAATCCTATTTCGGGATCTTCATCACTTCTAAGTAACCACACTGACACAGGATCATCTTTACACAGCGTGTGAATAACATCGATTAATTTCTCATTATTAAAAATATCCCCGACGAACTCCTTAGGGATATATTTCACGGTTCTATCTCGTGGAAATATTATTACTGCAGGTGTCCACGCGTGTTTGTTATGATCAATAATTTTAATTGGAGCTCCTCGCGATTGATATTTCGGTTCGTATAATACTTCTCCGGTTATTGTTGTTACTGATATTGGGAATTTTAATGATGCTTCTAATTTAGCTATATCAGAAATCTTTGCGCCGTGCTGTTTCACTGTCAGTTCCCATTCGGTTTTTTTCCTACGTCGCAGATCAGTTAGTTTATTTCCTCGGGATGCATTTGTGAAGTGTTCCATTACCCGTGTTGCTACACAATTCAGTGAACTAGAATATTTCATAGGAGCTAGTTTTGCAATATCGGGTTTATCATTTAACGGATATATTCCATAAACGATTGCTGTTACAGGATAAGATCTCTCGTAGTATGGTTTGTCAATTCCAGTTAGAATTCCTGGTTTGGAATCTCTACTTACAATGACAGTTTTTTTATCCTTGAGGATCGGTTCAAATTTATCCCTGATAATCCATTTGCCTTCGACATCGGTAATGAATTTTATTCTGAAAAAATACTTCTGTTGGGAATTGCTTTGTTTGAAATCCTTTGGATTTCCATCTTTGATTTTCCTTGATAAAATTATTCGAATTTCCCCTTTGGATTTTACACCCTTGGATTTCCAGCTCCTTGGCGGGCCAAGGTGTGAAAATATCTCAGCTGCTCTTTCATCATTCATAGTAGCATCGATGTTGAGTACATTGACATCTTCATCAATAATTCGAAATGTCGACCAACAGTATGCTGCACCGTCTCGGTAGAATTCATTAAAACACTCCCTGATTTTACCTAGTATAGTTCTATCACCGATTAGTGTAGTGAGTGTATCAGAGACTCTATCGAGATTGAATTTAGTATTTCTCCAAGACTTAATTTTCGATAATCTGTTGAACTCCTTATCGAAATTGAATTTAGTATTTCTCCAAGGCTTAATTTTCGATAATCTCTTGAACTCTTCCATGTTATAATCAATGAATATAGTATTTCTCCAAGGCTAAATTTTGGATAATCTCTTGAACTCTTCTTCCATGTTATAATCAATGAATTTAGTATTTCTCCATGGTTTAATTTTCGATAATCTCTTGAATTCCTCCATGTTTTAATTAAAACAAGTATTTAAATAGAAAAATATAGTATAATGAATCACTGCAAGTGGCTAATGATTGGATCAACAACCCCGTGTAACAAATCATGCAGAAGCGAATTCTGTGGGTATCATTTACAAAGCGTTCGGCGAGGAAGTTTAGGACCCCCTTCCGTGCCTCCAATGTGGGGTGGGCGTTAGAGGGAAATCGCAGTTGTGTCTTGCTTGTGGGGGTAAACGATACAAGGAACTAAAACGCAACTATGACAAACGAATCATTGACCCTAACGTCCTAGATAAAATCAAGGACAAAATCATAAAAACCCCTCAAGACTACATTGATAGACTTATAATTAAAGCAAATAATAAATTAGACAAATAGTATTATTATACAAATGAGCCAAGATTTCAGACCCCATCCAATGCTTGTTAATTACGAAGCCTCCAGTGATGGTGTTGTCAGGCACCGAAGACTAAAAAAACCGGTTGGATATCTGAATAATATGGGGTATTTGTTGTTTAGTGCTAGAAATAAAACATATCTCTGTCACAGAATTATTTTTGAATGTCATAACGGATTAATCGAAGACGGATTTGTGATTTATCACATAAATGGCGTGAAGACTGATAATTGTCTTGTGAAACTTCAAGCCGTCTCACAAAGTCGGAATTCAAAATTAGGTGGAACTGGCAAACATGCAAAACGCCCTAGGGGGGTCAAATCGTTTGATTTAGAAAATAATGAAGAGAGAAGCTTTCAATCAATAAATGAAGCCAGTACATATTTTGATATTTGTAGGCCTTCAATACGATTTGTTGCAGAAAATATAATTAAAACTGCTCTGTCGAAAAAAAATGGTCATAAAATAAAATTCGTATACACCTGAAACGATTCAAGGGAGATAAATCCTTTATGGATAAATCCAACCACTCAAAACACTCTACCTACTAAGTTCCCTTGTATTATGACGTCAAAGGAATTTGTCGTCTGCTATTACCTGTAGAGAGGTATAATTGACATGTGCGCGCCCCACGTGACTGTAATGGAGTAAATACATGTGTTTCGTTAGAGTTGTATTTTTATCAACTGTTTAAATAATTCTAAATTGTTTTATTGTCGCTTGGGCTAAAACTGCATTATTTAAACAGTTGTATTTATTTAGACCATAATACACTTTCAGTACAGACGTTCTTTATAATCTAGCACATTTTACCTATGTTCGCTCAGCCGGAACGCGAGTGTTTCCCATTCATTGAAGTAGGTGGGCGTGGTTAAAATTCCTTGTATACAGCTCTTTGTGATCTAATCGATAATGCATTTTTGTCTAGAGAATTAGAACAGGGAAAATATACGTTGCTATTTAAAAACTATATTATTTTTTTTAATGTTTCATTTAAAATATTTGTCTCATTTAACTGCTGTGAAACATCATTAATAAGTAATAAGGAAATAAAATAACATACCCATGAATCAACGCTGCTGTAATAGTCGCCTTATATAGTATATCAAAGGTATAAAGCTTGGGGCTTTCGAAGGCCAATGCGACCGATCAAAACTAACAAACGCCATTAACCCAGGCGTGTGGTTGTCTTTTGTTCACAATCATGCAACCGGGTTAATTTAATTGGGTTGCTTTTGATTGGTTGGTTGGCCGTAGAAAATCCGCCCCGTCGTTTCATGTTTGTGCTGTCTTGTGCCGTCCCCACATCATTACATCACAAATTCCATCATCGTTTCATTGAATATATCCATCCTTAATTAAGTACATGTTGTGATGTTCCCCCAAGCATATCTTTTGGGCGGTCTAAGATGGCGTTTGCCACGTTAGGCCTCCCGCTAGGAGATGTATGTTTCGGGTTACTTTGGGCTTACTTGGATGCGTTTGATTGGTTGGTTGGCCGTAGAAAATCCGCCCCGTCGTTTCATGTTTGTGCTGTCTTGTGCCGTCCCCACATCATTACATCACAAATTCCATCATCGTTTCATTGAATATATCCATCCTTAATTAAGTACATGTTGTGATGTTCCCCCAAGCATATCTTCTGGGCGGTCTAAGATGGCGTTTGCCACGTTAGGCCTCCCGCCGGAGATGTATGTTTCGGGTTACTTTGGGCTTACTTGGATGCGAAGGTACCCAAGGAGTTCCAAAGATGCGTGTTGTGCTGTCCTTAATTAAGTTAATAAAGTAACCTCTGGGTCTCTCTGACGTCATCGGGCGCCAGCGGGATTGCCAAATGAGTGTTATTTTTTTTAATAATTAAAGATAAAATATATTATATTTATATAAAAATATAAATAATGGATATCAAAGATGTAAATTCTATAATTGCTGAAATCTCAGATTTAAAAAATAGAGGGGTAGTATTATCTGAAGATCTCGACTGCGACAGAAATGCCTCGGAATATGAAGACATAGAGTATCAGTCTAGTAAGGGTCGTTATGTTTTACCCAAGATGTACAGGCTCGTGAAAGGAATTCAAAAGTCCATTAATGCTATCTTGTACGGTAACGATATTAACGTATTTATAACGCTATTTAGCACCGTTGAAGCAATACGTCAAAAGCTCGGCCAAGAGTATCAAAAACGAGCTGAAATTAGTTCTAAGGTTCGTGATCTTAGAAAAATGTTAAACGAGGAAAAACCAGTATCTTAACCACGTGAGCGTTAGGCTTTCGGTAAATTTTATTAAAAAATAATTATTTTTTTTTAGCGTTTTTTGTAACACTCACATAGGATTTTCTCCTGAGAGAATACTCATCAGTTTGGACTTGCCCATGCAGTTATGTGCATAATGGATGATCTGGTTGTAGTAGCAAGTAATCACTGCGACGCCTCCATTTTCACGTAGTTGTTCTTGTTGCCGCGTCGTTAACACAAATCGTTCATCGCCGTTCTCAGATATTACAATTCTGAAACCCCCAGCGATGTTATTTCTGAAACACTCGCGGATAGCGTCGTACAGTTTAACCCTGTCGAAGATGGATACGTTAGCTTGATGGTACATTATTTAATAACTCATCTTTTAATTGTGATAGTTTCACATTTGAAAAATTAGTTTACAAACAATATATGGTAGGTGAATCGCTTACAACTAGATTAGCCCGAGAGCGGCTAGCAGCAATTAAAAAGTTTATACCGGTTCGAGACAGACTTCGTGAGAAACTTCAACAACGACAACAAGCGCAGACTGACTTTTCTGTGTCAAGTGAACAACTGTTTACTCCGATAACAAGTGCAACCAAAGATGTGAAAACAGCAACTGAACGAGCAATATTTGGGGATATTCCTGAGCGAGAACGAGCAAAGAAGGCGCCGCTGCTTGATACGCTTGAAAAGATAGCAGCAGAGACCGAACAAACACGCGCAGGGATACAACAGTTATCCAGTGATATAAAAACTCAACGAGAAATTGAAGAACTCGAAGAAGAACAACAAGGTGCAGCTGGAGGAAAAGATTATTCACCTGAGAATATATTTACAGTCTCAGCATTAAATGAAATTGAAGGAATCCGTACGGATTACGAATTAGCTGATTTTGCTAGAGACAATTTTCCAAAGGGTAAAAGAGAGAATTTATTAAAAGACGAGTTTAAAAGTTTTATAAAAAACAAAGACACTTGGGCATAAAAAATATATTTAGTGAAACGCGGCGGGAATAAAATCTCGGCGTTGCATCACCCTGGTTATGGTTACTTTCTAGCTGCGGTTAAAGGCGGTCCACAATCACCACGTTATACGGAGGATCCAATCCCGGAAGAAATAGACATAAGAGCAGAAGCCGGTTCTAAGAAAACAGGCGGAAAAGGATATTCAATAAAAATCCAAAGGATTTCAACGCAACCGTGACATGCCCTGGTAACATCCTCAGTGATATATCACGGTTAGAGGTTCTCATCGGGGGGAAGCGAGCCGGAAATAACTCTCAGGAAATAATTAATGAAGCAGCTGATATCTGCAGGCGGTTATTTGCCGGCGGTATTATGGACATTAATGTATATCGAGAACTCATTGCTGAATTAGTTGAAAATCACAGAGACGCCCTACGTTATGATGAAAATCCTATGGATCTTAGCGATTGATCATTAATTCAAAAACTACTAGTTTTATAACAAGATGATTATACACTACAAACATGATAAACCCGTAAGCGTCTACGTGGTGAACTCACGATTGCCTGTTTATAGAGCATATTACGGAGATGGTTTCGGCAATACCATTGCGGGGTTATTTACAAGAATGGCTCCCAAGGTGGCGCCGTTAGCTAAACAATTATTAATGAAGGCCATTGATATTATTCGTGATAAGGGAACCAGCAAAATCGGAGATTTCGTTGGAAATCTTGCCGGAAAGGCATTTTCTGCCGCAAAAGATAAAATAGCATCATTGGTGCGAAAGAAACCAGGAATGACTTCGTCATTAGTGTTGCCATCAACTACAGTGATGCCTGCAAAAATCAGCAACGCAATAAATAGCGCAGTGCAAGAAAAACTAGCGTCGTTGGCGAACGACAGTAACCAAGATAAAATGTTTAAACGACAAGCTGATCCCGCGTTTGATATAGAAGCCCCAGTACCCAAGGACAATTCCGTCCGCGATTATCAATTTTATTCCTATGATGCAATACAAGCAGATATTCGATCGCGAATTGAGCTTCAGGTCCATGATACCAGCAAATACTTTTTGCCGTGTGAAGCGTTTATCGAAGTAGAAGGAGAACTTGTACGACTTACTGATACTCCTGCTGTACCCGCACCGTATCCAGATGGTACCAAAGTCGGCTTAGTCAATAATGGTATCATGGCGCTATTTGAATCCGCGAGATATCTCATTGACGAAAAAGAGATTGAGTTTATAGAACGTGATGTTGATGTGGCTACAACAATAATTGGGTTAGCAAGATATTCCGACGATTATACAAGATCAGCAGGTCCGTCTATGATGTTTGCAAAGGATAATAAAAACACTGCTGGACCCACTCAATTTATTGTACGACGACCAAATAATAATGCTGGCGCTGCTGCTGTTGATGTCGAAAATATGATTATAAATACTGATCCCCAGTACAATCTAGGAGCTGTAACACGAATAGCAATGTTGGCAGGACAGCGTAAATCGTTTTCATGTGCGATTCCGTTGCATCATATATTTGGATTCTGTAGAAATGTACGAAAAGTTATTTATGGAGCGAAGCATACAGTAGTACTCGTGCGAAAGGTTAGTGACAATGATGCAATCTGGAGAATTCCAGCGGATCTTGCAAATACAGATGCTGACGCTGGTAAAGTCATTTTAACTAAATTGGTCTTGTGGATGCCAGTAATGACCCCATCAATTACCACGGAAGAGCGGCTACTTTCATTTATGGACACAGGTGGAAAATCATTGCTAAGTTGGCTAACAACAACAACAGATGTTAAGCAATCAAATATCAATGGTACATTTACTTGGAACTTGGCATCACAACAAGGCGTTTCAGCTCCACGTCATATATTTATCGCGTTGCAGGATATGACAAGAGTGGAATCACAATTGCAGAGTCATATGATATTTGATCAATTAGGAGTTACTGAGGTTTCGTTGAGAATAAATGGCCAGCAGGAACCATCCGAAGACATACAACTTAATTTCGGTCAAAACCATATTGCACGCGTGTAACATCGTATGCTGTCATATATGGGCCGTGATCAAAATGTTGATACTGGTTTGCAAATATCGCAACATGATTTTAAGAACTTGTATCCGATCTACTACTTTTCGCTGGAACATCTTGATTTAACAAGGCAATCCGTCGTTGATATACACTTCAGAGCCAATGTCCTTCGTGGCGCTATTGCTAATTATAGAGCGGTTGCTGTTATTCTCAGCGACAAATCAATGTTGTTAGAAGGGGCTGGAGGACGAATGAGAATCGTTGATGCACCAGTGGAAAATCTATGATTTTCAAAAATATGTAAATGAAACTTGAAGAGTTTCCAATTAGATCAATTGAAAGCATAAATGTGTTTTACAATAAAATGACATATAGTATTGTTAGTGTCAAACTGACTGATGGTCAGGTCAAGAAATTGCGATCAAAATCCGCTAAAGAATGTGGAACAACAATAACGTTAAAACCAACGCAGATGTCCGGCGGTACACATAAAATATCACTGACGGATCGTCAAATAAAACATTTCAATGATGCAATGAAAAATAAGCGAGGAGTTCAAATAGAATTTTCAAAAGTCGCAGTCGCCAACATGATAAAATCAGGTGGTATATTTCCATTGTTAGCTGCAATACCAGCATTGATTGCAGCGGCTGCCCCAGCAGTGGCGAAAACGGCTGTGTTGGGAGCCGTTGGGACCGCGGCAGGGATGGCGTTGAAAAAGGCAACTGGGAAAGGATATAAAAAAAAGGGAAAGGGTCTAAGAATACCAGGAACCCCGTATTCATGGTACAGCGGGAGATCCGTGAACGGATCGGGTCTAAGAATACCAGGAACGGTTTATTAGTTGAAAACCCAATTGTTCCCATGTCCAATTTTGATTTAATTGATGCTGCTAAATAACTAGCGATAAAAAACTTCAGAGGGGTTTTTATGAGAGATCAATTACCAAGAAAGCCAAACAGCATTGAAACGGGTATCATCAATCTTGATAACAGCAACGGATCGGGAACTCACTGGGTTGCATACGCGATTGATCCACGTGGGATTGTCTATTTCGATTCATATGGGTTAGCTCCGCCAAGCGAGATTATGCGGTATATAAATTCTTCGATGAAACTCAAAGAGTTTTCGATTTTTTATTCCACGCTGCCAACACAACAATTAAATGATCCACCGATATGCGGCCGTGAAGTATTAAATGTCCTCGCGGAGATTTCATTAAAATCCTTTAGATTTCCGTGGAAACCACTTCATATTGTTGTAAACGAATATATCAGTGGGAAATTACAAGGTAATTTTAGAGAATCAATAAATTAAAAATACTAGAGTCTTTATAATAATGATTAATATTTGGGGACAATCTCTGTCAATGTCGGAGTCCACCGCGGAAACATCTGCGAGTTCTATCGAGGATGTAAAAAAAATAATTGAAGATGAAATCGCTGAGACGTTAAATTTAACAAGTGTTGACCCGAATTAAATAGTTGTATTTCAAGATCGCCAGGGTAAATTGAAAACCAGTAATATATCCGTGAATGACATTTTGATACGGCAGCGCGATGCCGCTGAAAACTCTATTGCGCTGTATTCCAACGATGGACAACTTAAACCAGGCGAACTTGTGTCTACGATCACCGACGCGATTGACGCCCACGACAGCATGATTGCCACCCGCGGCCGTGAGCTGGATGATCTTATACGAGGTTATAACAATTTTCGCAAAAATGTCGTACATAAATTCTTTGGAACCCCGCTTGTGGTTGGCATGACTTTCTATCTTTATTCTTTTTTAACAAGGACGCGGGAAGGATGATGAATGAAAATGAAATCAAGGCAAATTATCTCGATATTTACAATGATATTTCTAAACCAATAGAAAATCTTGAAAAGGTACAAAAACCCACTAACGACGTCATTGTTAAGTTTTTGGGAACCCCGCTTGTGGCTGGCATGACTCTCGCTGAAATTAGCGAGTTTATCGGCAAGCATACTCACAATGCCTTCATCGCTAATAGTTTCTTTGGTGTCCCAGCTACATCTACAATGACTCTCAAAGATATTAATATGTTTATGGTGAGACAAACAACAGTTAATACCATCGTGGATAAATTCTTGGGGAGAACACCTGTGTCTGAAACCACATCGCTGACAGGCCCGACCCTCGCTGAAGTTAAAAGCGCTATTGACGAACAAAAAACCACCAGCGAAATTGTTAATAAGTTCTTTGAGGGTTCTAAAAGTTACAATATCACGACGACATATTCTGAACTCGACAGGAATTATAAAACCCAAAAAGGTTTGGAATTTAGCCTCCTTTTGATTTCATTTTTTAAACGCCGAGATGGAACGATGATGAAATATACTGAAATCAATAAAACCTATCTCGACGTTTACGACGATATTCTTAAACTAAAAGAAAAATCTGAAAAGGTACAAACCCCCGCCAACGACGTCGTCGATAAGTTTTTTGGAACCCCACCTGTGGCAGTCATCACTCTCGCTGAAATTATCGCGGCTATCAATGAAAGTAAAACAACAGTTAATGCCGTCAAAGATGATTTTACAAAAATGACCGAACGACTCGATACAGTAAAAATTCCACACCGCGTAAAAACCGTTGATAACATCGTATACACAGTTGCCAGTGGAACCTTTGATTGGATCCAAGGAAATGAAAATAGTTTATATTTTCACAGCAAATATGGTAGTATACCGGGTTGTTATCGATTTACAATAATACACCGCCGTAAATTTGATTTGGGAGTCAGCCCGATGTATATAACAGGTGTTAACACAGTGACGTATATAAACGATATGATACCAGCAGCACCCGACCGATTAAGATCCCCTATTAGGATTGATATAACTACATCCGAAGGGCCAGCGGCAGGGATTAGGGAGTCGCTACCCTGGACGCTAGAATTCGTATCCGGTATTCCCCCCACCAACCATGAAACCAGGTACACAATCGAATAATTGAAAACAGCGGGTTTAAAATAACAATGACATCATTGACGGAGTCAACGAAATCAATAGTCCCGTTGACGGAGTCAGCGGTATCACAATCGCATCGATATCGATTCGATACCGTGAAAGAATTTTCCGCGAACCTAAAATCACTTTCTGAGCGCTATCGTGAAAAAATGAAAAAATACCGACGCAGAGTAACAATCATCGACATCACCGTGTACTCGGTATCCGGGGTTATTTTGTCGACGGTGACCATGATGGCTCCGATTGCAGTTCCAATTGCTATCTCCGCGGCAACAACAATTGCAGCAGTCGCCACCGCGATAACTAAAAAGTTATCATCGTGTTCTCAGAAAAAACTCAGTGATTATACAGCTCGGTACCGGGTGGTATTTGACGCGTACTCGAAATTATCCGAGTTGATCTCGCTGTCAATAGATAATTCGTTCATATCCGATGTTGAATTTTCCAGGATGTCCCAGTTGTATAACTCCGCGATGTTGAAATTGGAAATTGAAGACAACGTTAACAATAATGTCACTACAATTCAACGAATTGCAACTGCTTCAACGAATCGCGGAGAATACCACTCCGATACGAACAAGCATGATATCAATAACATCAACAACCCCACAATTTAGTGTGAACTTCCCTTCTCCGATTCCAGTGCGTGAGATCGCGCTGGCAAAATTACGAGTATATCATAGCTGGCCTGATATCAGATCTGTTGCATTTGGCGGTCAGCAACCGAATAACGAGACTGCAAAGAAGATATTAAATAAATAATACGTCGTCCATATGACGAGATATATGCAATTGTGAACCCTAAATTCTGAAGTTCTCGTTCATGGAACGAGATTTGTGTAGAATGAAATTATGCAGGTGTCGTTCATATAACGAGACTGCAAAGAAGATATTAAATAAATAATTCGTCGTCCATATGACGAGATATATGCAGCATACGTAAGCACCATACACAGGCGCCACACATGGGCATTACACGGTCAGCATAGACAAGCCCACACACGTAGTCACCACAACATGGCACCACACACGCAGTTACCACAACACTGCACCACTTCAGCACAACACGTCACCACACTACGTCAGCACAACACTTCACCACACTACGTCAGCACAACACTTCACCACACTACGTCAGCACAACACTTCACCACACTACGTCAGCACAACACTTCTCCACACTACGTCAGCACAACCTGGCACCACACACGCAGTTACCACAACACTGCACCACTTCAGCACACTTCTTCAGCACAACACTTCAGCCCAACACTTCAGCACAACACGTCACCACACCACATCAGCTAAAATTAAAACAACCGAACCGTGTAATACATATGACACGGTCAAGTATTTTCACACAAATATGTAGCGCATGAGCGCACATTAAATAATTATCCACGTACATTTAGCGTTAAGCATGCAGCGTATAATTGAACTCAATTATATTCAAATACAAAAGAACTAATTAAACAAAATATAGTACTTCTGATAAAATGGCGCTGCCTAACCTATGTATTCTATAGATTTTATAATAAATACTGAACATCTAATATGTAAAACAATGAATTATATCATAATACAAATAGCAATGAGAACAAAGTTAAATCTATTGTTACCTCTTTTAGCTGATAGATTGCTCAGTTTAGGATGGAAGCGTTTCCGACAAGACTGGATCGTAATGTGATTTCTGTCTTATAATTTCGTCCTTATATACCCCTAGCTGTGACAGATATGCGCAGCTAGGTACTTTAAACTGCAGGCAATTTCGCACATGCAGCATGAGCTGAGTGTTCGCTCATTATGCCGAAATAACTAAAAAGCCCAACAAAAAATAAACTACCCTCGGTAAGGCTGTACGCAGTAACGAAATCAAGACTAGATTTTTTGACCACATTTTCATATTGAACATAGTCGTATACAATTCCGTGACACTAATAACATTAACAATGATATATACGTTAACATGCCGGTATCACAGTGATGAGTCATTTTTTATATTTTCTAGGCCCAGTATGTTTTATGTATGTTTGCTGCGTACGATCCATCCTAATCCATGGGATAATTGAAATCTTTTTAAGTAGAATTTATTCACGTCTTATTCATTTATATTCTGATCACTGAAATATCTTCCGTGTAACATGCTCCTTCTCCATACACGCCAAATAATTGATAAACTTGCTAAATATTGTGTCTCTAGCTTCACCTCAAAGACATCACTTGGTTAATTTAAGAAGAATTTAGAGAAACAGACTGTCCTATATTTTGTGCTTATAGTACAAGATAAGAACACACCGGTGTAATAGAGAAAGATATATTGTGACACTGCATTTACAAAAGCGGACACAACGCCAAATTGACAGATGCTTAAAAACCATTTCCTGCTCGAATGTATTGTAAATTAGGTGTCTCCTTTCTTATATTAAGGCACATAACATATTCTAATATGATTGATATTTATAATCACTATCAAAACTAACCTCTTCATGATAATTTATTTAAACGTTTTAGCAAATAAACATAGTATTACGGTGTGAAACTTATAGCCACTGAAACTATTCGGTGTGTACCATTACCAAGACAAATGTCATTTTTTTTTCTTATGTCTATTCTTTATGTATATATATTCGCCTTGATCTAGAATGGAAATATACTAATAGAATATAGAAATTACGATCTTCGTCCAGCGAAGACTGAAATCACATCGAGAGACTTGTTTGATGTCCAGATCGTGGTATAAGATATGTTCTACGTGCTCAAAAAAATGTCCAAAGAGACATTTCAGTCACAGAAGGTTTGTAAAACTTTATACGATTTGATGCATGAACAATACGCACATTTTCGTTTGATTATTGCGCAGGTTATGCATGTACTAAACGGTCTCATTCTTAATTACATTTGATTTTCAAATTATTTCGTTTAAGTTCCTCTCTTGATATATATAAAATTTAGACAAATAAGGAACCGTCGTCGTTCTACTAACGATGGAGAATTATTCCTCTAACGATATCGTTTTGTTTATTTTCATTCCTAATTGTACTACACTTGAAGATGAAATTCAGTCACAAGATATAAGAATAAAACATTCATACCACTTTACTAGATGTGTACATAATAAAGATTATATTATCTTGCAGATACAACAACCGCCAAAGAAAAACTAGTTGTTAAAGACCTACGCCAACGTTTTGCAAACGAACAAGAGCATGATTCCTTTTCAAACTTCACCTTTTTGTCCAGAACAAAATCAAGTTTGCATACGAAAGGTGAAAGCATTTATAACGAATGTCAATATTTTTTTTTATATCATTTAAACAAATAGCATGCTTCCCCTGGTGAAAAATGCCAGTTCAGATTATATTTGATTTAATTTATATTTATATTACACTGCTTTATTGTTCTTAAACCTTACATGTATTGATAATGCGTGCAAGTTTGGAAGAATATAATACTTCACATGGAAACAACAATGCATACAAATATATCAAAGCATTGTAAATTATAAATTCAAGAATCATCTGCTTTTTAAACCTAATTAAAATCTCATAGAGACGGATAAAACGAAATGTAAATGTTGATTATTTTATGTTTTATTCACAAGTAACATAAAGCAAGTCTACCATGTAAAGACGGCAGTAGTGCTCGATTCTAAATATGGAACTTGCGAGTATTATACACTATATTTAAGACAATTGTTTATCTGTTTAAAATATATGCATCCTTACATCTAATATCTATATCCAACTTCGTATGTATTGAATATATATATATATATATATATATATATATATATATATATATATATATATATATATATATATATATATACATATATATATATATATATATATATATATATATATATATATATATATATATATATATATACATATATATATACATATATATAAATATATATATATATATATATATATATATATATATATATATATTAGCATATTCGAAATATAATCTCTTTAAGGGTCTTATAAACACAAATTGAGACTATTTTCTTGTCTTCAGCAGCCATGCATAATTAATTAATCAACCATTTAATTTACATTATATATATATATATATACACTATTATATAGTGTATATATATACACAATATGTATGTATAATGTAAATAAAATGGTTGATTAATTAATTATGCAGTGCTGCTAAAGGCAAGAAAATAGTCTAAATTTGTGTTTTTAAGACCTTAAAGAGATTATCTTTCGAATATGCTAATAGTTCAGATCCCAGGTAATTGTATCATTCTTTAAGTAACCCATCCTTAGTAACAAAAAGTTTGAAAACAGGTAAACTATTTACAAGTCATATTTTATGTGATACGCAACATTTAATATATGTGTGCATTGAATGAATTGAGAAATGTACCATGTTGCGGAAACTGATAAAAAATAGAGTGCTAGGGCGAGTAAAACAATAGTAAAGATATTTTAAAATCCATCGCTATACTGGTATTAACCATAACATCAACTGGCCCAGGGCTAATACAAGAAAACCAAGCAAAAAATACTCTTTTATTCATCTCGTTCTTGACGTTAATTTTGCAATTTTATCAACTGTATTAGGGTGATGGTTATCTTTAGCATTGTTTTTTTTAAAGCTATTTTTATTCCATTTATCTACCAATGGAAATGCTTGCAAACAAAGTTTATTGAAACTCTTTGTTCGGCTAAAAACAAGCATGAAAACGAGATAGTCCTGACGTATTTTTTCACAAACATATATGAAAAAGTAGTGTCCCATTTAGATATTGGATGGTAAATATTTGACGTTCAGTTGATACGGGCGTATTGCAGTAGAGAATCTTGACGTAACCACTTTGGAAAATATAAACAAAAATTATATTTACATGTATATATATATATATATATATATATATATATATATATATATATATATATATATATATATATATATATATATATATATATATATATATATATTGACACGCGGATACTTTTTCAGTGGTTTCTGATGTATCCAGATATTCTGGATTTACAGCTATTTCTCACTGATTATGTTGTCAGATAATGCACTAGCAGGGCCTTATGATGTCGAAAGAAAAATCAGAGAAGTTTACTCACACATCATTAATGGTGTGAGTAATTAATATATAACGTTAAACAACTTTAAGTTTCTCTTAAATTATTTGCCACCTATTTTTAAAAAAAAAACATTTTATACAACATGTTAAAGAATTACGCGTGATCATACATTATTAGGTGATCATAAATTCTTTGTTTCGTCGCCCTAACAGGAAATAGTTTAGATTGACTTGGATTCAACCTTCCTGATATGCGTAGATATAATATTGCTATTTTAATGGAAAATCGACTTTCGAGATGACTGTAAACCAATCTCCGGCTTTGTGTACAACAATCTAAGGTGAATAAATTACAATATACGTTGTGTCAGGCTTACATGCGTTTTTATTATTGTCTTATAACAATTTCAAATTAATTTTTATGGTTCCATTTTCTGTCGGCTATGATTGTAACGTATCTAAACAATATTTTATATATTATTTGAAGCTTTCGAATGCGGGATCATTGTATGTCGGTCTATATCGATTAACAAATTTTTTTTATACAAATATAATTTTGTGATAGTGTAATATGTCCATATTTCATTTTATGATTTTGAATGTTATCCACATTTTATTTTATGATTATCTATGTTATCAATATATAATTATATGGAAATATATGTTGTCTATATTTCATTATATAGTAATTCATGTCTTCTATATCCATAGTATCATTATGTATGTTTTCCATAGTTCATTATACAATTGTTTCTTCTCTACAAACGCTCCATAAAACCATAAAACATTATGTTAACAATGGTCATATTGTTGGTTGTAGGTCAACCTGCGATACAGTACAATAGAAACTCCCAGTATAGAAATCAGTGTCACCCTTTATAATTTTTTACATTTTTAAGGTAAGAACGTTTAATGAATTCTGGATTCCTGTTCATTCTTAGTGTTAAAGAATGCATCCATTCTATTTGCAAACGAATAGGCTAATATGACTCTCCATTACAATTAAAGCAATCTAATTTAACTCTTAGTCTGGGTTGAGTTTGAGTAATTCAGGCAATCTGATTTTGGCCTTAGTCTGGGAGGAGTTTGAATAATTCAGACAATCTGATTTTGGCCTTAGTTTTGGTGTAGTTTGAATAATTCATGCAATCCGATTTTTGCCTTAGTCTGGGTGCAGTTTGAATAATTCAGGCAATCTGATTTTGGCCTTTGTCTGGGTGTAGTTTGAATAATTCAGGCGATCTGATTTTGGCCTTAGTCTGGGTGTAGTTTGAATAATTCAGGCAATCTGAGTTTAGACTTAATCTGGGTGTAGCGTGATTATTATGGCGTCTATCGAATATAGGATACATGTGTAAAATTATAGTTCAAATATACCCGATGATACCGCCTTACCAGATGTCAGATCTATCGGAAAAAAATCTTCTCATCTATCATATGCCATAATCCAAATCTTCTCTAGGTTACATTATTAGAAAAATAGTGTGCTTTATATAAAGCTACGTATACTTGTACACTGATCATGCTCCAATTATTGCCACTTTTTCTGAGTTAGTCTTAAATAAATAACACACACCCATGATTTTAACATGACAAATGTTTTATGAAGAAAGTAGTGCACTGAAAAGAAAGTATGCAATGTATTCACCTTACTAAGAGATTATTTAAAATATTTTATTAAATCGACAGTTCATTTTTCTGCTTTTATTAAAGTTTAAAAAACTATAAAATTAACTACCTTCGTTCTCTCTCTTTCTTTCCTCGTCATTCTTCTACCCTTCCTACTCCTCTTTCTGCTCATTTGGACGGCTTGATTTACACTAACATTATTCATAGGTCCAAGAACATCGTCGTATGACACATGGGGAACTCCACAACGCTCGCATTTGTTTGAAATTTCACCCGTATCTAGCAACGATAGTTCAGAGATAGTTCAGGCGGGGGAAATGTTCTATTTAAAAATTATTATTTGATTAAATAACATTATAATTGGTTTTCGAAACACCAAAATTGGATTAAAAAATAATACAGTAGGTGTGCCTCGTAACTCATATATTGATCACTTAGGCCTGGTGTCACTGGCTATTGCAACTATGTAGCATTGATGGTATAGAAAATATAAATAGATCGCATGGAAATTATAGACATGCCGTTATCACGAAACATATTACTGTAGGTTACTTGGTAGAACATTTCAGATTTGACGCTTCCATTCAGCGCATTATGTTTCTCTCTCTCTCTCTCTCTCTCTCTCTCTCTCTCTCTCTCTCTCTCTCTCTCTCTCTCTCTCCCTCTCTCTCTTTCTCTCTCTCTCTCTCTCTCAATACAGGTCTGCGTTTTTATCCTTACAACGAGAGTGAAAAGGAAAACACGCATTCCTATGAAATCATGTACAATTTTAATATTGTTTACAAAATAGGGACTATTATTATTCTTTTCGCTGTTTCTTTTGCATATAACATTTATGATCATTGAATGAGGAGACATTCGTCATTGAACTATATGCCTGCGGTTGAAAGAATGTTTATATATCCGTATTATTGGGCCATTGGTGGATCATAATTTCACAGTCTGGTATAGCAATAGCAATGGTATATAAATTTGCATTATACCCACATTTTAAATGCCATGCTAGTTTAATGTGTATATATATATGTATATAATGAGTTTATTTCCCTAACAATACCATCATCTTGTCTGTATGATAAAAGCAGCAAAATAGTTACCAACACTAAACTCCTTTATTTGGTTTATTGTACTTACTGTCATTCTGCTATATATATTACCTATATACAATTCTTTGCTAACATAAGCTTTGCAATGTGTGATTTTGATATAAAAAAAAATTATTGGCTCTAGTAAATAGAGTGCTAATATTATATATCCTTCATACATTAGAGTTCGTAGTTGACCATATTGTTAGATCCTTCAAGTTTGGAGGCAAGGGAAACTTGCACGTAGTCCTAAATTCCATAATATCAAAGACACAAGAACTTGATCTAGGTCCATCTATTATTAAGTAAACGTTTGGATTTCCATTGTCGTTGAAGTTAAAATAGATTGCAAAAGTATAATAATACAAATATGACACGTATTGCCTTATTTTACCCATTTCACTATAGTATTTAAGACTACAAAAGATATTCAAACGAAATAAGTACTACATCTTTTGTAGATTGTTTAGCTTATAGATGGTAATTGTTGGTTCATACTTACTATATATATTTTCTATTTTGATTCCTAATGTTTCATGTAGACGATGAAAGACTTTGGACACAATAATTCTATGGTAGAGATTATTGACGGAATCTACAAAGTTGAAGCTCAGAGGTACTTGGATCATCAAGCACGATGGACTAATGACAGTGTAAAATCCAGCGATCATGTAATGCTCTTTACGAAGTAAGTTTATGTAAATTAGGTGTAACCATACGTTGCAATTGTACATTGTCTTCCGGTGGCATATGTTCAACATAAAGCACAAAATACATTTCAGACACGTTGCGGAATGATCCACAAATATAACTAACTGTTCCTAATATTATCGATAAAGTATACTAGATAGTATCAACGTTGTAGACCAGTGTATATTAAAACTGCTTCTGTCTCCTAAGGTTTCATTAAATGCGAAATAATACACTATTGTCGATGATATAATTCCTATGAACTATCTTTTTCAATGATCACATTCACTGGTAAATATTTGTTACAATACAGATATGCATAACCAAAATATGTTGCAATGACTCCTATAAATCATATTTGCTCCCAGGCGGTGTTATATCAGTTTAAAGACGATGCCTTTACAAATATCCGTGTAATGACTCATTCATCTAAGATTGTAGAAGATACATTAAAACGTCAATGTTGTTCACACATACAGATACAATGAAATGATAGCTAGAGTCGAATCATTTTTAATATCCATGAAAATGATGAATGCATGTATATAATGCCCGAAGCAGCTTTGCAAGCAAAACTTTTAACTTTTATTAAATAAGTCATACTCCATATGGTGCTCTCATGCCAGAGAAAAGCAAAATATTTTACAGTTTTATTGTGATACAGCAAAAATGTAATTAAACAAAGATCACAATCACTGACAAATATAAGACACAATACAGATATTCGTAACACAAATATGTTGTTTTTACTCCTGTGGATCCCATTTGATCCGATGCGGTGTTTGTCTAGTTTTTTGACCATGCTTTAAATATGGTATTAGGTGATTGACTAGTTCATCTTTAATTGTAGAAAGACATTAAAACGTCAAATCAGTTCAAACATACAAGGGGTGAATTAAGTTACAGCATGGGCCGAATCATTTGCAAGATTCACGAAAACAACCAAATTCATATAAGTAATACCTAGCTTTGCAAGCAAAACTTTTAACTTATATCAAAAATGACAAGCTCTACAGGGTACTATGCCTCCAGAACATAGCAAATCATTTTACAATTTTACTGTGGTACTGGAAAAAATAATTAAACATGGCTTCGAAAGTTATATGATTACGATAGACGCTTCCTAAGTTTATACAACGTGCATATACAATACAATCAGGTTTTGAATCCGGTACATCAAGCTGTGTTTCAGGTTTATAATAAGTGTATTTATGTCTTCAATGGAAAAACAGATTGTGTTTCATAAGGATATATATTAAAGAATATGCATGGTAGTCTCGCTAATTCAATGGCGATGTCATCATTTTCTACGATGTGTCCTGACAGACTGACGAATAGATGTGTCTGAGTGTTTTTAACAAGCCCTGGACACAAATTAAGATATAATCGTGTCAATGGTGAAATAGAAATCGACAGATGAAATCACCTTATTGTATTACTGCCATATTAAGTCCAGCCTGTAATCGTATAATGCGCAAACTAAAATGTTTGGTCCGGGAATGCACAGTCAGGCAAGAAAATACTCAATGACTGGTTTTTCAACAATGAAATAGAATTCACCAACACATCGAAGTGGCGCCGAGTGGACGAATGGTCTAAAGCGATGTCGGTTACGGATCTCTGTTATCTCACATCTATCTGCTTGACTTCGAGTCTAAGATTATGCTAATGTAGTTATGTGAGAAAGTTTGCCAGTAGCTTCTCGTGGGTCTTGTGGTTTTTTCTGGGTGTTTTCTCCGTCATTCATACTGGCAGTCATGTATAGCCTATATTGTGCTGAGAAATGGCCTTAAATCATTAAAAACAAACAAAACCATGTAAATCTAAAACATTTGAAACTTGCATTGATTATGTGGCACAAACAGAATCTCAAGCAAAAAGATCGTAACTGTTATTTAACAACTTTTAATTTTCATTATAAAAATGTTTGGGTGAGGGCAAGACTAGTCGTTTCAGAATCGGTTCAATCTCAATTTTATGAACATGATGCCAGGCTCTCATAAGGAACCATAGCTGAAATGTTAAATATTCCTCCGAAATAGATTCTATGTAAGTTTTTGACATTTTGTATCAGAAGAGAAAGGTATTATTAGCTAAATGTATGCGTGTTGCCATGTAGAATGGGAGGGGATCAGTTTATTGATAAAAAAGGATATAAAAGACGATTATAATGTTTTAGAGGAACAACTGAAATTTGCAAGAAATCAAATTAGTCTAAACAAATGCAGGTGTGTATTTTAATGTGTTATTTGAAACGACGCCGGGGTAACAATCATTTACCTTGAAAGTACCGGGAATCTTATGTATATTTACTATTATAATCACGCCAATTGGAATTCTAGCAGGATCATATCATTTTGAAAAAGTGGACACAATTGGTTTTGTAACATCTAACAAATAATTTTTTCCTTAGAATTATACGTTAAAATGAGCAAAACGAACTTACAATGCTGCTAATTAAATCTCAAAATAATCCAAGAATTATTGTGAATAAGAATAAGAGACACAAGTCCTAATATAAAATCATGAATATAATTATGTCTTGTCACGAAGATATCCAGAATTTAAGGCAATTGCACACACATCATAATGAGTACTGATGACTTAACAGTTATTGCATCGCAGAAAAATTACTCCAGGTTTCAATTCAGCATAAATTTCAGTGAATGTTTAAATGGTAGAATTACAGCAAAACACGTTTGTGTTTCCAGAGAAAATAATAATTTGAATTTAATATCTAGAGGAAAGTAAGATTCCGCCAATGCATGTCACAACATAATACAACTTGTAAGCAATCGATGTTAAAGCACGACTGGTAGAATCCTCATACTCACATGAATATGTAGACCTCAACGTGACGGAAGGTTTTACTAAGCATTTTCTAAACACAACCATGTACTAAACAAAACAACCTTCTTTAATGTTCTAATGAGGCTCTTTATGTACAAAGCAACATTCATTTAGAAACCCTGAATTATCTGACCCTAATCAAGATATTTACTCCTTGTGTACATGATTAGTAATGATGATAATAATGTAATACACACATAAAATATTGAAACTATTGTTAATTGTTTACAACATTGAATGAACAAAAAATAGTCATTTAGGTCGAGCACAAATGAACCCAATTTAGGACAAGATCAAGTCTAGCATACAGTGTTACATTATAATAGCATGTAATAAAATGAAGTCAAATAATTAAATTAACCAACAAGCAATACAATTAAATTGACATAAAACTTTGCTTTCCTGTCATCTAATGTCTAATGTCTAATCTGTTGTAATTGGTTGATTTAACCCTGTGCTATAATCGAGTTTGCTGTTTTACTTCTTTTGGTTGGAACTTTCCAAACTAAAAATCTTTTCTCTTTCATGGTCTTCTTGTAGAAATGCAGGCGGGTTCGCAAGTGTGGCTATGTGAAATCAGGTCATATTCATTAGGTGTAAAAGGGTTTAACCCAGATCAGTAACAAAGAATCCCAAAATCATTATTTCACAATACTATAGTATATCTCTGTATGTTTAGTGAGCATACATACTTGTCTTTTAGTTCATTTTTGAACACTTCTACGGGGCAGTTAGAGAAAATCCTGTTGCAATTACGAAATTTCGGCGAAATTATAATTTATATATTAATGAGGTATACTTCATTTGTACCATCGGTGGAGTTCCATTCATCATTTATAAGATTTCGTACTAGAATCTCCTTCCGGAAACGTGTTTTTTTCTCTTCTTTTTCGTGTACCGAGTAAAAAAGGTCAAGGTATCGATCCCCATTGTAACAACATTTATATCAGCATGGGTGGACGTCTATAAGCATTGGCAAATCAGTAGTTTATTATACTGACTGGTTTTTTTTCCCGCACCAATTGATAATAAACGGTCTGACGTTAATTAGCCGTTGTTTCGTATCACCCACAAAATTTCAGTTTCTAGTGGGACTTTTAAACATCATTCTCATACAGTATCCAAATCTTCGTTTGGTCGTAGTTGTGCATTTGGATGATTGTTTTCATTAGATTTAATGACAACAAGCAAAACTGCTCAGTGTTTATGGAACCAAATGGAAGACACAACCTTTTCCACTTTGTGAGGGAAAAGCAGTTTTGAATGGCATTGGCATAGAAGACTAGAATGTCCACGCTAAATAGCTAATATTTGCAATTATGATTTATTTAATGCAAATCAAAAACATATAAAATGCAATGACATTGATGTATATTTTGTGAAGAAAACATTATGTAATGTATATGATCCTGGCATTACTATGATCACTTTCCTGTAAAACAAAAATTGAATTTATTTACATCTTCTCTTAACATGTCATTTAGGACACGATGTGTATAATTAAAGTCAGATACGATCCCAACGTATTCACATGGTACTCTTTCTACACACAAAATGTATTGATATTACATTTCTTACGTTACGGTGTATACCGATTGTCACACGATTAAACAAAATATGATCCGTTGCGTTGAACGATCAAATACATGTAATCTTTTCTTGTTCAAATGTTCGATAAATAAAGTTTTTCATGAACAAATGGCTATATCATTCTCAATGTTAAATAGATACGAACGATCCAGTGCCTCACAGCCTGAAAGTCTAAAAAGAACACTTTAGCCATTGGTACGGGTAGAAGAATGTTGACGACACAGGACATTTAATGCATTTTATGTACGTTTGTATAATTGTTCAAATGCATAATTTTATATTTAGAGAATTAAAAAGAGAATGACATGCATGAATCAGATATTATTTAGAATATTATTTAGAATTAAAAAACAAAAACAAATCACATACAAAGTACATCATCACTAATCAAGGTGTCCCATTAAATGCCTGTGTACATTTTACTGTGCATAATTTCTCCTTCAGCATTCCCCATACTTTTTTTATTTTACAGTGCTGTTGTGAACACGTATTTTCTTCCTCTGTGTCATGTTCGTCTACCACTTTTTCTCACATACTTAATGCCATGTACATTTCAGCTATGGATTCTGAGTAAATGTTTCTTTGAATCAGATACACAGAATTGGGATATTGTTAGACACTTGTATCTATTTAGCGAAGCCATCACTTTTTACCAGTCCAGTCCAGTTCAGTTACGCACAGCTTTTAATTCCTTAATATGTTGGTGTCCGGCACAAGTTAAACACACTTCTTGATGAGCATGAAGAGATGACAAAGTGCTATGAATGATTCAGGTGCAGAAAACTATTGATTAGAAGTCTTTTTTGTCGATGTCTTACAGTTTGAATATCTCTGAAATAATCGGTAAATGCGTAACATTCAGATAATGCGGTCAAGCATCTCTGTCGGAAAAGATGTAATTATACACTCATTCATGAAGTGTCAAATCACAACTGAAATATGAAATTTTGTATTCTTAGAGATGTGGCTAAACATTTGGGAGCATTTAACTCCAAATATATTGAGGTTGTTTCCGTATGAATATCTGGAATCAACTTTCAAGGGCACACTATGCATGAAAAAGCAAAGGCAACGTGTATTCTTCTTTCAAATGCACATCCCCATCAGCTAGTGGTTGTGTTATCCAGAATGTTTTACAAGTGGATTGATATGTGCACGCGTGACTTTTCTTTCACCTTGAAACAGTAAGGTTGTGCTGCATCGCTTTCGCAAGTGAAGCGGTAAGCATTGCTTTTAATCATAGTAGCATTGGAAGAGAGGTCCTTGCTACAAGCCGTTGCATAGTACGGCATTAATTTCGTTGCAAGACAATCTCACTCGGCGTCTTGATTGAGCTTCTAACTTCTGTGACGCCTCACTCAGTATTTGCAGGGTCTGTTTAGTTATCGTCCTGCTATGTCGGCCTTTATATTCCCAATGAAGTATCGGTGTTGGAACTCTTTATTTGTATGCCTTACCTCAATATTACCGTATGATAATGTAAAGTGGTTGCAATCATATCTCTGTACAATTAAATTAACGTGTTCGTACGTTATGACTTTTACCCTGTCTGTTGATAATCGAATACCCGCGGTTTGTTCGTTCATGTACATGAATGGTCATCTTAGAGTTTTGAGTGTTGACCATGATGGTGATGTATGAATGTAAACATATTGGTTGCCATATAAACAAAACACGCTAACTCATTACAGTTACAAGATAGAATCAAATGAAAAACGAGCATTATTTGTCATGTAAGAGGTAATGATATCTTCAAATACGTCGGGAGGTTATAACGTAGCATCTTCAGAATTAAACAAGATCAAATAAATTTCACAGATGTCTTCCTAATGTATCAATAGTGTAGCCCCTTTCGTCAACCAGTTGCTAATTATTCCGACTTGTACAATACGGTACCTTGTGCGAATTGTTCCCATACATACATTTAACATATATTAGTACCAAAATCCTCTTCCGTCGTTCTTTGCAATGTAAACTCGTTTAATTATTGATATGCAGAGATCCACATTTCCTTGATATGCTATCAAATTAGCTATGTTTATATGTTTAGTTATGTTTATATATTTAGTTATACGTGTGTATCATATTTACATGTCATTATATACGCAAAATCATGCACGCCCCAAATATTAATCATATAATTCAAACAGTGTTATAGCAGTCACTGGATCACAAGCAGTATTATCTTGCCCATACCATCACTGAATGTTTATTTGGTTTTATAAGAATTCTCGTCTAATGGATGGTTGACATTGTTGAACGGTCTCTTTATGTTCGTGGCAAGCAGCCACGTTTTGCCATGGTGTTTGATCAATAAATGCCACTTAAGCAGCTTTATTCATGCCACCTCGCTGAGTGTTATTGCTTTCTTTAGAGTATGCAGTTTCCTCCAGCACAACTGAATACTGAAGAGAACATTTTGCTATCCAGTGTGAAAGGTCCAAGAAATACATACCCTGCTATTACTTATCTATATCAGTTTTGCACTCCTGGTGACGTTTCATTGATTGTTCCCTTCAAATGAACGGTGTACTCCGTCACCCACATCGTTTGTCTACATTTAACAACTGGACATAGAGATATCTGTAAAAAATATGAGAGACAGTTTTTAGATAAAAGTCCGCTTGAATCTCCCACATATATGTATCTTTATTGCTTGTTACTGTAATATCTTTTGACGTAAACACTCTGGTGTAAGGTACTAGTCCAGACGGAATTCCTACAAAGCTAGGCAGTTTGTTCTCTTTTCATTTGACGTATAGATTAATGTAAATATAAATCCTTGGACTCCACCTTACGGCACTCATGCATCAATTAAAGTATTGTTAATCATGTAATAAGCTATTTGTAATCATCACACATTAGTTAGTTAATATGTAAATCATGTATACTACTGGAATACTCGTCTAGTACAAAGCATCGTTACGTAAACTACCGTTATGTATATTTGATTTAATTTATATTCAAATTAATGTAATTGTTTGTTTATTAGTGTTTAAGAATGATTTTTCCATTACATGATCTTTTAATGTAACTTTTATTCTGGAATAAAATTTAGTTCTTAAAACAGAAACTGTGTACCTAACGTAGATTTAGTTCCTGACCACGATTTATAAATAGTGATACAAAAACCTTTTTTATGTTTAATCCTTGCTCAGAGTAAATCTAATAAAGGGGAAACAGGTTCGTCTCTGTCTACGTATCAAATAGCAAGTATCAATTGTTACAATCTATGTTATTTCCAAATGATTCAGCACAATCCATGGAAATTGTTATAGTTGTATCTAAATTTCTTATTGATCTTTTGAGAAATAATAGTCATTCTTACTATAACAATGAAGTCGTGCAATTGTTTTATTTGTGCCATTTGAACTAATTAGTTACTTTTTCTTCAATTTTTTTATTCCATGAGAGTATTTTTCCCTTGAAATTAATCAAAATAGAAAGTCATCACAATTTATACAAATTCAAAATGGAATATTATTTTATGTGATTCAGCAAGAAACGTTTGACACATCAGTACAATGATTACATCAGCATATGACATCGCCTTCCAATTTTGGATTTCGTTTATGTTGCATCAAGGACTTTTTATTTCTAGGACTTCTATTTACTAAGTTTTCGATTAAGTTTTATTTGTCTTGTAAAACAAATTTGTATAAAGTTTTAATTTGTTGTTTCTAAGCAAATGAAGTATTTGTTTAATTTTTTGTCGCTAGCATTTTGTTCTTGTTCCGTTTCGAAGGAAACAAAAAAAGTGAACACTGCCAAGAAATATGGATTTTCTTATTCATTCATGTCACCAGATTAAATTGCCAGAGACGTCTCAGTTACATAATGTACATCATATAAACCTTGTATCGTGGTCATAATATGTGGAGTGGTTAATTAAATTATATACCCAGACCTTTTTTTTTCTTGTTTTAGAATGAAACATCTGATATTTGTCATTTCATGTTATGTACGGATCCATTTAAAACAGGATGCCTAACTAAACATTTCAGTGCTTTTAGAGGAACAGATTGTGGAACAAATATGGTATTCTCTCTCTCTCTTTCTCTCTCTCTCTCTCTCTCTCTCTCTCTCCTCTCTATCCCTCCCTCCTTCCCTCCCTCCCTACCTCCCCCTCCCTCCTCTCTCTCTCTCTCTCTCTCTCTCTCTCTCTCTCTCTCTCTCTCTCTCTCTCTCTCTCTCTCTCTCTCTCTCTCTCTCTCTCCAGAAATGTCACTAGCTTCAATTATTATATTGCCTTCGTTTATTAGTATGCTTTCCAACAAAAATAGAGTATCATAAGCAATATAAATTCTTCTTGTTTAAAATTATGTTCTATACTGACATAATTAAGTGGAATTAATTGCACATTATACCTATCAACATATAAACTATGAAGAATATTTTCATTGCAGTGGTGCAAGGGAAGAATTGTGTGTTTCAAAAAGATCGAAATAGACGAATGCATTCCATTGGTTTGGAGCAACAAATTGTTTGCTGAAAAACGGACAGTGTATATCTGTGAACTAAAGCTGTTGCATTATATAAACTTTGATGGCAATATGTTCCTTTAATAATGATTCACACAACCCAGTCCTTATGAATCATTTACAAATGAAACATTAACTTCTAAGAAAAATCTTATATTAAAACTATAAATCCTCTCGAGTACGATTATTATTACAACGATAATAGCGATGATGATGAGTTGTTTTATGAAACGTTAAGTAATAAATGAAACTTTGCCCAGATCACTCATGAAGTCAATGCGACCGTATGTTAAAGCAATCTATCTCCTGAGCCCTTCACACTAGCGCTGATCCAAGTACCAAAATGGACAATCTACTGAACTTTCGTGGCATTTGGTAGAATTCACAATTTCAAAGGTGTATATATAAACGTCTTTATGGATTCTACTCATCTTTAATATAAACAAAACTATTTACATTATGTGACCTTTTTTGTCAAGGATATATAAACAATAATGTACCAAGGAAATAATATATAGTATCATTGTTACAACAATATGGTCGTAAAGTAAAAGACGAAACCGACACAATTTGTGAAAGCCAACAAATACTTTGTTTCCTTAGAACAAAAACTGAAATCGTAAGAGATACAGTTTTGTGAATACAATTCCATATAGTCCTTACAGTTATTCATACACATAAAGTCTTTAACCTTACATTAAATTGCATAGGGACCTTATTACTTAGCCTGATGATTATTCTGAGATATAAGCAAATGAATTAGAGCTATATCACCAAGCTCACGACTCCCTTAGAAGTATATATATATATATATATATATATATATATATATATATATATATATATATATTACATCTTAATTTTACTTTTCAATGGGTACACATAACATTTGTTCTTCTTAAATCACATGAAATGGACAAAGAACTTTTGAAGTCAGGGAATTGTGTACAAGATCCATCTTTAAATCGTCGTTTGAAACGTTTTCCTTAATAAATTAAATCATATAAGGACATTGCGTCCATTATTTTAAAGGTACTACAGCCTAGTGATTCTTTATCATCATTTGTAACAGCAAATAAAAACGCATATCCCATTATATTTTCGTTAATTATCATGCATTTTGGGATAATATGCATGGTATTTAAACTGTTTAATGCATAAGTAATACATAATGTGTTCAAAGCTTACTGTCAAAACATATTAGGCTTGATCAGATTGGACAGCTTTGAATACACCATAACGTTTAAGAACAATTTCATCACAACTCTAATATTGTATCAGTTTTAATAGTATTTAAAAGAATTTCTTCTAGAATTCGAGTGGACTCCCATTATAGTCAACATGTGTTGGTAGCCTTACCTGGTCTTGTGTTAGAGACCGTCACAGTCTAAAATTATTCCGTTAAATTGTTAATCAAATTCTGGAACATATTGAAGATTAGCCACATTTATCTTCTATTTTGCTTTTCCAATTATTTGACTAATGTGGCAAAATCTAAGGTATTTTGAATTATCACTGAGGAGTCCGTCGCTCTAATATTTCGATAGATAAGAAACGCTTAAGACATTACTGATAAATTGGAATAAAATGCTATATTAAAAGTTATGTGGTTGCTTTTTCTGTGTGTTCTGTATGCATGTGCTTATGTTTCTATTTGTGTTGAGGAAGTTGGTATTCTCCAATGTGTATTCATGTTTATCATACACAGCAAGTAACTCTCTTCACTACATTTGCGTAAAATAATTTTACAGTAAACCGAACGTTATGCCTATAACGTGTTCCTGAGAAACACAGCATGTCTCGAATTCGCACTACTCGATGTGAAAGTTTACCTAAACAGTATTACAAAAGTTAAGTACTGCATGCCATAGATCTACATTTGATCATACCAAAGTACAAATATGGTATTCTCTCTCTCTTTCTCTCTCTCAAATCTCTCTCTCTCTCTCTCTCTCTACCTCCTCTCTCTCTCTCTCTCTCTCTCTCTCTCTCTCTCTCTCTCTCTCTCTTCTCTCTCTCTCCAGAAATGTCACTAGCTTCAATTATTATATCGCGTTCGTTTTTTAGTATGCTTTCCAACAAAAAAAAGTAACATAAACAATATAAATTCTTGTTGTTTAAAATTATGTTCTATACTGACACAATTAAGTGGAATTAATTGTACATTATACCTATTAACATATAAACTATGAAGAATATTTTCATTGCAGTGGTGCAAGGGAAGGATTGTGTGTTTCAAAAAGATCGAAATAGACGAATGCATTCCATTGGTTTGGAGCAACAAATTGTTTGCTGAAAAACGGACAGTTTATATCTGTGAACTAAAGCTGTTGCATTATATAAACTTTGATGGCAATATGTTCCTTTAATAATGATTCACACAACCCAGTCCTTATGAATCATTTACAAATGAAACATTAACTTCTAAGAAAAATCTTATATTAAAACTATAAATCCTCTCGAGTACGATTATTATTACAACGATAATGGCGATGATGATGAGTTGTTTTATGAAACGTTAAGTAATAAATGAAACTTTGCCCAGATCACTCATGAAGTCAATGCGAACGTATGTTAAAGCAATCTATCTCCTGAGCCCTTCACACTAGCGCTGATCCAAGTACCAAAATGGACAATCTACTGAACTTTCGTGGCATTTGGTAGAATTCACAATTTCAAAGGTGTATATATAAACGTCTTTATGGATTCTACTCATCTTTAATATAAACAAAACTATTTACATTACGTGACCTTTTTTGTCAAGGATATATAAAGAATAATGTACCAAGGAAATAATATATAGTATCATTGTTACAACAATATGGTCGTAAAGTAAAAGACGAAACCGACACAATTTGTGAAAGCCAACAAATACTTTGTTTCCTTAGAACAAAAACTGAAATCGTAAGAGATACAGTTTTGTGAATACAATTCCATATAGTCCTTACAGTTATTAATACACATAAAGTCTTTAACTTTACATTAAATTGCATAAGGACCTAATTACTTAGCCTGATGATTATTCTGAGATATAAACAAATGAATTAGAGCTATATCACCAAGCTCACGACTCCCTTAGAAGTATATATATATATATATATATATATATATATATATATATATATATATATATATATATATATATATATATATATATATATATTACATCTTAATTTTACTTTTCAATGGGTACACATAACATTAGTTCTTCTTAAATCACATGAAATGGACAAAGAACTTTTGAAGTCAGGGAATTGTCTACAAGATCCATCTTTAAATCGTCGTTTGAAACGTTTTCCTTAATAAATTAAATCATATAAGGACATTGTGTCCATTATTTTAAAGTTACTACAGCCCAGTGATTCTTTATCATCATTTGTTACAGCAAATAAAAACGCATATCCCATTATATTTTCATTAATTATCATGCATTTTGGGATAATATGCATGGTATTTAAACTGTTTAATGCATAAGTAATACATAATGTGTTCAAAGTTTACTGTCAAAACATATTAGGCTTGATCAGATTGGACAGCTTTGAATACACCATAACTTTTAAGAACAATCTCATCACAACTCTAATATTGTATCAGTTTTAATAGTATTCAAAGGAATTTCTTCTAGAATTCGAGTGGACTCCCATTATAGTCAACATGTGTTGGTAGCCCTACCTGGTCTTGTGTTAGAGACCGACACAGTCGAAAATTATTCCGTTAAATTGTTAATTAAATTCTGGAACATATTGAAGATTAGCCACATTTATCCTCTATTTTGCTATCCACAATAGCATTTCTGTGTAAACTATCAAAGGTGAGTTATTGGAAATGTTTTTATTCCATCCGTCATGTTACACCAGTCATTGAATATATTGACATGTTTAATTGTATCGACGACTTTAGACAATGTGAATTCTGCTGCTGTAATAAACCCCATCAAGACGGGAGACTTTAGACGTTTGTAAAGTATATCATTTCGGTCTCTCTGACCAGGAATCTAAACAATCTTTATTGACACCTTCTATTATTTGGGTTTAAATTCTTGTAGGTGTAGGACCTAGATCTAAATATTCGTTCCAACGTATTCATTATAGAATAATACCTTTTAGTCTTCCTCATGAGACAAGGTAACTATAGTTACTAATTCTACACATACATTACATTCGGATCCGGTATGTTCATTATGACAAAGTAAAGGCATTAACGTAAAAAAGAGACGAAAAGTTAAAGATATATTATTGACATTGGGAAGAAAATAAACATTGGGTTTTACAGCTTTATAAGAAAAAATAGAACGAACATCGGAAGAGGAAAGGGAGAGGAAGAGCAAAAAGAGAAGCAGCAGAGAGGGTGAATCGGACATGGATTTCAAACAAAAGTACGGTTTATACGTCCAAGTCCATTTAGAGAAGGGAGGTATATGACAGTCTTATGTCTTATGGATGGGGTGGGAACATGGATTTCAACATGAAAATCGAGAGAAAAAAATCCATTTAACTCTTACGAAACCAAAAAAAAAAAAAAAATAGTCTCCATTTGCCAAATAGAGACTGAGTGATTTAGTATCAAGGGGTGAATCGGACATGAAAAAATCGATTTGACCCAAACATTTGCCAAGTGAAAATTCGAAATGTCTCCACTGGGTTAAAAAAAAACCTCACCCGTTGATTTTATCAAGTCCGATACGATATCGTGTTCGAGGGTCTGCTAAATTTATTGTCACAAATCCGTGCGGGGTCGATTGAGCGTGACTAAAGAAATTTCTAAATCGATTATGATCCATATCACCGCTGCACCAGGTCTGATGAATATTTCGTAGTGTATGAGTATCAACGCCGTTAAATACACACAACACATTGCAGTTATCTCTGATCACTTTTGGAATTTGTGTGTATCGCTGAGTGACATATATCACATCAGTGTTTTTGTGCCTGCCTCGGGAAAAGATTCTAGCAGGATTCTCTTGATTATCTAACATGATATCATCGTATACCACTAAATTGTTAATACTTAAATCAATAGCATCAATATCAGTAATAAATTCAATGATATCATCATCGATTTGAAATTCTTTTGCATTCTCGTTAAAATCCTTTAGCACTTCATAGCATCGCTGATCGTCTACACTCGGGGCTATTAAATACAATTTGTTCCATTTCATCCATCTCGTTATCAAATTAAGTAGCAGTTGTGTCTTTCCGCTTCCAGATGGTCCGATTATAATCATTCTAATTGAATTCGGCAACATTTCATGATGTTTAATAGGTTCCCGTCGTCGGGTAGCTGAATAATCAATTATATTCATGCCGTTAGATATAAATTATGGATCTATATTGTGTGAAGTGTAAAAAACGTACTGGCACAGATGACCTGACGACGATTACAACTAAAAATAACCGATCAGCGCTTTCTGGTAAATGCGTACAATGTAGTACAACGAAATTTAGATTTGTTTCGAAACCCAAGGAACCTTTAAAAAAACGAGGGGGTGATATCGCAGCAAAATTGGCAAAACTACCTGGAACCCCATGGGCAAAATACCCCGGAGAAAAGCACCTTCCAGGATATAGCTACTGTGGACCCGGAACCAAACTTGATATCAGACTCAATAATCAAAATCAGCCCCGACCCGGTGAAGAACCAGTAAACGCCATTGATAAGGCCTGTCACCTTCATGATGTTGCTTATAAAAGCAATAATCTGTAACACAGGCATCTAGCAGATGTGAAATTAATTCATGCGTTAAATGCTATTCCTGATAAATCCTTCAAAGAAAAATTGGCTTCATTTTTGATAAAATCGACTATGAAAGGTAAATTGATGTTAGGTGCTGGTAATTAATAACAACATGGAATCTATTTATTATTCTCCGAGAGGATACTGGAGGGGTAAATCAGCAATCAATAAACTCGCTATCGCTGCAAAAGTGAAAAAACCACTGCGGCTCATTGGTTATCCAAACAGGCACTATGGCAGATTTATCTACCACCGCCTAAACAAATTAATTTCTCGCATTTTGATGTGACCTTTCCTAATGAAGTTCATCAGGCTGATATATTATTTCTGCCACATGATGGTGGTTACAAATACGCATTAACCGTAGTTGATATTGCAAGTCTATACAAAGAAGCAGAACCGTTAAAAACAAAATCGGCCACTGAAGTTGCTTCTGCATTTGAAAGGATTTATCGAAGGGGTCCTCTGCACTGGCCAAATCTATTACAAGTTGATCCTGGCAAGGAATTTCAGGGTGCATTGTTATCAATAATGAAACATCATAATGTCACCATCAGACGGGGGCATACTGAGCTACATCGCGATCAGGCAATTGTAGAACGGTTTAATAAAACCCTTGCTGAGCGGTTATTTGGATATTAATACGCAAGAGAATTCATCCAAGAAAAAAGATCCCGTGAATGGGTCAAAAGATTACCAGCTGTGATTACTGCACTGAATAATGAGATTACTAGAACAATCAACATGAAACCTATCAACGCTATTAAAAAGAAGTCTATACCCGTACAACCACAAAAAGATTTCAAAGAACCAATTTTTGTTAGTAATATCACTGTGAGGTATTTATACGAACCAGGAGAGCTTGAAGGTGGCAGAAAAAGGGCTACTGATCCTATTTGGAGTGTTACTGCACACAATATATCTAGTATAACACGATCTACTGGTAGACCTCCAGTCTATAAACTGGATTCAACTGCCCCTCAACGAGGATTTACTAGACAACAACTGCAAGTGATACCCGAGGATACTCAATTACCACCACGGGGTCTTAACTAGCGCCGTTGAGTGTATTGCACTCAAGACAAGTCAACATCACATTGTTTCTGACATGACCGAGATTGTTATTTTTTCTGTCTACGGTAAATTGGCGAGGATCTTTATCCGAATACTGCCAACGCATTATACAATTGCAACTCGCGCAGTGATTATTCTGTTGTTTCTTCAAAGTGATTATTAATTCAGCATCAATATCAAATTCTCGTTGTTTTTTTTTTATCTTGTTGATTGTAACCGGAGAGTTTTTTATCAATACTTTTAACATCAATATCATCCATTGTTGTGTCATTATCATCGAAAACAATTCTTCGAAGTTGATTTATTTTTCGTACTCTGGATACTGCAAGATAGACTAAATTTGACCATTCGATGCGATTATCCACCATCCAAACAATTGTATCCGATATAGTCAATCCCTGTGAAGAATGTATTGTTGCTGCGTATCCTAGCGTCCACGGGGATTTATTAGCACGCAATGCATCTTCAACGACATTGATATCAACCAGCACAATATCATTTAATACGAGAATTTGTTTTTCACGCTGTCCTGGAATATCAACTTCAATGTTCTGTTTTCGTGTATCCGAAGGCCAATAACATAACGGTACTGAAAGTGTTGTAAATTTGTCTTGATGCAATTCAAATAATTTCATCTGAAGTGTGTCCCTGACTATTTTTCTACTTGCAATTATCAAATCATTTGGTCTCCACGCTTCCCAAAACTCATTCATTGGAGTTTCTGAAATAATTTCACGGGCTATTTCACACTGAATTCTATCCGGTTGTTATCTGATTAGTTTCTTAAATTCTCGTAATTTTTCATCAAGTGATCTATAATCAGTGTGAATTTCTTCATAATAGTCTACAAAACCCTTTAGCCATTCATGTGGGATGCACCGACAAATGGTAGGGGTTTGCCGTGATCACCGCACATGACGACTTTTGTAGTTTTCAATAACAACCACTCAAGAATTATTTGTAATACATCAAATGATACTATGCATATTTCATCCCAAATTATGATTTCAGGAATAAATTTCTCTCCCATACGCTGAGGAGTCCATTTATCTCCATTCCATCGAAAGAAACTGTGATAAGTACAGGCATTTACCCCTCGCTGTATCATTTCTCTTGAAAGTCTGTGAGTTGGTGTTAGCACAATCATGTTTGGGTTTTTCCCACGGAATAATTCAATTGCCCGGGTTGTTTTTCCTGACCTAATACAACCGTTTAAATAAGCTGTTTTTAACCGGCATATTGGATCAGATACCGGTGGTGCATTTGAAAATTATGAACACTGATTGCTTTCTAAATAATTATTTTCAGTCGTAACATCTGCTGATTGAATATAATCATGAAGCATTTCTCGCTTAATTCTCCATGATCCCCAATTCTCGTTGCCAGTAGCCTTGGTACCGTTTATAAAATCAGCCATATCGCTTTATATGTAAAATGAATCAGTGGCAACTCTAACTGCGGTGTTAGGAAATCTATTTATCATTGAAAACAGATTAATAGAAGCATAACCGAGCATAGAAGCTCTTAAGTGTGTATACTGCGGATTGTACCCATCATTGTAGGTAACAACTGTACCCAATTTGGTTCCATCGGACAGAAATGCGTCTTTACGATTGACATATAGGCCTTTATTCGTTAGATCCGCGATTACAAAATCGTATTCAGCTTTGTCTATAATTAACCGTGAAGAATATCTTGTGTTGTCATATTTTCCACCCTGGGTAAATTTACCGATTATTCTTCGTCCAAGATCTTTTGCTTCTTTGTTTCTGATTTCAAATAGCTGTTTAGACCAATCCATGATTTGTTGTTCATTAAAATCAGGAAACAGTTTTCGCTGTTCGCTAATTATTTTTTCTAGATCGGGTTGTGGTAGCCAGACTGATTTCTGTGCTCGATAGGATATAATCGCTTCACTGACAATTAATGATTTTAACATCCCACAATCAATCATATACCGTAACAAAACTATTGGCATCCAGTGTTTTTCAGACATGTGTTTACCAATAAAAACATAACTACACGGATGAAGTCCTGTAGCCAATTCAAATGATACTACACGAGCGAATCCGGTTAAATCAAAATCAGGCAGTGGTCCATTAATCGCAACACGGGTCATTTCGTGTGTGGGGTGTACAAATCGTTTGAAGTATTTAGCGCATTCTCCATACCCGAGAAAACTTCCTGAATAACACGCAATCATATCAACTGAAATAACGGTTTCAGGGTCGTATTTTGTATTCCATAACCCTCCATGGCTGTATTCAAGACAGGACAATCTAACATCTGATAAAAACTCACTTCTCGTTGGTTTCCACGCGTTTTTCTTTCTAGCAAAAATGTGCTGCAATTGATGGTAGTGTAAAACAGTTTGCTAATAATTGATCGTTGTCTTCCCCCTCCAGTGAAAACTCACTAGCTAGTTTTTTTCATTTGATTATGCAGCTCGTCAGTACGGTACAATTCTCTGTTGGGTCTTACAAACTGATCAAATCTACATTCATCGTCTGCAGCACTGTGAAAAAGCCACATCGACACAGGGTCTTCTTTACTCAAATGGTAAATAGCATCAAATAATTTCTGCTCTGAAAAAAACTCTTCTGTTGGGGAAATATATTTTACGGTTCTATCCCGTGGGTATATTGTTACTGCAGATGACCACGCGTGTTCGTTATGATCAATAATCTGTATTGGGGCTCCCTTTTATTTATATTTCGATTCGTATAATACTTCTCCGGTTAATGTCGTTACTGATATTGGAAATCTTAATGATTTTTCTAATTTAACTATATCCTGAATTGTTGCCTCATGCTATTTTACTGTCATTTCCCATTCGGTTATTTTTTTTTCGTCTTAGATCAGTTAATTTATTTTCCCGGGATGCATTTGTGAAGTGTTCTATTATTCTTGTTGCTACACAATTGACCCTTGACGAAGTCAGCGGTGACGAATATTTCATGGGTGCTAGTTTTGCAATATCAGGTTTGTCATTTAACGGATATATCCCGTAAACAACTGCTGTTACAGGATAAGATCTTTCGTAGTATGGTTTATCAATTCCAGTCAAAATTCCTGGTTTGGAATCTTGATTCACAGTGACAGTTTTTTTGTCCTTGAGAATGGGTTCAAATTTATCCTTAATGATCCATTTTCCAGTATCATCACGGATAAGGAATTTTATTCGAAAAAAATATCGTTTTTCCCCAAGATGTGAGATTATCACTTCTGCTTTTTCATCATTCATGGTAGCATCGATATTGGGTACAATTCGAAATGTTGACCAACAATGAGATGCTCCATCACGCTTGAATTCATTAAAACAGTCTCTGATTTTATTAATCATGGCTCTATCAAGAATTTTATTCTTTGGTGTATCAGAAACTCTATCGAGATTGAATTGAGCATTTTTCCAAGGCGTAATTTCCGATAATCTCTCAAACTCCTTCATATCAGAGATTTTATCGGGATTAATTTTCAATAATCTCTTGTTTCCGTCTATTAAACGTTTTTTTGGTTTATCGAGATTAAATCTAGGAATAATTTTCAATAATCATTTTAATCTCCTTCATATTTCCGTCTATTAAACGTTTTTTTTGGTTTATCGAGATTAAATCTAGGATTAATTTTCAAAAATCTCTTAAACTCATTGATGTTACCGTCTATTAAACGTTTTTTTGGTTTATCGAGATTAAATCTAGGATTAATTTTCAATAATCTCTTGTTACCGTCTATTAAACGCTTTTTTGGTTAATCGAGATTAAATCTAGGATTAATTCTCAATAATCTCTTAAACTCCTTCATGTTACCGTCTATTAAACGTTTTTTTGGTCTATCGAGATTAAATCTAGGATTAATTTTCAATAATCTCTTAAACTCCTTCATGTTACCGTCTGTTAAACGTTTTTTTTGGTTTATCGAGATTAAATCTAGGATTAATTTTCAATAATCTCTTAAACTCCTTCATGTTACCGTCTATTAAACGTTTTTTTGGTTTATCGAGATTAAATCTAGGATTAATTTTCAATAATCTCTTAAACTCCTTATCAGGAATGAATTCAACATTTTTCAATGGCGTTATTTTCGGTAATCTCTTGAACTCCTTCATGCTATATTTAAAACAATCATTTAAATGAAAGATTTATGTATAATGAATCATTGCAAATGACTCATGATTGGATCAGTGACTCCTTGCAATAAATCGTGTAGAAATGAATTCTGTGGGTATCATATGCAAAGTTTTCGACGTGGAAGCCTTGGCCCGTTACCCTGTATTCGATGTGGTGTTCGGGTCAGGGGGAAATCACAATTGTGTCTGAATTGTGGTGGTAAGCGATACAGGGAGTTGAAGCGTTATTATGATAAAAGAATAAAAAATGGAAAATCAATCAAAAATTTTGACCCTGAAAAAGTCCCTGACCCTGACAAAATCAGCGATAAAGTCATAAGAACTCCTCAAGACTACATTGAAAGATTCTCCAGTGATGTTATTATTAAACAAAACAATGAATTAGACAAATAGTATTATGTATACAATGAACCAAGAATTCAGACCGCACCCAGTGATTAAAAATTATGAAACATCCAGTGATGGTATCGTAAGAAACCGTAGACTGAAGAAATCATTTGGTGTTGTGAGTAATCAAGGGTATTTAAGGATTACTGTATGGGGAGAAAAGAAAAGAAAACTGGGAAGAGACTGGGAAATACTCGAGAAAAGCGAGACCAGTAAAATCTTTTAATACAACAACTAATGAAGAAAAAATATTTCAATAGATAGCTAGCGCCGGTAGGCATTTCAATATTTGTCCACCTTCTGTTCAAAGAGTTGCAGAGGGGATTTGTCGATCTGCGATTTCAAAAAAGAGCGGACAAAAAATTCAATTCAGTTATGTCTAATGCGTCATATTTTTCAATTAGAAGTATGTAATTGTTATAGAATATGAATTTCGAAAATATGGACAGCATTATAGTTGAAATTTTAAAATTGAAAAGTCAGGGTTTTATACTATCAGATGGTTTGAATCCTGATCAAATCATGTCAGATTTTCAGGATATAGAATACGGAGTTAACAACAACAAGTATATGCTACCAAAGAAATATGCGCTCATAAAAAAAATTCAAAATTCTATTCGGGACTCTCTTGCATTTTCCAGTGAAGTAGGTGTGTTCGTTCCGTTATATACTATCGTAGAGGGAATACGAAAAGAATTAGGTAACGAATACGAATTGAAAAAGGAGGTTAAGTCTAAAATTAGAAACCTACGGGCGTTAATTCAAGAAAATGAACGATTTTGACCGTGACCGACCCTCAAGAAATTTTGTAATTTTTTGATTGAAATCGACCCTCAAAGAGATTTTCATTTTTTTAGCACTTTTTGATTGAAAATGATAAAATCAGTGAATAAAAAATCGATATGCCGTTAATGGAAGATCAAAATAGAATGGAGAAAGGGCGAAAATTAATATATTACAAGAAATTCGCCCTTTCTCCATCGATGATAGAGCTGTTAAAACATCAAAATAACACTTCCATGACTGTGTTAAAAATCATCCGACATGTCTGTGATGGGGACAGTGTCAGTATTATATATTTTTATAGCAATTATGACACTTTCCCCATACCTGATAGAAGCTGTTATAGGATGAAATAACACTTCCATGACTGTGTTAAAAATCATCCGACATGTCTGTGATGAGGGAAGTCACAGTATTATATATTTTTATAGCAATTATGTGACTTCCCTCATCGATGATAGAAGCTGTTATAGGATGAAATAACACTTCCATGATCGTGTTAAAAATCATCCGACATGTCAAAAAAATGGTGAAAGTGTGGTATTAATTATTTTTTATACAATTTCCACACTTTCCACAAACATGATAATGCCCTTAAAACATCAAAAAAACACTTCCACGGTGGTATTAAAAATCATCCTACATGTCATTGATGGAAAAAAAAATGGAGAAAGGGCGAATTTCTTATAATATATTAATTTTCGCCCTTTCTCCATCGATGATAACGCCGCTAAAACATCAAAATAAAAATTCCACGGTGGTGTTAAAAATCATCCGACATGTTATTGGTGTATAAAAAAATGAGGGAAGTGTGGTATTAATTATTTTTTATACAATTTCCACACTTCCCTCATCAATGATAACGCCCTTAAAATGTCAAAATAACACTTCCACGGTGGTGTTAGGTCGGATTGAAAAATTGTTTTACAATTGAAAAATTGTTTTGCAATTGAAACATTGTTTACAATTTCAAATAATGGTCAATGAAGCATTAACGACCCTATTGGCTCGTGAACGACTAGATACAATTAAGAGATTTATACCAATTCGCGACTCTGTAAGAAATAAACTACAAGCTAGACAGAGTCTTCAAACTGATTTTGCTGAGGGATCTGATCAGTTGTTTAAACCAATAACTACAACAACGAAACAGATAGTGTCAACAATCTCTGAACAAGGGAAAAAACAAGAAGAGACTTTTCTCCCTGTGTTAGAAAAAATAGCAAAAAGAACTAAACAAACAAAACAATCATTAAAAACACTTCCTCAGGATATATCAAAACGAAAATTTTAAGGATTTCAGGAAGAACTAGTTAGTGGACAACGACCTATATCAATTATATTTACCGATAACGAATTCTCAACGAGGATATAGACAATTTAGGTGAATTTGCTGCTAACAGCTATGATTTACAAGAGAAGTTTTTCAAGGACAATTATTCGGATTATAGAATGTCACATAATGAATGGGCTGATATAGTGTATAAAATAAACACTGGGAGTTTAGATAGAATGATGAAGGAATACAGAGACTTCAAGAGAAACTTTCAACTCCACTGGGAGTTTAGATAGAATGATGAAGGAATACAGAGACTTCAAGAGAAAATTTCAACTCCGAATAAGACAGCCATACGATGAGAAGAAATTTCTGGGGAGTGGACTGGTTGGAAACTCTAGCGTTTCATGTCCTGGTAATACTCTCAGTGATATATCACGATTAGAAGTTATCATCGGAGGAAAACGAGCTGGAAATAACTCTCCAGAAATAATTAATGAAGCAGCTGATATCTGCAGGCGGTTATTTCAAGGTGGTATCATGGATATTGCAACATATCGAGATTTAATTGGCGAGTTAGTGGAAAATCATACTGATTATTACAGCGACGAAGTCGAAAATTCTTTGGATTGGAAATTGCTAGCAATAGAAAACACTAGTGTTTTTATAATAAGATGATCATACACTACAACCATGACAAACCAACTAGCGTCTATGTGGTAAACTCACGATTGCCTGTTTATAACGCATATTACGGAGATGGTTTCGGTGATACCATTTTAGGATTATTTTCAAGAATGGCCCCAAAAGTAATGCCGTTAGCTAAATAACTAGGAATGAAAGCCATTGATGTTATTCGTGATAAGGGTATTAGTACTGTTGGAGATCTTGCCGGAAAAGCGTTTTCAGCCGTGAAAAAAATAACATCATTAGTTAGACGAAAAAAGAAAACGGTACCATTGCCATCTACAGCGGAAATGCCTGCAAGTGTTAGTAAAATTATAAATAACGCAGTAGATGAAAAATTAGCATCGCTGGTGACTCCGAGTGACCAAGATAACATGATGGCAAACATGATAGCGGGAAGTGGCTTTAAAAAAACACGACAATGAAAAATCTTTTACGATGAAAATCGTTTACTATTTCACGATTTAGACTCTGATAAATAGAATAAAATGTTCAAACGGTCACCTGATCCAGCATTTGATATGGATGCCCCAGTGCTCAAGAATGATTCTGTACGCGATTTTCAATTTTATTCTTATCACGCAGTACAACCAGATCTCCGATCGCGAATTGAACTTCAAGTTCATGATACCAGTAAGTATTTTTTGCCGTGTGAGGCATTTATCGAAATCGAAGGAGAACTTGTAACCAATGTTGTAGCTAATACCCCATACGACAATAACCCGACTATTAAAGTTGGTTTTGTCTTGGGATCATGACACTATTTGAGAGTGCAAGATATCTCATTGATGGAAAGGAAATTGAATCCATTGACCGTGAAGTTGATGTATCCACAACAATCATAGGGTTAGCGAGATATTCTGATGATTATACAAGATCAGCGGGTCTATCTATGATGTTTTCTAAGGATATTACTGATCACCCTGAACACGTCCAGTATTCTAGAGTCAAGGCAACACATGCTTCTTCAGTTAATCCAGCACCAGCCGGATATGTAAGACCAGCTGGTGATTTTGATGTCATAAATAATATTACTAATTACAACCTAGGATTTGCAACACGTGTAGCAACGTTGCATGGACAGCGTCGACAATTTTCATGTGCGATTCCACTGCATCATATTTTTGGATTCTGTAGAAACGTCCGAAAAGTTATTTATGGAGCTAAACACACAGTAGCGCTTGTACGAAAGGGTACTGATAATGATGCAATCTGGCGTGATGCTGGTGTTGCTGATGGTAAAGTCATTTTATCAAAACTAGCATTATGGATGCCAGTGTTAACTCCATCAATCACAGAAGAACAGCGACTACTATCATTTATGGATCAAGGAGGAAAGTCGTTGTTAAGTTGGTTATCAGTGACTACGGATATCAAACAGGATAATGTTGATGGTACATTCACATTGCATCTGTCATCAAAACAAGGTGTTTCAGCTCCACGTCATATATTTGTAGCGTTACAGAATAATGTGCGGGTTGGTAATCAAGAACTAAGCCATATGATATTTGATCAGTTAGGTGTTAATGAAGTATCGCTGAGAATAAACGGACAGCAGGAACCATCCGAGGATATACAACTTGATCAAAATGTGGATACTGGTTTGCAAATATCACAATTGGATTTTAAAAGCCTCTATCCGATTTATTACTTTTCACTGGAACATCTTGATTTAACAAGACAATCTGTCGTTGATATACACTTTAGAGCCCGTGTAACCCGTTATGGTGGCATTGCTAATTATAGAGCAGTTGCTGTCATTCTCAGTGATAAATTAATGCTACTTGAAGGTGTTGGTGGAAGAATGAGAATCATTGATGCACCAGTGGAAAATCTATGATTGAAATTGTAAACGATTTAGAATCAATCTATTATGTATAATGTCATACAGTAATATTAGTGTTGCGTTAACTCCTGGTCAAATCAAGAAATTGCAATCGGAATCAGCTAAAAAATGTGGAACCACTATCACGCTGAAACCCAATCAAATGACTGGCGGGGCGAATAAATTATCGCTGACGACTCGTCAAATAAAACATTTCAATGATGCACTTGTAGCAAAAAAAGGCGTTCAGATTACTATTTCTTCGGCTGCTATCAAAAATATGATTAAAACCGGCGGTATATTCCCGTTATTTGCTGCAATACCAGGATTAATTGCAGCGGCTGCACCAGCAGTTGCAAAAGCTGTCGCATTGGGGTCAGCTGGAGGCTTGGGAGCAAAAGAGATACAAGGCATTACTGAATCATATGAACCGAAGAAAGGACGAGGGTATTAAAAAAAAGGGAAAGGGTTTTAGACTAGGTGCGTTACCAGGATTAATAAAAGCGGTTGCAAAAGCTGTCGCATCGGGGGCAAAAGCGAAACAAGGCATTACTGAATCATATGAACCGAAGAAGGGACGAGGGTATAAAAAAGGGAAAGGGTCTAAGACTACCAGGAACCCCGTATTCATGGTACAGCGGAAAGGGTCTAAGACTAGGACCGGTTTACTAGTTGAAGAGTCTTTTACTCGGGAATCTTCGATTCCTATGTCCAATTTTGATTTAACTGATGCCGCTAAAAAACTAGCGATTAAAAATTTCAGAGGTGTTTTTATGAAAGATCAGTTACGGCACAACCCAATGATGTTGAAACAGGTATTATTAATTTAGATAACAGCACCGGACCCGGAACTCACTGGGTTGCATACGCTATTGATCCACGGCAATCGTCTGTTTCGATTCATATGGATTAGCCCCGTCAAAAGAGTTTATGCGCTACATAAAAAAATTTCCAATGAAGACTTGGTATTCTACGCTACCAACACAACAAATGAATGATCCACCAATATGCGGCAGTGAAGTATTAAATGTCCTTGACGATATTTCAGCATCTAGAAAACCACCACACATTGTCGTAAATGAATACACCAGTAATCGCTTTTTAGAGAAAGAGGTATAAAATAACATGATTGATATTTGGGGGAGATCTTTGAAACCCAAACCCGATGGCACTGCAAAAATGTCTGCAACCGGTGATATAAAAAAAATAATCGAAGATGAAATAGCTGAAACGTTGAATCTTGTACTGTTGATCTTAATGAAATAGTTGTATTTCAAGACAAACAGGGTAAATTGAAAACTAGTAATGTGTCGTTGGATGATATTTTAGTTAAACAACGAAACGCAATCGAGGATACTATCGCGTTATTTTCCGATCAGGGTGAACTCAAACCGGGTGTACTTTTTTCGACGATTACAGACAGATTAAAAACTCTCAACGATGAGTTGAAAAATTCTGTGTTGGAACTAACAACACTTCAATCTAGAATTGAGGATAACGGAAAACAGTTTACCTCATTTCGTAGAAATATCATTGATAAATTTATTGGAACCCCGATAGACAAAATTGAAATAAAACTCCCTGATATTAAAAAATCCATCGATGAGACGAAGAACTTCATCGAAGCCATCGAAAATGATTTTTCGAGGATGATAACAATTATTGAAAAAACAAAAATTCCTCATGAGAGAACCAACAACGTAGTATACACGATCCAACACGGATCATTTGCGTGGACATCTACAAACAACAAATTAGATATCACTGCAACCGTGAAGGGTATTTATCGATTAACTCTAGTAACAACGACTCAATTTAATATTTCATCGTCAAGTTCATCTGGGGTCAACAATAAGATTTCAACGATCATCGACAAGGATACAACTGAAAAGTTCACGATAACATCTACTGATAAAAATTTGGTTAGGGTTTCAACAACGTGGTATTTGGATTTCGTAGCGGATTTAAGTAAATAACGGTTTCAATTGAAATCGTAAACTGATTTAAAAATAAAATGATTTCATCATCGCAATATCGCTATGATCAGGTCAGAAAATTTCAAAATAGACTCAAAACTCTCACTGAAGAGTATGTAATGAAAATTGAAAAATATCGCAGGAGAATTACCGCAATTGATGTTACTGTGTATGCTGTGAGTGATGTAATCATCGGAGCTGGTATTAAACTGTCTTCAGTGACAATGATGGCCCCGATAGCTGTTCCAATTTGCATTTCTGCGGCAACAACAATCGCGGAAATAATTTCAATTATAACAAAAAAATATCATCATGCAGCCAACGCAAACTACAAGACTACATAATTCAATTTCATGTTGTGTCCACTGCATACTCGCAATTATCCTCGTTGATATCGTCATCACTCGATGATACAATTATATCAGATAGTGAGTTCTCAGCAATGGTCAGTATTTATGATTCTGCGGTGTCACAATTAGAGCGACAACAACAGTATAATGACAACACAGATGGAATTACTTCAACGAATAGTGGAGAACACAAACCCAGTACAAACAAGCATGATCTCAATAACATCAACGAATCCAGAATTCAGTGTGAATTTCCCTACCCCAGTCCCCGTGAAGGAAATCGCGTTAGCAAAATTACGAGTGTATCACAGTTGGCCTAATATCAGATCAAAATCATTTGGTGGCCAACAATCCAATAATTCACTGGTGTTCTCGTATAAGAATAAAGACGACGATACCCCAGAATAGAACGTTGTTTCCATACCAACCGGATCATACCAAATTGAACAAATCAATGCTGAATTGCAACGTAGAATAAAATCGATTACTGGAGCAGAATCAAAAATAGCTATAACGGTTCATGAGCCGACACTATCATCTGCCATTGAGATAAGCACAGATGGTTACGTCGTAGATATATATCAAAGCTCAATAAGGACCGTACTAGGATGGCCTGAATTACCACCCGGGGAAAAAACCGTTAATTTACCAGAACCACAAAAAACTGATTATATCACCGACAGGATAAAATCTGATAATCTAGTAAAAAGCTATAGCGATTATATCAGACGGAATTTTTTGGATAGCCGATACATTATCAACAGGGAGGTGGAGGGGGGAACAAGAGGGGACTATTATTTTGTTAACGAACCTAATATCATTGAAAATTTCACAGCAATGAATAATGATTTTTCACTGTTGTTAATATCTCTTAAATCCGGCTCTCTCACCCGAGATGAATTTATCGGCGTCGTAGAAACATGCAATACAATTATTGACGATATGGAAAAGATTCATTCACAAATTATTCAGGATATATTAAATGATAATAATCCCCTATCGAGATCAAGATTTGCATTAATCTATAAAATCCGCATAAAAGATATTCCAGCATTCAAACTACCAGGATATAACGTACCAGAACTAAAAAAAATTCTCAGTGACACCATCGATGTTGGTTTTAAAATAATTCATGATACGTGGAAAAAAACAACAAAACCAAAAACAACAATCCTGACACATAATAATGACCCAGACGGTGGTGGCAGGCATATCGCTCCGTTCAATGTAAATATTTCATCGGTGATAGCGCTCAATTTAGTATGTGATGTTATCGAAGGAAGCCATCAAATAAATCTAGAACGATCAAATCAAGCTCAGCAGGGATATATTCTGTATTCAATTGCACCAACAGCTCCTCCAGGATTTCTAATTATTGAGTCTCCAGTGAATCCATTATATATGCGGTGTCATAATGATTCATTAACCAGAATTAATTTCAAACTCACTGACAAGTCTAATAATCTGATTGATTTACAAGATGAAGTTTTACAAATTAGTCTGTTTGTGAAATCCTAAGCCCGAGGACACGATATCGTATCGGACTTGATAAAATCAACGGGTGAGTTTTTTAACCCAGTGGAGACATTTCGAATTTTCACTTGGCAAATGTTTGGGTGAAATCGATTTTTTCATGTCCGATTCACCCCTTGATGCTAAATCACTAAGTCTCCATTTGGCAAATGGAGACTATTTTTTTTTTGGTTTCGTAAGAGTTAATTGGATTTGTTTCTCTCGATTTTCATGTTGAAATCCATGTGTAACAGAATTGTTACCGAGAGGAGGGTGGATTAAATGAACAATACAAACACAATTTGTGAAAGAAAATATAAATTTATGTAATAAATTATAAATGAAAATATACAGATGTAACAACACAATAATTCATACGCTCAACCCACAATTACACTCACAACCATTCACAATACACAAATAAATTAAATATTAATACAAAAGGAATCTCAGATGTAAAGGGATCTCTTGGATTATACACAGATCCAAGGATCCTTTACGAAAGTTAAATAAATGCAAGTATGATTTACGAAAAAAATAAACACAAACGACAAACTATCTATCGCACGATGGATTGCGATAACTAGCTCGATCATATACTTGTATTCAATCAAGTTGCTAGCTTTTATTGATATCTATGTGATCACTTGAAATATTATTGTGATCTGACATAAGCATGCAAATACAACAATGTATTAAATTATATTACAATTTCAATACACCTATGTGTCTCCCCTGTATAACCGCACGATTCAGCAACAGTTGAATCGTCTCCCAGTTTTCCCGAAAACCGAGGGTTGACCAATACTATTATCGGACGTTACCCTTCACGGATCCACCACGGTTATACGTTCAGACAGCATACAACATCTACCAGAACCAACGATTCCTCACTCCCCTAGATGTCGACCCGGACGTTTTACAACTCTAAGACAGCTCCGACACTCGGACTTCTAGCTTTCCGGATATTTACACGTTACACAGATGTTGACGAACAGACAGTTCGACACACAGACAGATACTTCAATTCCGTTTGCACAAATTAACGGCACAAGCACATTCAGATATTTATACAGAGATGTTCCAGAACAAACAATAGATGTCCCACAACAAATCAGACGATATCAAAGACGTTTATCAAAAGATGGTATCAGATGTGTTAACAGCTACGGTATCAGAAATGGTATCAACTACGTTAGCAGCTACGGTATCAGAGACGGTATCAACGATGTTATTAGATGCGCTATCAGTGATGTACTTCTACGGTATCAACGACGGAATCAGCTATAATAAACAAAACCAGACTAATAATAGTTGTCTCAAAAATAATCTAAGCTGTAGATTACGATATTTCATTTAAAGTCTAAAAGTGACTAGTAATTCCAAATATTCCACGTTCATTGCAATAAAGCATCATTATACGAAATGATAATCTGAATAAAATTCACAATAAAACGAAATGTAAATTTAACACTCACCCCTTTGGCTGGAGATTGCAAGACGAGGTTATCTATCCTTTGATTAGATATTTTGGTTCCCGTAAATAATTATGAGAAATACTTCGCCTTATATACTCTCAATAGGTGAACATAAATCACATCGAGCTTGCCGTGCACCACGTAAAACGAGTATTTCGGATTTCATGTAAATTACAAATTGGCACATGCAAATCGTTACACGCCACTTAATCACCCCAGGTAATGCGTGTACGACGAAATCAAGAAAATGGTGAGTTTCGTTTGCAATTCAAGTAGAACGAAAATCAGTTCAATTTTCGCCTAATTCTGTGACAATACCTCCCCCCTAAGAATAAAAATGTACACATTTTTAAAACTAACACAGAATAGAAGAAAAATAACTACTGATGATATCTTACAACATTTACACTGGTTATACTACAAACTGGATTTTATTACTGGGCAAATTCATACAAATTTCCCATCATGCCCTACTCAAGTAGTCTGCGCCTATATTTTCAACTCCCCTTATTGCTTCTACACGGAAACGATAAGGTTGTAGTGTTAGCGCCCAACGCATCAAGCGAGCGTTAGCGACCTTGGCCTTGTTTAAATACAGTAGGGGTTGGTGATCAGTCTCAAGAACGAAATCTCTCCCAAATAGATATGCGTGATACTTCCCAATTCCCCATACTACGGCCAAACATTCCTTTTCTATAACGGAATAATTTTTCTCCCTGGGTAGCAATTTTCTACTCGAGTAAGCTACGGGTAACTTACTATCGTCCTGCTCTTGCAGTAAAACTGCCCCCAACCCAGTTTCAGAAGCGTCTGTTCTTAGAATAAAAGGTTTGCTGACATCTGGCAATTTCAATATAGGTGCACTAACCAGTTTCTCTTTCAGAGTACAAAATGCTTTATCTTGTGGCGGTCCCCATTCAACTTTGTTTGGTTGCCCCTTCTTGGTCAAATCAGACAGCGGGCTAGCAATGGCTGCAAAGTTCGGTATAAACTTTCTGTAAAAACCTACTAGACCTAGAAATGATCTTACCTGCGTTTTGTTGGTTGGCTTCGGTGCGTCTCTAATTGCTTCAATTTGCTTGGGATGAGGTTTTAACTGACCCATACCGCTGACCCTATGACCCAAACAATCTAAATCTGTATAACCAATACTGCATTTAGTGGGTCTCACTGTAAGGTTCGCTTTGCGGAGTCTATTGAAGAGCTCGCTCAGGACGGACACGTGCTCACTCCAAGTATTCGTGTACACGAATATGTCGTCTACAAAGCTATCAACGTTTGTTAAACCTTTAAGCAATTTACGCATCAAACGACAACAGGTGGCGCTGGCTCCAACTAACCCGAATGGCATCACTTTGAATTGATACAGTCCTTTCTGGGTTGCAAATGCTGTCAATGGTCGGGATCCTGGGACAATGGGAACCTGCCAATATCCCTTGGCCAGATCTAATTTGGAAATCCATCGGTTTCCCGACAACTTCGCAAACAGACCCTCCATATCTGGCATTGGTTCTGCATCGAACACATTGATTTTGTTTAACTGCCTAAAATCAATGCAGAATCGGTTCGTCCCGTCCTTTTTCCTGACAAGCACTACTGGAGAAGAATATGGCGAGTTGGAGGGTTCAATCACCCCCAAATCCAACATTTTACCCACCTCTTCGTCTACAGCGTCACGTGCGTTGTATGGCACCGGATAGCCCTTGATTCGAATAGGGTCAGACGTATTCAGCTTAATTTTGAGGTCCAACAAAGTTGTACAACCTGGTCTGTCAGTGAATACATAAGAATGTTTAGCCAAGAGCGCATTAATCTGTTGACGCTGGTCTTTCGTCAACTCCGCACTCACATCGACTTTATCTATCCCCTCCCCCGCAACTCCCAAGGGACATTCAAGGGAACTCTCTATATTCGAATCAGCTTCATCATCGTCTACGACTGCCGTACAAACGACATTTAAGACCCCCTTTCCAACATTGTCGCTCTGTCTCTTAATATACAATTTGAGCATATTCGCATGGAATGTTTTTACAATACCGTCCATGTCAATTTTATAGTCCATGTCACCTTTTACTTCTTTAACTACATATGGACCTTTCCACTGGACTAATAACTTATTCGAACTCGTTGGAAGAAGCAATAGCACCTGATCTCCCACAAGAAATTTCCTATTACGCGCTCTGCGGTTGTAATACTTGGCATATCTGCGCCCCGATTTAATCAATTCGTCACGTGCCATCTGGCATGTACTCTCAAGTTTGTTTCTTAAATCTAAAACGTACTGGTAAGTTGTTTTTATTTCCTCGTTCGCGACATCACCAGTCCATAGTTCGCGTAGTATCCGCATCGGGCCTCGAACTGTTCTACCATACAACAGTTCAAAGGGTGAGAACCCTAAACTTTCCTGCGGTACTTCACGGTACGCGAACAGAACAGCGTTTAAATAACGGTCCCAGTCTTGCGGACGTTCCGCGCACATCTTTCGTAGCATGCTTTTGAGGGTACCATTAAACTTCTCTACCAGTCCATTGCACATCGGATGGTATGGGGTAGTGTTTAGCTGTTTGATGGATAACAGCCTACTTATTTCACCCATGAGGTCAGAGGTGAATTGGGCACCACAATCAGTGACGATTTCCTCTGGCACCCCTACCCTACTGAAGATATCAACTAATGCTTCAGCTACCCTTTCCGTTTCAATAGTTGGTAACGCTACGGCTTCGGGGTATCTGGTTGCGTAATCAACCAGAGTAAGTATGTACCGATTCTTTCTTTCGGTAACCGGGTGTATTGGTCCTACAATATCTACTGCCACTCTTTTAAACGGTGTATCTATTAATGGCATCTGTCCCAAGGGCACCCTTGTGACCCTTCCCTTACAGACGGTTTTCTGACATACGTCGCACGACCTGCAGAACCGTGTGACATCGCCATTAACACCTGGCCAGTAGAATTCAGCGACTACCCTGCTAGTGGTCTTAGCCTTACCTAGGTGTCCTGCCATGCTTGACTCATGCGCCACCCTAAGTACTTGAGATCTATATCTCTGGGGTACGACCACTTGCCAATACTTCTTACCCTCCCGAGCGCTAAACTCCCTATGAATTAATCCGTTCTTGCGTATGAATCTAGAGCTACCCCCACGCTTGCAATGTTTAATCGCGCCGGACGTGATTTTCTCAACAATTGTTCTGATGGATTCATCACGTTCATGCTCTTGTTTGAAATCATCGCGGGAAATTCCTGAGATCGATTCAGGGACTATTAATTTATGAAACGCGGTTTTCTCTCGCCGTGTTTGCGCTCGCGTTTCGACTGCCTGGGCCAAAGGTATTTTAAAATCGGCCATGGTTGGAAGACGGGAACCTTCAACATTCCCGATCGTCAGATCGTAAATAGGATTGTCCATACAAAGGGCATCAACAGTTCCCGTTAAGAAAGGTGTTTTTACTGTGATCCTTGCTACGGGAATGCGACCCATCGTCTGATCAAGTAACATACATGGGGATTCCCACCCGAGCATTTGGTTATCCTGCACGAGACTACGTTTGATCACTACGCCCGTACAACCAGTGTCACGCAATACCACGACTTCTCGACCGTTGACAAACCCTCTCGCGGTTGGTACACGCGCTTCAGGAAATAAACACGTGCCAAGCGAATGAATACAAGGTTCTACCTGTACGATGTTATCAGTTATACCTTTACTTTGTATAGCCACTGCTACCTTATGTATAAGTGCCTTTCTTTTAGGACAGTCTTTTTGAACATGACCCAAAGCATTACACAAGAAACACCGCACACGCTGAAAAACTGGATTCCCAACTGACCTTTTTACCTCAGCTGATTTTACAGGCTCCCTAGGCATGGGTCTTACAGACTGGTTTCCAGACTTAAAATCTTTCAAAACCACGTTCTGGGTTCCCCCATGAGCTTCGGCAAATAAATCGGCTTGCTTAGCCATATCTTTTACGTTCGTGAAGACTTTCTCCTTCAGAAATTGATCTAATTCTCGCCCAACTGTATTAAATAATTGATCTCTGAGCAAGAAATCAGTCAACCCTTCAAACGTTTTCACCGCTTTGCCGCATTCAATCCACCGCTCAAAATAGTTCGCAATTCTGACGGTGAACTGACCAAAGGTTTCTCCCTTATCGAGCTTGCTATACCTGAACTTTTTACGAAAACCCTGTTCAGTGAGCTCGTACCTTTTGAGAAGTGCTTCCTTTAGGACGTCGTACTTAAACACATCGTCCCTAGGAAGTCGAGAGTATACATCCAGTGCTTTACCTTTTAATAAAGCACTCAGATGCAGCGCCCAGTCATTTTGACTCCACTTCTGGTTTTCGGCATACCGCTCAAATCGATGAAGATAACTATCTATGTTATCTTTTTCATCGTCAAAGGGAGGTAATTTGGGGCCCCTTAATTTGTTAGTGGCAGAATCGTGTTCTCTTCCAGATGTCGCTAATTCTACCTTACGCTCATGATCCCGTTGTTTTGCTCTTTCTTCTAACTCTAACATTTCTACTTTAGCTAGTTTATCTAATTCTATTCGCTTTTGCTCCGCTTCCATTTCCCATCCTATCCTATCCTTTTCGGCCTGCTTCTCTAATTCTATCTTTTCCTTCTCTAATCCTATCTTTTCCTTCTCGAAGGCCCATTTCCTATCTTCGGATTCCCTTTCTAATTCCCTTGCTCTTACCCTTTCGTCCCTTTCCCGGGCTTGTTCTTCTTGAATAAATTTCCTTAAGCTTTCACCTTCATATCCAAATTCTTTGCCTAAGGCAACCAAGTCCTTAAGGGATGATATGACAATGACAATTGTAATATGAATATAGATATATAACCAAACCAATACTTTAAACACGTTTATACTGGACTCACGGACCTAGGTAAACTAGACAAAAATAAACTCCAACTAGAGTATTATCTTAACATAAGGTCACGCTCGAATATAAACATTAAATGTATACCTTCACAAAAATGATTGACAGTTCACTTAATCCAACGATCCCACTTCTGACACCATTGTAACAGAATTGTTACCGAGAGGAGGGTGGATTAAATGAACAATACAAACACAATTTGTGAAAGAAAATATAAATTTATGTAATAAATTATAAATGAAAATATACAGATGTAACAACACAATAATTCATACGCTCAACCCACAATTACACTCACAACCATTCACAATACACAAATAAATTAAATATTAATACAAAAGGAATCTCAGATGTAAAGGGATCTCTTGGATTATACACAGATCCAAGGATCCTTTACGAAAGTTAAATAAATGCAAGTATGATTTACGAAAAAAATAAACACAAACGACAAACTATCTATCGCACGATGGATTGCGATAACTAGCTCGATCATATACTTGTATTCAATCAAGTTGCTAGCTTTTATTTATATCTATGTGATCACTTGAAATATTATTGTGATCTGACATAAGCATGCAAATACAACAATGTATTAAATTATATTACAATTTCAATACACCTATGTGTCTCCCCTGTATAACCGCACGATTCAGCAACAGTTGAATCGTCTCCCAGTTTCCCCGAAAACCGAGGGTTGACCAATACTATTATCGGACGTTACCCTTCACGGATCCACCACGGTTATACGTTCAGACAGCATACAACATCTACCAGAACCAACGATTCCTCACTCCCCTAGATGTCGACCCGGACGTTTTACAACTCTAAGACAGCTCCGACACTCGGACTTCTAGCTTTCCGGATATTTACACGTTACACAGATGTTGACGAACAGACAGTTCGACACACAGACAGATACTTCAATTCCGTTTGCACAAATTAACGGCACAAGCACATTCAGATATTTATACAGAGATGTTCCAGAACAAACAATAGATGTCCCACAACAAATCAGACGATATCAAAGACGTTTATCAAAAGATGGTATCAGATGTGTTAACAGCTACGGTATCAGAAATGGTATCAACTACGTTAGCAGCTACGGTATCAGAGACGGTATCAACGATGTTATTAGATGCGCTATCAGTGATGTACTTCTACGGTATCAACGACGGAATCAGCTATAATAAACAAAACCAGACTAATAATAGTTGTCTCAAAAATAATCTAAGCTGTAGATTACGATATTTCATTTAAAGTCTAAAAGTGACTAGTAATTCCAAATATTCCACGTTCATTGCAATAAAGCATCATTATACGAAATGATAATCTGAATAAAATTCACAATAAAACGAAATGTAAATTTAACACTCACCCCTTTGGCTGGAGATTGCAAGACGAGGTTATCTATCCTTTGATTAGATATTTTGGTTCCCGTAAATAATTATGAGAAATACTTCGCCTTATATACTCTCAATAGGTGAACATAAATCACATCGAGCTTGCCGTGCACCACGTAAAACGAGTATTTCGGATTTCATGTAAATTACAAATTGGCACATGCAAATCGTTACACGCCACTTAATCACCCCAGGTAATGCGTGTACGACGAAATCAAGAAAATGGTGAGTTTCGTTTGCAATTCAAGTAGAACAAAAATCAGTTCAATTTTCGCCTAATTCTGTGACACCATGTTCCCACCCCATCCATAAGAAATACGACTGTCATATATCTCCCTTCTCTATATGAACCTGGCCGTATAAGCCGTACTTTTGTTTGAAATCCATGTCCGATTCACCCTCTCTGCTGCTCGAGACTTATTCGAAAAGTGAAAAAAGAACCATTCTTAGTCAAGACATGGACGAATGTAAGACCACCAATAGAAGTGTCCTATTGTCATATTTTCTTATACAATGATTAATTAAACATATTCTCATGCCATTTGTTTTGTTAAAAAATAATTTTGGATAATGTACATGGGGTGTTACTAACATAGGCTGTGTGTTTGTATGTTTTCATTCATTAATTAATATATTTCGATTTATCTGTTATTGATTGTATAATTGTAAACGCTATATAAGACGTATTGGATAGTGTGCATGGACTGTTTCATACTATACATTTTGGTTAGGGTAGTAAGTTTATGTGCTTTTATCACAACTTTTCTATCATGCCTTTTTCTTCTCATAAAGATATTTTCAACACTATGGATAGTGTAAATCGGATGTCGGATTGTATTAGTGGGTTTTTTGATAATATATTTGTGTGATTTTATACATTAATTATGTCAATCGTTTTTACTGGTGTATAATTTAATACAAGACACAATACGTTTTATATAATAATAATAATAATAATAATAATAATAATAATAATAAAAATAATAATAATAATAATAATGATAATAATAATAATAATAATAATAATAATAATAATAATAATAATAATAATAATGAGGACTTTGTATAGCGCCTAATCTTTCGAAGCTCTAAACGCTTTACACCATCAATAATGATATGACTACACTACAGAACAACAAATGACAAAAACAATGAAATCGGAAAACATTAAAAAACCACGCTGATAACACATAAGACACAAAACACGATTAGGTCGCTAAGTTTGTCCCTGAAGTCGAAACAGGTGAGTCTTGAGAGCATTCTTAAAATGGACCACTGTGTCTTTGTGTCTAATTTCAATAGGTAATTCGTTCCACGTCGCCGGGCCCTGGTGTGCAAACGAACATTGTCCATATGACTTTGTTTTCACCTTGGGAACAATGAGTATACGATTATCAGAAGAAGAGCGTAAGGATCTAGCTGGTGTATACACATGGGTGAGGCTGGATAGGTATGTTGGACTGGAGTCTGTCATTGAAAAATAGCATAGAGTACAAATTTTGTGTTTGATTCTGTATCGAATTGATAGCCAGCGGAGGGTACAGAGCAATGGTGAGGTGTGCTCTGATCGAGGTAATCTAAAGATGATCCGTGCAGCTGTGTTTTGAACTTTTTGAAGTTTCTGGAGTACATATTGTGATGAACCAGACAGAACTGAGTTACAATAGTCCAGTCTTGAAAGTACTAATGAACACACAATTGCTTTCGTGGCATCAACTGAAAGATATTTACGAATGCAATTCATGCATCTCAATTCATGATATGCAGCCTTGCAGATGTTCATGACATGCTGGTGCAACGTAAGAGTACTGTCTAGAGTAACACCTAGATTCCGCACTTACTGTGAGAATTTAATTGTCTGATGTAAAGGATGTGAATGAGAAAGTCTTTGTGTTGTGATCTGAATAGCCTCAGTTTTATCTTCATTCATCTGTAGCTTGTTACATGTTATTAATGATTGTACATCAGAAATGCACCTCTCTACTCAATGGCTGGTAGCATTAACTTCAGTTGGGTGGCTAGACTTGTATATTTAAGGGTCATCAGCATACAAATGGTTCGACACTGGGTGATTATCTACCACAATTGAAAGCGTCTGAATGTATAGAATAAAGAGAATAGGTCCAAGAACAGATCCCTGTAGAACACCACAATATACGTCAACTGGGCTGGAATGTATTCCATTTGCACATATAATTTGTGTCCTGTTGACTAAGTAGGACTTGAACCACTGTAAGGCTATATTCTGAATGCCAAATACATGCTGGAGACGGTGAAGTAATATATCATGGTCTTTTGTGTCAAATGCTGCAGATAAATCCAGGAGAGTGAGGACTGTAATCTTTCCACTATCCAATGCAGAGAGAATGTCACTAAATACTTTCAGAAGAGTAGTTTCTGTACTGTGGCAAGGGTGATATGCAGACTGTACATTGCTAAAAAGACTGTTTGAATTCAAATGAGATACAAGTTGAGTTAGAACAAACTTTTCTAAGATTTTTTATATGAAAGGGAGATTAGAAACTGGGCGGTAGTTCTTTAAATCGTTATGGTCCAGTGTTGATTTCTTCAGCAGTGGCTTTACGATGGCAGTTTTGGGAAATGATGGGAATTCCCCTGATGAGAGATATATATTAATAACATCAGTTAGTGAATGCAATATTGGTTCTAAGCACACAAACAGCAGTGATGTCTTAATTGGATCAAGTTCACAAGACTTTGGTGCACTTTTCATCACGATTGTCCGTACTAAATCTATAGAAACAGGTTCAATTGCTCCTTACGGTTGTCGCTGAAATTCTGCATCATACCTATATGGTGACGAATCAGTTGAAATTGTGCTGTCAAGCGAATCTCTAATGGTTTGAACTTTGTCATTGAAGAAATGGGCAAATTGGTCTTGTAGGTCTAGTAGAGAGAAGGTCGTTGGAAGTGGTGTACATTTGTTCCTTGACATTAGTCTGTTAGTTATCTCGATGAACTCTTTGCAACTAGAACTCTCCGTGATCTTAGTACTGTAGTGGGGTGATTTGGCTAAATGGACTATGTTTGTGACGTTCTTCTTAGCGGCTTCGTAGATTTGTTTATGAACAGTAAGTCTGGTGGAAAGCCAAAACCTCTGCTTTTCGGCGATGTCTTCTAGCAGTGCGAAGCTGGTCCCTAACACTGCTATACCAAGGAGAACACTTTTTTATTGATACTCTGCATTTGGTGGCTGGAGCATGTTTTTCAAGCAATGAACGCAGGCAGTTATCAAGTTGTTCTACTGTTGGATGTAAGAAAGTTGTTAGGTTTTCTTCGATATCATGATGCATTTGGTTCTATTTATCATACAGAGGTTTCTCTTAGTAGCAAATAGAGGTGGAGGGATAGGGACTGATACGTCGAGATGGCATACAATGCAGAAGTGATCCGATGGAAGTTCGTGGGATACAAGGGTTGATACAATGTCTTCAACGAACCTAATATTTAGCCTGTGTCAACATGATTAAATGTCGGGAGATCCATTCTGTCATCAGCACACATTCCAAGCCACAATTGGAGGAAAATGTGATCCACTCTTTGTTATGGATGTTGATGTTCAAGTAATAACAGACACTTTCAACACAGACATGACAACAGCTTCCAAGGACATCATTTGCCTCCATCGGCCAGAGACATAACCAGAGGTTACAGAAAATATACTTCAGTAATATCAGACACTTAAAAGGGACAATAGATTAGCACGAAATAAACAGAAATATCAGAGAATACGCGACGAAAGCAAACGAAGATTGGATTGGACAAAGGTGAACATAAATAGAGAGCAGTCTGATTAAGAATAACAGCAAAAAAGCACTCCAAATGGTGAAAGACGTCGCCTGACAGAAGCAACCAGGAGTCAGTACCATTCTAGACATAAATGGAAAGTGCCTCAAGAAGCGAGTGACATTGCAAACAAATGGGCTGAGTATTGTAAAGAACTCTACACCAATAGTCCACAGAAGACCCAGAGGTGTTTTAAGTTCCACACTCCACGAAGTTTGATGATTTCAAAATTCTCAAAGAAGAGGTGGAAACAGCATCAAGAGCACTGAAGTATGGAAAAGCAGCTGGAGTTGACAACATCACAGCTGAACGTATCAAGCATGTGGGTATTCAGTGACAGATACTAACAAAGATAAGCAACAAGATCTGGCAGACAGGAGAATGGCCAACACAGTGGGCCTAGTCACCAATTATAACACTCTCAAGCGGTGCAAAAATTACAGGACTACCAGTTTAATCAGCTATTAAGGTGATGCTGAAACTTTCACATTAAGTTCAGTTATACTATATAAGGTGGTCCTCAGCGAAGAGCAACTTGTTACACTTATATATATTCACCTATAACAATACAAAATGAATTGTCAGCTAAACTAACCCTAATATATAAGGATATTTTGGGAATATAACCATAGACCAGCAGGTTCGGAATCACTAGTTTATAATATCTGGTTTACTAAACATTAACAAGATTATAAGTTCCACAACATGTCATGGTCACCAGATCCATAAGCATATGGCGATATCCCGAAACAAATAATTTCTGAAAGATGAAAGTATGTGCACCAACAATTACACTATCCTAAATTTAGTATAAGTTGGTACGTTGTCCAAAGCACTAGATCTAACAACGTTTGGAGGCACTGATGGAACTAAATTTTAATTTAACATAACGATGCAAATGCTTTTAAATCACTAATTGATAGAACTTAATCAGGGACATAACCATGAAATCTTTGCTACAATTTGCTCATTATGCCGTCAATGTAACAGCCGTAACCAGAACCATGTTATTTATTCCTGAAGTACAAGACCACAACATTTCGAAAATAATGACCTTGCAAACGCGATGATATATGTTCCATTTAGACGACCTCCTCCACTAAATGTAACAAAGCCACCCCAGCGTTAAATTCCTAAGTTAGGGGACGTAATACACTGTCATCAACAGTGAGTGCTACTCAAAATGTGACCCGTCAAGGGGGACAATGATGAGATAAGAAAATAACAGAATGTAAAAGGACCAGGAGATAACTACTATGCTTTCTTTCAATATAGTTTAATTTATCTTTATGCTTCGTTGGACGAAAGTGACCATACAAATCAAAGGAAACTGTCTTAGTTGAACAAATGCAATGTATTTACAAGATAAACATAAGACAGCTACAAATAATCAAATGCCCTTAAGATAAACAGAGTGAAAAACTGGATGGGTACACAATTTAAAGGTAGACAGTTTCAAATGTACCAACTTTCTTTTGAGCTGATTTTACAATCACTGAAAAAAGTAACGACAAAAATTACTAGTCCGTATCCTTTCCACAGATGGTATCAATTTAGTAAAGCTCAGGCGAAAATATTGTTTGATTGTTTGCAATTACCCTCCTACTTTTCTTTCAAAATTAGAATCCACCCTTCTCATTAAATGTTTAATTTAGTTTTTCGCTATCATTACACCAAAGCTGTCAGTACCACTTGAATATGTGTAACCTTTTAACCATATAATTCACTCAAAGAGATGTCTTAAGTAAGTTACTAAAACAATTGTTTTAGAATGTACAGTCTAGATATTAGGTTTGCTAATAGTCAGTAAGATTAAATTTCCACCAATAGATAGATAGATAGATAGATAGATAGATAGATAGATAGATAGATAGATAGATAGATAGATAGATAGATAGATAGATAGATAGATAGATAGATAGATTTATACATATATGCAGAGACAGAAACACACATAGAGAGAGATCTGGGTGAATTGATTGCATCAAGACACAATCAACAGGGAAACTACCAATAAATGTATACAAAATTGTATTAACTTTGTTTTGAAACAAATATAAGATAACATGTGGTCCCATTTCGCATTTTAACATTGTCATTAATATTATCATTTATTCTGTCTTTTCCAATTCGATTTCGAACGGTTTTAATTGAATGCGTCCAAGGACAAAGATTAGAATTTTGAGCACTTTCGAATGCTACGTCGGTTTTCAACCTTGTGGCGAAGCATGGAGGTTGTGTAATATATTCATGGTACCTTTTGTGCGCTTTTCAATCAATAGTTACAATACGTGGCATAACACCTTCTCTTTAAATAGGAGTAATTGAATACGCAAGGGTGCTGCAATACCATAATACTATGTAAGATTGAACGATCTTTTGTACGTTCAAAACATTTGTGAATGGTGTATTCTAGATCACGTTATTTCAGATGTGACAATATTGTTAATACCATCAGCTTTGTAGTACCCTTCGGCAGTACAACTATTAAGGAGCACAATATCAACTAAGATCAACTAATATGAACTGTTGTGAATGACAACGGTGTGTTAATGATATAATGTTTGTTGTACCCTTCGGCAATACAAGTATTAAGGAGCACAATATCAACTAAGATGTGTTAACTGTGTTATTCAATTTGAATTTTTTTTTTCGATTCAGATTTAAAGTTATACATATAATAAACGTGCCCATTGTTGTACTACTGCGGTAAATAGAGTGATTCATTTTCACATATTTATTGATAGAATACATGTTGTATCTTTGAGTTGTTTGAGCGATCATTTCAACAATTGCAACTACTTGTAGGATTAGACAAAACGACATATATTGTGGTGGAGTTGTCTAAAGCGCTCTAAGTTTGGCATAACTACCTTCTCACCTCTGTCTGCGTGTGTTCGAGTTTCAGATACGGACAATATGGGTATGTGAGAAAGCTTGCCATTAGCTTCTCGTGGTCCGGTGGTTCTCTCCCAGGGTTATCCTGGGTTCTTCCTCCACCATTAATACTGGCAGCCATGTGCAGCCTATATTGTGCTGAAAGGTTAAACACTAAAACAACTACAATAACAACAACATGGTGGGTGAGGTGATTACATGTTTGAAGGATGCTACGTTCGATTTGATCTGAACTTATTTACATATTTCTCACTAAAAGCAAATGTAGTTTACGTGCGTTATCAATTGTATACCTTAAAAAGAAAATATTTTTAATAAATCTACATATTTTACACGTATGAGCGTGTTCATGTGTGTGTGTGTATGTGTGTGTGTGAATGTGTGAGTTTACAAGTGATACATGAAACACGTCAACGTCGTAGACGTAACGTTGTTCATTTGTCCTTTTTAAAAGTGCAATACTACTACTACTACTACTACTACTACTACTCCTAAGAATATTAATAATAATAGTTGCACCTTTCTAATAACAATATAACACTAGATAGCCTAGATATCCAGATAAATCTGTAATTTATTACCGTACTTTATAACAGGATGGTGAATGACTGGCTTATAATTTAGAAAGTAGGTTTTATTATTGAAACGTGTATTTATTTTGAGTGAACTCTTTCAATACCTTGAATGCGCCATCAGTCATGTTTTACCCTTAGGCATGACCAGTATATAAAGAAACAAATACAACGTGTTAACTGTTATTCAATTTTTATTTTTGTTTTATTCAGTGCAAGATGTTTCATTTAGCATAACATAGTTTCGCTTTTATATAATTATATATATAAAAATATATATATATGATGAACGGAGAGATATATTTATAATATATATGTGATGAACGGAGAGATTATATTAACCGTTTTATTCACAGATAAATTTGAAAGTCTGTAAATTATTCTTTTTATGAAACTTCAATTTAAAATCTTGATGCAAACTGAAATAAATGCCGATCGATAAATAGTACCAAACCAGTAATAATCGTAACAAATATTAAGTTTTATAGGCAAAAACTATTTTAAAGAAATTTGTTCATTGTTTTTGTTTGAAGGGTTGTAATAGCAGGTGCAATAAACAGTGGATGGAGGAGAATATAAGTAGGTAACATTTTCACACAGCTCTTCGGAAACAATATAAAATTTGAAATAAAATGTGAGAACAAAATCGCAAGGATAATATATTTTAATTTGTACAGCAAAATTTTTACTTTAGATGAAATGAAAATGTTCTTGTTCCAGACATACAAGGTACTTAAAAGCTTGAGATAATACATCTAAAATTGCTGACATATAACTAAAAAAGACACAGAACTAAAAGGATAATTATTCTTGAGATCTAAGACTCGTAAAGTACTAAATTTCGTATTTGGAGATTATACGAATCATTTTGCTGTTCTGTATAAATAGCTATATTTTCTAGCAGACATAGTCATCACATCAGTTACAAAAAAAGGTTAACGATTGATAAAATTTCTTCACTATAAAAACGCACCACAAAATGAGGATCAGAGTATTTAATTAGCGTATGTTTGGTCTATGCTTAATCTACAGACAGACAGACAGACAGACACACAGATGTTATTTCATACTGTGATCCTTACATATTTGTACTGCCGAAGGTTACTACAAAGATTATATCATTAACACACCGTTGTCATTCACAACAGTTCATATTAGTTGATCTTAGTTGATATTGTGCTCCTACTGCCGAAGGGTACTACAAAGCTGATGGCATTAACAATATTGTCACACCTGAAATAACGTGATCTAGAATACACCATTCACAAATGTTTTGAACGTACAAAAGATCGTTCAATCTTACTTAGTATGATGGTATTGCAGCACCCTTGCGTATTCCATTACTCCTATTTAAAGAGAAGGTGTTATGCCACGTATTGTAACTATTGATTGAAAAGCGCACAAAAGGTACCATGAGTATATTACACAACCTCCATGCTTCGCCACAAGGTTGAAAACCGACGTAGCATTCGAAAGTGCTCAAAATTCTAATATTTGTCCTTGGACGCATTTAATTAAAACCGTTCGAAATCGAATGGGAAAAGACAGAATGAATGATAATATTAATGACAATGTTAAAATGCGAAATGGGACCACATGTTATCTTATATTTGTTTCAAAACAAAGTTAATACAATTTTGTATACATTTTATTGGTAGTTTTCCCTGTTGATTGTGTCTTGATGCAATCAATTCACCCAGATCTCTCTCTCTCTATGTGTCTATCTGTCTCTGCATATATGTATATCTATCTATCTATCTATATATCTATCTATCTATCTATCTATCTATCTATCTATCTATCTATCTATCTATCTATCTATCTATCTATCTATCTATCTATCTATCTATCTATCTATCCATCCATCCATCCATCCATCTAACTATCTATCTATCTATCTATCTATCTATCTATCTATCTATCTATCTATCTATCTATCTATCTATCTATCTATCTATCTATCTATCTATCTATCTATCTATCCATCCATCTATCTATCCATCTATCTGTCTATCTATCTATCTATCTATCTATCTATCTATCTATCTATCTATCTATCTATCTATCTATCTATCCATCCATCTATCTATCATCACAATCTATCTATCTATCTATCTATCTATCTATCTATCTATCTATCTATCTATCTATCTATCTATCTATCTATCTATCTATCTATCTATCTATCTATCTATCTATCTATCCATCCATCTATCTATCCATCTATCTGTCTATCTATCTATCTATCTATCTATATTTCTATCTATCTATCTATCTATCTATCTATCTATCTATCTATCTATCTATCTATCTATCTATCTATCTATCTATCTATCTATCTATCTATCTATCTATCTATCTATATATCTATCTATCTATCTATCTATCTATCTATCTATCTATCTATCTATCTATCTATCTATCTATCTATCTATCTATCTATCTATCTATCTATATATATATATTAATATATTAATTATAAATTATGTTTGTCATACATTAAAAACAAATTAAAATAGTAGAGAAAGTAAAAGTAATAATTTTAGCAGATAGTTGCAGCACATGTCATATGCTGGGCGTACAGAATAGTCCGTGGTTCAAAAAATGCCAAAGAATCCCAAAGGCGTGCAGCATATATGTATTCGTATATATATCTACATTTATATTTCTATCTATCTATCTATCTATCTATCTATCTCTCTATCTATCTATCTATCTATCTATCTATCTATCTATCTATCTATCTATCTATCTATCTATCTATCTATATATCTATCTATCTATCTATCTGTCTGTCTGTCTTTCTGTCTGTTTGTCTGTCTGTCTGTCTATCTATCTATATATCTATCTATCTATCTATCTATCTATCTATCTATCTATCTATCTATCTATCTATCTATCTATCTATCTATCTATCTATCTATATATCTATCTATCTATCTGTTTATGCGTCTTTCTGTCTGTCTGTTTGTCTGTCTGTCTTTCTGTATGTCTATATATCTGTCTGTCTGTATGTCTCTCTGTCTGTATGTCTGTCTGTCCTGTCTGTCTATTTCTGTATGTCTGTATGTCCTTCCGTCAGTCCGACTGTCCGTCCGTCCATCCATCCTTAAATCCATATGTATATATATATGTGTGTGTATACATATATTATAATCCTAACGTCTATACGTCGAAATGCAGAGTATCAATAAAAATGTTTTCTGCATAGTATAGCAGTGTTAAGGACCAGCTTCGCACTGCTAGTAGATATAGCCGAAAAGCAGAGAGGCTTTTACTTTCTACTAGACTCACTATTCATAAACAAATCCACGATGCCGCTAAGAAGAACGTCACAAACATAATCCATTTAACCAAATCATCCTACTACAGCACTTAGATCACGGAGAGTTCCAGCTGCAAAGAGTTCTTCGAGTTAACTAACAAACTAATGTCAAGGAACAAATGTACACCACTTCAAACAATTTTCTCTTCACTAGACCTACCAGACCAATTTGCAGATTTCTTCGTTGACAAAATACAAACCATTAGAGATTCAAAAAATTAAAAACACAGATGCACGGATCATCTTTACAGTACCTCGATCAGAGCACATCTCACCACTGCTCTGTACCCTACACTGGCTATCAATTCGATACAGAAAAAACACAAAATTTGTTCTCTGTGCTATGTTTCAATACAGACTCCAGTTCAACATATCTATCAAGCCTCACCCATATGTATACACCAGCTAGATCAGTATCCTTCTGATAATCGTATACTCATTGTTCCCAAGGTAAAACAAAGTCATATGGACAACGTTCGTTTGCACAACAGGACCCGGCGACGTGGAAAGAATTTCCCATTGAATTAGACACTAAGACACAGTGTTCCTTTTAAAGATTGCTGTTAAGACTCACCTGTTTCTACTGCAGGGACAAGCTTAGCGACCTGATCATGTTTTGTATCTTATATGTTTTGAGCATGTTTGTTATGTTTTCCATGATTTCATTGTTTTTGTCATTTGTTGTTCTGTAGTGTAGTCATATCATTATTGATGGTGTAAAGCGCTTAGAAGTTCGAAAGATTAGGCGTATACAAAGTCCTCATTATTATTAGTAGTATTATTAAATAGCGTAACAGATAGTTTATGTCAGCATGCAATATATTTAATAGATACAACTAACCTTTTGCATCACTTGGCACGTAAGCCAGACATATAGATAGATGGAGTGCTAGTCGCCACCTTAACAAACCCGTTCCTTCTGATGGAAAGTCGTACCAACCTTGACATTTCCCTTATGGGTTTTGGAACTCATATGTACTTGTTGACTTAGGTGAGATTCATCACCAGTCCTTGCCTGATGTGTACGTTCGTCGTCATGCTAAGAAAAGCCTTTAATAAAACTTAAAGTTTAGTTAACTTTCTTGACCATCTGCATGGAGAGAAAAGCACTGAAATCTTTAATAATGTGTACGCCTTCTGTGAATAAGCAGGATTATATCACTGAAAGGCAATATAAAGAGGGACTTTAGTTGGATAAATTAGATCCAAAGCACATCAACAGCAGAAACGAATGAAATTTCCAACAACGTCAAAAGATCATCCAGTCACGTTTCAGTGTGTATTTCGAGCCAATTTATTGAGCAAGGAAAGTAATACATACTATTTGCTAAATTTATGATTGTAGTTGTAACTAGATAACCGGGATGGATTTTCTGATTCAAAACATAACACTTTTGACGATGATATCAATATAATTTATAAAAATGAATTACAAATGCATTTATGGATACATGCGTGTACATTTAATCCAAATATTATATTAATTAATATCAGAACGCAAACATGTAATAAAGAAAAATACAATCAAATTACAAACACAAAGGGAGTGATTCACATTTACTAAATAATGGAAAAATGGATATAGTTAACTCAGCGAACAAACAATGTATAATCTTTCTTATGTAGTAAAATTAATTCAATCATAGTAAGGAAAATATATATATATAACTTCTCTATAGAGTCCCGAAAGATACAATGAATTTTACGAACGCCAAAATAAGCTCGCAGCTACAAGAGTATATGCAAGGAGAATGACTGTTTAGAATGGTGAAGAAAGGTCTACAAACAGACCGCTGTGGAACACAAAAACATAGGTCGAATGGGCCGGAGATTATTCCATTTTCATATACAATTAGTGTCCTCTTGAATATAAAGGACTTAACCACTGTTGGCTCTATTGTGAATGCATATACATGATGAATACAAGGACGTAATATATCATGGTCTATTGTGTCAAATGCTGCAGACAAATAAAGGAGAGAGACGACTGAAATATTACCGATATCCAAAGTACAGAGAATGCAAATAACTAATTTCAAAAGAGTAGTTCCAGTATTGTGACAAGGGTGATATGAAGAAAGCACGTTGCAAAACAGACTGTTTAAATTCTATTTTGTATATAACCTAGAGCTGATAAACTGGGCGGTAGTTCATTACATTGTTATGGTCGAGTGCTCGCATCGTCAGCAGACGCTTAACAAGGGCCATTTTGAAAAAGTGCAAGTAGCAGTGACATTATAATTGGATCAAGATCATACGATTTCGGTGCACTCATTATCACGATTACCCGTACTAACTCAATAAAGTCAGGTTTAAATGTTGAAGGAATCCATAGCAGTGCCGAGTCTGAAAACATCCAAGGTATGTACGGTGGCATCAATAAGGCTCTAGACCCTACATGGAAAGGGGTAGCTCCTCTGAAATCTTTGAGGGAGAAAAGATCACAGACCGTGGTCAACAGATGGCTAGATGGGTGGAAAACTACTCAGAGCTATACTCCCGAGAAACTTCAGTCACCGATGCAGCCCTCAGCCGCATAAAGAATCTACCCACCATATAGGAGCTAGACAAAGTGACAACCTTAGAAGAGCTCAGCAAAGCAATTGACTACGTCCCAAATAACAAAGCACCAGGTAGTAACAGTGTACCGCCCGAAACTATCAAATGTGGGAAATCAGTACTGCTAAAACCACTACATGAGCCACGTTTCAGCTGGTGGGAGAAAGGAGCAGTCCCCCAAGATGTACGCGAGGCCAAAATTGTGACCCTTTACAAAAACAAGGGCGACCGCAGTGACTATAATAATTACAGAGGGAACTCGCTAATGACCATCGTTGGTAAATTATATGCCTGCGTCATGCTCAACAGGCTGAAATTGCTGCCGGACCGTGTCTACCAAGAATCCCAGCACGGCATTATATCAAGCAGGTCGACAACATACATGATCTTCTACGTACAACAACTCCAAGAGAATAGCAGAGAGCAAGGTCAACCAATTAAATTGATTTTTATCGACCTTACCAAGGCCTTTTATTTAGTCAGCAGGAAAGGCCTTTTTGAACTTCTCAGTAAGACCGGATGCCTCCCCGCTCCATAAACAATTCTAATTATGATGATCTCTTTCCATGCACATATGAAGGGAGCAGTACATTATGATGGATCGTCCTCCAACTTCTACCGAGTTAACAGCAGTTTTAAGCAGGGTTGCGTGCTCCCACCAACCCTATTTGGGATCTTCAGTCCTTGCTTCTGTCCTATGCATTTGACTCGTCCACTGATGGCATATCTACACATCAGGTCTGTTGGGAGATTGCTCAACCTGACACGACTGCTCTTCAAGACCAAACTGAGGACTGCGTTTTCCAGATGACGTGGCTCTTGTCGCCTACACCGAGGAAGACCACCTGAGACCGGGAGACCGTTTTGCTTATGCCTGCATACAGTTTGGGCTCGCCCTTAGCCTGGAAAAGACAAAGGTCAGCTTGCAAGAAACCACCATTGTCCATTCAATCAAAATCGACGGTGTCACTCTGGAAGCAGTCAACAACTTTACCTACGTAGAGTCAACCTTTAACAACACTGTCTCGCTTGATAAGGATCTGGACGGAAGGCTTATGAAAACAAATACCATCATCTCACGGCTAATGAAGTGGGTTTGGGAAAACAACGCACTCACCCAAGGTCCAGGCTTACCAAGCTTGCATTCACAGCACCATTCTATACGGAAGTTAGTCCTTCCATATAGGGTGACTTAAACGTTTCCTGAACATCAGATGACTAGAAAATGTACCACACAGCCTAATCCTACCGTGCAAATACCCCCAGCATGTTCTCCATGTTGAGCAAACGTCAACCTCCATATCTGGATCAATTCCAAAGCATGGAGGATGGGAGGATATCATATGTGGACAGATAACCATAGGCAAGAGAAGAGTTGGCCTCCACTCACACTGTTTCAAGGATATGTGCAAGACGGACATGAAGGCATGCGACATCTCACCTGATGGCTGAGAAGTGCTGGCCTAAGTCCGAGGTACCTAGAGAATGACAATAAGTAAGAGTATATCAGTTGCTGTTACTCGGAGCAAGCCCAGTATCTTAATCTACACCAACTGCAAGAGAGACTGTCACTCACGCATCGGCCTGCACAGCCAGTACAGACGATGCCACCACCCATGAGACAGACCACATCCCAAGGGCACATCCGAATAGTCTCTCGAGCTCGAGACTAAGTCGCCAATGATATATATATATATATATATATATATATATATATATATATATATATATATATATATATATATATATATATATATATATATATATATATATATATATATAATGCATTAACTATAAAAGGAACATTTAGGAATAAATTACTTCATTTTGAATTTAATATCATAGTCTTAAATATCATGATATGCATCAATATTGGAGTCCAAGATGTCTATGAATGAATGCATAATAATTCCAAAATGATGTCTTATTTTAAAATCATCGGACACATTGTTATTCCAATGAATACTTTTAATAAACTAATTGCTCTTGAATTATATCTGAACACAACTCTTTAAGATTCTTACATATTTATCGAAACATAGGAATTAATTTTATTCCTAGTGCTATATGTACACATTTTTACTTAACCTACAACATAAACGAATATATCTTAATGCTCTTTCATATCCTCAAAAATAATACTACTAATAATACTAATACTAATTATAATAATAATAATAATAATAATAATAATAATAATAATAATAATAATAATAATAATAATAATATTAATAATAATAATAATAAGGATAATATATGGATAATAATAAGGATGATAATAATATAAAATAATAGTGGTCTAAAGATGACAATGCCGGCTCCTGGCTTTCGTAAGCGGCTTAGATTTCAAATCAGGCAGACCACGTTATCATCTAACATGAGAATGTGTGAAGGCGGGCCACTGGCGCCTTAAAACCAATTGCTTCAAGCAGATGGGACTTGTAATCCTTGGATGGTAGCTCATCTAGGAGAAAGAAAACTACGATTCCAAACCTCTGCTGCATGTAAAAGGTAAGGTAGTAACCCCAAACAAAATTGCTGCTCATGACACTTCTCCTGCTGACTCCCTAGGCGGTCTGACATTGACTTCAACGTCGTTCCAGCAACTCCTGTGACGCCATTGGTGCCAAGCTGTATCGGCATTTGTCGTTCATTTTGGCCCACCAGCTGAGTGGAAATGTTTTAATCGTTTGCATGGACAACAGCTGATTTTCCATATCACCCTGCCTAGGGTTCGTAGCTCCATTGGAGAGGACACTCCAGCGTCGTTGTTGGCAAAACACTAGAACTACCAGTTTACCTATTCTGAGCCAAAGCTCGATTGGCGTAGAGCTTGGCGCCAGTGGTTACCTCTCACGGTGGGACAGAACATCAGGTCTCACTGGACAGCTACTGCCCGCTTTAAGTAGGGCACTCCTCAGTCACTAAGGTGCTGACACCACGGCCTGTCTGCTTGACTGGTTCCGTGGACCTTAAAAAACCATCTCGGCAAATGGGCCACAAAACTCCGAACCAGGAAAGACTCAAAGAAGAAATAAGAAAACTTCAGCTATTCGTTGTGCAACCTGCTACGTTAGGACCATTTGTCCTAGATTGACTATCGACTATGCACGGAAGATTGCAATCATTTACAAAGAACTCTCCAGACTAAACATCGACATTGACTGTCTCCAATAGACTCAACTGGCTGACAGCGGCACTATCGTGGAAGCCATTTACACGTTAGTTTGGCAAGGGAAACTCTCGGATGAACCTAGGCAGCACGGTGTAGGCTTTGCCGTAAAGAAAATATTTAATTAAGAAGACATTTAACACACTTTCGGATGAATCTCCGTCATCAGATACTTAGAGAATCCTTGCCCTCTGGATTTTTACATCCCTAGGCCCGGTCAACATCCGCCATGCCCACGAGGAGAAATAAAAAATTTTGAGGCTCAGGACCAGGCGATATCCAGTATCCTAAACAATGAAGGCCTATACTTCAATGCAAGGTTGGGAGCTGACCATTAGGGTTGGTGCACCTGTCTCAGCTTTTACGGAAGTGGCAAGATCAACGTGAATGGTCAACACCTGCTTGGGATGTGCTTCTCGCACAGCTCATGTGTGACCAACACTTGCTTCCAGTGCAAGGAGATCCACCAGGTGTCATGGAGAAACGTACGTCGTTCACCCCATAGGTATCAGCTAGATCTTGTCATCACCAGGCGCGTGGAACTGGCCACCGTGCTCCCCATCCTCCGCTACCAAAGTGCCGCATGCGATACTGACCATTCCGTTGTAGTCAGTAAGGTGCGAATATCACCCAAGAAGCTGCACCTCGCATCATACTTTCTATGCAAGCATCCCAGAGAAAACAAAGCAATTCATCATCAAAGTGCAGGAAGCTCTCACCAAAGTGAGACCTGATGACAACATTGTCTCCAAGTGGTCCAATTTCCGTGACACTGTACAATTCAGCCATCATAGCTTACGGGAAGAGGAAACGGAGAAATGCCGACTGGTATGAGGCAAACTGGAGCCCGTGACTGTGGCAAAAAGAAAATCCCTCCTGGCATACAAGGCTGCACCTAGCCCAAGAATATTGCAAGCCCTCGGTAATGCAAGGAACAACGCCCAGAAGATCGTCCGCCACTGTGCCAACCTTTTCAACAGTATACAGACATGTACAGCTGCCGACACCGGGGATACAAGAGGAATGTATGAGGGCATCAAGAAGGTTACAGGCACTACCAACTCAAAGACCTCCTCCCTTTATCCCAAGACAGACGAAGTCATCACTGGCCAGCGGAAACAACTGCAGCAATGAGCTGAGCACTAACTATCTTGAGCTTTATACAACACAAACAATGTAACTGACACTTCCCTGAATGCTATTCCAGAACTACTTTTCATGGACAAGTTAAACACGCAACACACCTTGGAAGAGCTCGGAAAAGCCATAGATTGCCTTGACTATGGGAAGGCTCCTGATAGCGACGTCATTCCACCTGAAGTCCTCAAGAGTGGTAGACCACCTCTGCTCTAGCTGCTACACATACCCCTCTACCTCTGCTGGGAACAGGGATACATACAACAGAACATGCGGGACGCCGACATCGTCATTTTGTACAAGAACAAGAGAGACAATAGCGACTACAGCAACAACAGGGGCATCTCCATCCATAAATCCTTTCTCCGTGTTGCCTTGGCGCGCTTGCAGATCCTAAACTTCCGCGTCTACAAAGAGCCCCAGTGTGGATTTTGAGCCGGCAGGTCAACTGTAGACATGATCCTCTCGCTACGTCAGCAGCAGGAGACGTGTCATGATCAGCAGATGCCCCTCTACATTGCCTTCTGTAAGCCTGATGAAATCATTTGACCTGGTCAGTTGGAATGGACTCTTCAGACTCCTGGAGAAGATTGGCTGCCCCCACGCCCACTTGCTGTCCTTATGTCGTTCCACGATAACATGCACAGCTCAGTGTGCTTCAATAGCGCAACATCAGAGGCATTCCCAAAAATCAGCGGAGTTTAACAACGCTGTGTTGGTGCCGAATTATTCTCCATACTTCGCCAGTACGCCTTCATGCACTGCAGCCATGGAGTGTACATCCATACCAGGGATTAGAGAAAGCTGTTCAACATCGCCCGTCTCCATGATAATACTAAACTCACAAAGGTACTCAGCCGTGAATTGCTTTTCGACGATGATGCAGCCTTTTCATCCCACACGGAAGACGGACTGGAGCAGCTGGATTGCCGCCTCTCCAATGCTTGCAAGGAATTTGGACTGCCCATCAGATTAAAAGAAAACGATCGTAATGGCGCAAGATGCATACTCTCATCCCTCTATCACCGTCGATGGGTACAACTTGGAACTTGTCAGGAACTTCACATACCTTGGGTCCAACATCTCCAGCCTACTCTCAATCGATTATGTGGTGAGCGGCAGGATTGCCATGGTAACTGCAGTGATGGCCAGAATTAACCATTGGGTATGTAAAAACCCCAAACTAACCGAGAAGACCAAACTGCGTGTCCACTAAGCCTGTGTGCTCAGCTCAATCCTCTACAACAGCGAAACATGAACCATCTATGCCAGACACGAGCGAAAACTCAACAGTTTCCACCTAAGATTTCTCTGGCGCATTATGTACATCAAGTGGCATGACAAAGTATCCAACACAGAGGTTCTAGAATACATCAACATTAACAGCATGTTCTCCATTCCCAGGCCGAAATCCTAATGAAATGCTATTAGGGGAGGCAGCAGAAGGTGCACGACCGAGTGGACGCCCACGATTGAGCTACAAAGATGTTTGCAAGAGGGACATTAAGACGGCCAACATCGATGTCAAGAGCTGGGAGAGCCTAGCTAACTACCGTCACACCTGGCGCCTAGCTGTCAAAATCTGGAGCTACGCCATCGTCTCACGTAAACAGACGGATGCCAAGGATGATAATAATAATAATAGTAATTATTATTATTATTATTATTATTATTATTATTATTACTATTATTATTATTTAATTATTATTTCTATAATTATTATAATTATTAATAATAATAATATAATAATAATATTATTATTATTATTATTATTATTATTATTGTTATTATTAATATTATTATTATTATTGTTATTATTATAATAGATGCAAGAATATAAAGATACATACGGATATTGATGCATATATATATATATATATATATATATATATATATATATATATATATATATATATATATATATATATATATATTGGTTTGGGTTGCGGTACAACGACACAGTCCGACTATTGTTATGAAAAGGTTAAGGTAGCAAAGTGACTTAACAAGCGACACACCTAGGTATCGAACCCAGAATAGCCTTATGGTAACAGTGTCCCCTCGCCATCTTGGCTGAGATTTCAAAATGCTAATTAATAAGGCACCGCATAATCAAACAGTTAGTGAGTACGCAAATCACGATGGATATAATACCGTACGGACAGGTGTGTTTAACGGATTAATCAATATACATATATCTTAAGTTAACCATACCTTGCATATACATTGTTTATACTTTTTAAGTAGACCAGTCCTCTACAACATTGGATAAGTAAGTAATTAGATAAGATAAGATAAGAATTCTTTTTTTTTCAGACTACAAGGTCCATAAAGTAATGTTTGCCTTAATACCATTTCATACATTACAATAACATGATCTGCCTTATACCTGAAAAGACAATAAGATATTGTTTATTTGTTCACACCAGTTATTACATCATGACATTACACAATAATCGGTTGCATAGCTTTAATCAAAAACGGAAGTTTGACAGAAACAAACTAGCTCTCACCTGCACAAACAAATGTAACGTCAGCATATATTTTAACTGTATTAGAATGGTTGAACTTATCAGTATTCACGTAGCCTCGTGCTAGTGCTGAAGTGAACAATGGAGAAGGGTGTCTTACTACTTATTGTCTGTCTCTCGCTGTACGTGTGGTCAGGTACGCATTTCATTCTCCTTCATTTCATATATTTCTATTTAGCTCCAAACGGTTTGAATAGTTTACCTATAGGAGTTACTGTATTTAAAACTTAAAAATTATATTTGCCTATACATCCAAAAATAGCAATTAGTATATCATCAATCGTGTATTCAGTTCAGATATGAAATGTCCTGCTATCTACCAAGATTATATATATATATATATATATATATATATATATATATATATATATATATATATATATATATATATATATATATATATATATATATATATATATATATATATATACTGAGACAATAACAAGGTATTTTAGACAATGTAACATAATTCTTGATGGATTTATACAGCCACGTTTTATACTGCTTTCATGAAGGCCGTATGGAAATAAAATGATGTGTTTAACTAAATTCATCTTATTATGACTTTTAGATAATAAGAAACTCTAAAAAGTTAGCAAGGTTTTGGACTAAATGAATAACTCAAACACAATTTGTGAAATATGGAAATTTATGAACGTAATTAGTAATCAAAAATATATGATATATCAATATAATGACTCACTCGCTCTCAACATACGATTCATCAAATCACTCCAACATTTTCACGTTGAAAATAAATCTAAAATATATCAATCTGAAATAAATTCAAGAAAGCTCGTTTCAAATTATAGTACGCATTGTAAGACATTCACATAATTTCACGTATGGTCTATGATCTAGATTTTAAAAAATTACAAGGTATTCAAATACGTTTCAAATGTTCTGCACTGTTAAGTGAGATTCACAAATCTCCTGAAATTCAACTAAAATTCAAAATAATATAATGCAAATGGAAATGTCCACAATTGAAACAACAATTTGAAGCATTATATGGTTATTGACCCTTGTACAGTCGCACGATTTACAAAGTGGTAAACAGCAAATTACCACAGAGTCCTTGGGTTGGCCTAATACTTGTATCGGCCAATCGCACCCTTCACGGATCCACCACATGTACAATCAAACGTATAAGCACGTACAGACAGAATACAGCACCAGTGTATTAGCTACGTCTACAGTCGTGGCTCCACCACACGTGCAGACATACATATAGACAGTTCTAGACAGCTCTACGCATCAACTAAAGCTGCAATAAAAAACAAACTGTTAATAATAAATGATTTCTGAAAAATGCTAATACAATGAACTCTTAATAACAACTTTAAATTCACAGTTCACAACGTTTCAAATCTTTGTGTAGGAGATTAAAATGCTCTCAGAGATGGTATTTGCCATTGAATTGGATACAACTTCAATTGTTGTACTGAGTCTTGGGTTAGGTATATTTAATTTGGCTATTGACTTTGTCAGAAATTCAGCGTACGCTTGTTACCAAGACTGCGGAATTTAAAACAAGATAAGTGCATTTCGCGACTGTCAAGCACGAAGTACCAGATCCTGTTCCGCAGATCCAACGCAAGTAAACGCCCTCCACTCCTCAGCAATCACAAAACCTAGCAAAATGAGTCATGGTAAAATTCATGTACTTATCTTTAGCGCCAGGGGCATCATATCCAGTCTTGATTTATTATCCATCTGCTCTGTCCTCTCACATCTTGCATATGACATCACAGTCACAACTGTTATACGTGGATTAAACGCCTGATTTAAAATGACCTAACATATGTTTTTTTTTGTGCACAAATTTAATTTTTGCCTAACTAGCACACATGTAGTTTGTTTTACAGTGTAGCGATTACCGTCCTATACTGCCCTCTGGTCCTTTCTTCTTTGCAAGGCATGTTTGTTCTTGTCTTGTTGCTTCCGCATGCATTACGCAATGCAATTATTAATAAGGCCCCTTTTAAGGCAAGGCACTTGTAGCACGTATCACGTAGCATTTCCACTTAACTATTGTCTGCATCATTGTTAATGTCCCTTTCTGTATTCAGTTACCTGCGTAACTTCCCATATATATATATATATATATATATATATATATATATATATATATATATATATATATATATATATATATATATATATATATATATATATATATATATACATATATATATATATGTATATGTGTGTGTATCCTAACAGAAGCCACCTGCACATAACAAAGGCGCTCTGCGTCTAAATAGTTACAGTGCAGCACAATTTTTCTAACAAAAAAGTTTCCTTATTCCGCCTAGTGTAGATATCATTACGGGTTTCAGTACGACATTCGTACAGAAATTCGGATGATTAACTTTTAAGACAGATATTATTTTTTTATGGCAATTGTTTCATAACTTCACGGAGGGTCTCATCAAAGCACAGTAGTTCCTTTCTACACAGATACTATAAACCAATTCACAAACGTTTTTTGAAACAAAATACTACTAATTTAATATTGATTGCTTAACGGCAAAAATTGACAACCATTTGCATATTGAAATATCATTTTCAATATAAATTACGTCAATAATCATGGCAGTCCATTTACCCATTATATACTGTATATCAGGATCATGACGTGTTGATGCGTCAATATTACATCAAGATGAAAACTCTGTTGGAATATTGAAATTAGTTTTGTCTCAAGATCGATCATGAGTATAAGTACAAATTTTACTAATTTATTTACCTATTTACTTTCTTTACCATATTCAGATTATGTTGTAAAATAAATATGTAATTTCGTTTTGCCTTGCATTCAAGCAGTCAAGGTGCACAAATGCTTTAAAACAAAACAAAATATCAGAATATTCATAGAAACGTCAGAAAATTTTAAAGAAGTCACATAAATATAAATTTCGTTTACTGCATCAAACAGAATATACTTAGCAACTCTAACAAAGCTTTCTTTTTAATAATCAAATTTAAAATAATTTAAAATGCGACAAAATGGATTGTTTCTGTATTTTACAATATCATTCTATTTAAGAATCATATTCAAAACAGTTGTTTCTGCAGCACATATCGAGTCAGAAATGGTGTGGTTGAAAGATATGACTGCCAGTTTACAGACAAACAAACGGAAATTCAGTGATGCTAACCTCCCTGATAATTTAGCTTTCCAACTCAGAGTCGGGTCACGAGCTCTCACCTTAAACTTGAAGAGGAATGATGCGATTGATCCAAACGCTAACGTTTATTTTGTGAGCAAATTAGATGACGGTCGTTCACTTTTGGAAAAAGCACAAACTTTGAAAGAGGAGGTAAGGAAACCTGAAGACTCAGCTAAAGATTTTTTTATTGAAAAGTCATCAAATTGAATCTCAGCTTTTTATATTAAGTTTGAATTTCTCCTGATATCATATTTAAGCTGTATTAGTTCCTTTCCTTTAACAAACATTGGTTGTACCGAAATAAACATACATATATTTGCTTAATTCAATTGCATTTAGGTAAATATAATTCTCGTGTAAACTTTGGACAAAACTCGGATACACAGAATCCTATTGAATTAGAATTACAACTTAAATTTTACATCTCCATTTCTTTACAGTCGCTGATGATAGTATTAAAAGTATTTTTCATCAAAAGCGTCCCTTCCATTATTTCATAACTTTAACGAAGGTCCAAGCAAAGCACAATCGATGGTTCTTCGAAAGTGTGTTGGAATATAGACAGAGACACAGAGTGATTCTTTTATTAACGATTCATCTTGTCATTTCAGTATATGCTATCTTGAAAACTTCTAAACATTACTAAATACACACAGAAACTCCACAAAAGATGAAAACATTTTGATATAAAGTCTTTGGTTATTTAATATGTATAACACAAATTGTTTCAACTCTTTAAGACATATTGCAAAAGCCTGTGCTAAAGAAACTTATGCATCGACAACGATGTCATTCTTCATATAGCTATTAATAATGGCTAATACTTTAATTTTGTTCCATTCTGCTCCCGAATCTCTATGACACGTGAGCTTTAAACATGTGATCTAATTTTCATGCCTGAATATAAATATCATCCAAGAAAGTGTAAACTTTCTCATAGTTCAGTTACGCTTCAAAATTTTTTCCGATATAGTCTGATTAATGTCCCTTAACGTTTACTGCCCAGCTGAGATTAGTTGCTCATCATCTTTGTAATAGCTCTTTACGTTAAATAGGATCAGTGAAAAGCTGTATCAACAATTCCAAACGAGCCACTGGATTGTTTTAAGTTGTGTACCGGTTCCAGCACTATGTAACTGGAAAATACAAATGGTAACAATACAGATCAAAGTCCAATTTACCTTTTGGATTTGGTCTCATTAGTTAATTTAAATTCTTGGATTTGATTTTGTGCAGGTGTTTCCCAATTTGCAAAGAAATATATGACTGATATGTATATGAAGAGATCCTTGCCGCAAATATCGCTTTTCACATTTTATCGAACAAACAGACGTACTTCATTTTGCAGTAATTGTTTAGTTCGGTAAGCAATTCTTTGATGCCAGTGAGAATAAATGAATATGTATGCATCCACGAAGATCTTAGCATTCTGTGAAACATATTTCAAATCGAATAAAAGATTGTAATGATCTTTGATGTTCACAAAAAAAAACATCTGGAGAGAATGTTTTCTCTCTTTAACGAAACGTCATCATACATCTTTGCCAGGCATATACCATAAATACCAAAATATATGTCATTACAGTCTCTAATGCCGAGTTACTATTATCCTTTAATGTAGACTGTTTAATAAAATGAATGGGAAAACATCGAGGATACTATTTCATGTATGGTATCGATCGACCAGGACAGAACGTGACTCGATTTTTCCTTTCCTATCATTTACTTCCTCTCATCATCTAATGCTCTCCAGTAAACGTTAATTGTTTCTATAATTAGAAATAGAAACTAAATTTAGGTTAGACAATAGTTTTATCCTAACTTCTTTAGTATTGTGTGAAAAGTTGATTTGATGCCATTAGTTGACTAACAACAAGACGGTGTTGAACATGTTAACTTTGATCTATCTGGAATCAATATATTTCTAAGAAACATATAATGTTGTTGTGATATATATATATATATATATATATATATATATATATATATATATATATATATATATATATATATATATATATATATATATATGGTTACTCTCATATAGAGATTAAATGTGCTTATGCAAGAAAATCCAAATAGTTGATAAATGTAAAGATATGCATTTGATTTGCTTTCCTTCAAATCCATAAGAAAAAACTCTTATTCCTTTCCCCTTCCAATAAATGGTGAACTTTCAGTTAATGTTCTTTTAAATTTCGATTACCTTTTGTTACATTTGTATTTTCTTTTGTTTTTGCGATTTCAAAAGTTTTCGAGCTTTATCATGTTATTATGTGATGTTACTGCAATTGTGCGCTGTCATGTGCATTCTGTGTTACCGAGATGAACTCGTAATGTTGATATTATGTGTATTCTGTCACACCTTAAATTAATTAGTCGGATTTTTTCCTTCAGTATTATCCATCTTACAATTGATTTATAACTGTCTTATATGCACCAAAAACAAGGTACAAACGTTCCCATCATTTTTTTCATGAGCATAGCAAATTTAAAGCATTATCATCATCCTTATAATAATAATAATAATAATAATAATAATAATAATAATAATAATAATAATAATAATAATAACAATATTAATGAGGACTTTGTATAGCGCCTAATCTTTCGAAGCTCTAAGCGCTTTACAACATCAATAATGATATGACTACACTACAGAACAACAAATGACAATAACAATGAAATTATGGAAAACATAACAAACATGCTGAAAACATATAAGGTACAAAACATGATTAGGTCGCTAAGTTTGTCCCTGATGTCGAAACAGGTGAGTCTTGAGAGCACTCTTAAAAGGGACCACTGTGTCATTGTGTCTAATTTTAATGGGCAATTCGTCCCACGTCGCCGGGCCCTGGTGTGCAAACGAACTTTGTCCATATGACTTTGTTTTCACCTTGGGAAAAATGAGTATACGATTATCAGAAGAAGAGCGTAAGGATCTAGCTGGTGTATACATATAGGTGAGGCTGGATAGGTATGTTGGACTGGAGTCTGTCATTGAAATATAGCACAGAGAACAAATTTTGTGTTTGATTCTGTATCGAATTGATAGTCAGTGTAGGGTACAGAGCAGTGGTGAAGTGTGCTATGATCGATGTACTCTAAAGATGATCCGTGCAGCTGTGTTTTTAAATTTTTGAAGTTTCTTGAGTAAATATTGTGATGAACCAGACAGAATTGAGTTACAATAGTCCAGTCTTTAAAGTACTAATGAACACACATGTGTTTTTGTGGCTTCAACTGAAGGATATTTACGAATGTAAATGAGAAAGTCTTTGTGTCGTGATCAGAATAGTCTCAGTTTTATCATCATTCATCTGCAGCTTGTTACATGTCATCCATGATTTCACATCCGACATGCACTTCTCTACTCCATGGATGGTATCATCAACTTCATTTGGGTGGCTACACTTGTACATTTGGGTGTCGTCAGCGTACAATTGGTGCGACACTGGGTGATGATCTATGACACTTGAGGGCGGCTGAGAGTACAGAATGAAGAGAACAGGTCCAAGAACAGATCTCTGTGAAACACCACAACATACGTCAACTGGGCTGGAATGTATTCCATTTGCAGATATAATTTGTGTCCTGTTGACTAAATAGGACTTGAACCACTGTAAGGCTATATTCTGAATGTCAAATACATGCTGGAGACGGTGAAGTAATATATTATGGCCAATTGTGTCAAATGCTGCAGATAAATCCAGGAGAGTGAGGACTGTAATCTTTCCACTATCCAAAGCAGAAAGAATGTCACTTAATACTTTCAGAAGAGTAGTTTCCGTACTGTGCCAAGGGCGATATACAGCCAGTACATTGCTAAAAAGACTGTTTGAATTCAAGTGAGATACAAGCTGAGTTTCTAAGTTTTTTGATATGACAGGGAGATTAGAAACTGCGCGGTAGTTCTGTAAATCGTTATGGTCCAATGTAGGTTTTTTCAACAGTGGCTTTACGATGGCAGTTTTGAAAACATGATGGGAATTCCCCTGATGAGAGAGATATATTAATAACATCAGTTAGTGAAGGAAATATTGGGTATAAGCACTCAAGCAGCAGTGATGTCGGAATTGGATCACGTTCACAAAACTTTGGTGCACTTTTCATCACGTTTGACCTTACTAAATCTATAGAAACAGGTTCATATGCTCCTAACGGTTGTCGCTGAAATTCTGCATCATAACTGAATGTTGACGAATCAGTTGTACTTGTGCTGTCAAGCGAATCTCTAATGGTTTGAACTTTGTCATCGCAAAAATTTGCAAATTGGTCTGGTAGGTCTAGTGGAGAGAAGGTTGTTGGAAGTGGTGTACATGTGTTCTTTGACATTAGTTTGTTAGTTATCTCGAAAAGCTCTTTGTAGCTGGAACTCTCCGTGATCTTAGTACTTAAGTGGGGGGATTTGGCTAAATGGACTATGTTTGTGACGTTCTTCTTAGCGGCTTCGTAGATTTGTTTAAAAATAGTGAATCTGGTGGAAAGCCAAAGCCTCTCTGCTTTTCGGCTATGTCTTTTAGCAGTACCAAGCTTGTCCTTAACAATGCTATACCAAGGAGAACACTTTTTTATTGATACTCTGCATCTGGTGGCTGGGGCATGTTTTTCAAGCAATGAACGCAGGCAGTTATCAAGTTGTTCCGCAGTTGGATGTAAGAACGTTGTTAGGTTTTATTGGATGTCATGCATGTATTTGGTTCTATTTATCATACGGAGGTTTCTGTTAGTACCAAAAAAAGGTTGAGGGTTAGGGACTGATACGTCGAGTTGGCATACAATGCAGAGGTGATCCGATGCAAGTTCGTGGGATACAAGGGTTGATTGCAGAATATTATCATCAGGTCTATAAAGAAACCAGTCTAAAATGTAACCAAGTTTATGGGTAGGTTGGTTAACTAACTGTTTAAGATTGAAAACATGAATGTAATTTAGGAGTTTTGATGAGTTTGGTTTACCAGGACAGTCATAGTGAAAGTGAAATCTCCAAGAATAATTAGGTTGCCACCTATCGAATTTCCATACTCTAAAAGATTTGGAAACTGCTCCAAAAAGAGAGATTCAGTCACCTTGTTTTTTCTACTAGGAGGAAGACGGTAGAGACAGAAAAAATGGACTGACCTTTGTTCCAGTGTGAGCATTGTTTGATTTACGCTATCAAATCGTTATAGCAATGTAAATCTTGGAATAACATATATGATATTTGTTGAGCTCTGAGCATTTTAGATGCAGTTCTTAATGTTTCACTACCACCTTTGCTCTGGACTAACATAAGACTGCATATATTAGTAAGGTACATTACACTGGCGTCCCTCTTGTGTCCCTGCTGTCATGTTGTATTATGGCCGGTTGTTTGAAGATTGATCTTACTTCAGTTTATCTCAAGGATTAATCTGCATGTTTCCCCATGCATGATGACCAGGTTAGTCGGAAATGTTTACAGCATAGCGGACAGTTCAGCAACGGCAACAACATAATCAATATCGGAGGACCTTGAACAATTAAGAATGAAACCAGCCTTCCTCTTAATGTCATTTGGAGATCATCATTGCTACAGAAAAAGAAATAGTCTATATATTTATAAAAGTAACTGGTGAAATTAGGGGCTTACAACGATTCACCAGTGACCCAGAAAAAAAACAAATTGTGTCGACATGGATGGAAGATCTTGAAAAGATGATAATATTTGACTCGGTCAACCTAGTCGAAATCAACGTATGAGGAACGTGTGCAATCCAAGGTCATTGACTGAAACGTTTGTGTGCTGATCTTATGGATACGGTCAGTGGATTGATTTTCCTTTGTAATTGCGATCTTTGTTTTAGTTCTATTGATAAGTCGTTCGATCCCTTGACAAGTTATGTGAGTATTGTCCCCGGCTTGTCTAGAGAAAGATAGCAAGGTTAGACTCCAGTAATTGTAACTGTTCAGCTTATGTTCGTTGCCCTTGTTGAAGGACAGTATAATTCCAGTTTCCAGTCAACAGCGATCTCGATCGTATATCATAAACAACGACATTCCCCGGTTTTCATCCTGCTTTCAGTATTTCGCTCGTAACACTGGAAATCGAAATTTTTCAACTGCTTTCTAGTTTTTGCATTTCTTATGTGCTGCTCATATTTCCCTTTGCATTGAATAACATGTCTCATACGGCTATACTGGAGGCGTCATCAGATTATTGAATGAGCTGCAGAGATGTCATGACATTATTTATATTGATCGAGTTTCCGCTTACCTTGCAATAGCATCTAAACCAAATAATCATCCACGAGGTTATTTGATGTTCCAGAAAACAATCTTCTTATATGCCACTATTTAGCAATGGCCTCTGGCTAAACATGTGGTCTCCTCCCAATTTTTCTGTCAATTGTATTTCGTCACACAGTCCTGAATCAATATTTTTTGTCAGGTTATTTAGTCACATCTTGCTGTATTTGTAATGGAGCTGTAAGATTGATCATTTCACATTCCAATTTGGCGCTGTCAGTTCTCTTCTGTCACTCCGAGCTGAACTAGTATTAGGTATATTGTATCACACCTTAAAATTATCCGTCATGTTGTCAGATGTATACTTTCACAGCGTACTGTGTTACAGTCCACATGACTTTTTTAACAATATTGTTATCATGTTTAGTGAATAATCTCGGCGTAATGGTCATGAAAAGAGCTACGGAAAACCTCATTGTTTTATACCACAAGAGAACATTTTGTGGTAACATTTTAACAAATCAGAGTCCTTTCATTGTGACCTTGCACCAAACACTTTCATTTGATCCGTTCAACCACGCAATTACAGACTATGCATGTATGTATGTATGTATGTATGTATGTATGTATGTATGTATGTATGTATGTATGTATGTATGTATGTATGTATGTATGTATGTATGTATGTATGTATGTATCAATAATTAAGGTTTATTCTTCCCCGGCATGATGTTCGGGTTAATCATAAATGTCTGCAGCATCATTGATCATAGAACTAGGTCACCAACATAATCAATATTAGTGGTTCTTGGTTAATGATAATGAGCCCAGCTGATGTCTCTCTTTCATTCAGCCATTATAATGATGACATAAGGAAATGTTCTGAATTAAAGAACATCCATATGAAAGTGACTGTTGATATACAACTATTACGCTGGCGACCGAAGAACAGCAAATGGTGTCAACTTAGACGAAAGTATTCAGTATATTATCCACTGTATTTCCATATAAGGATAGCAGCGTTAGACCCCAGTAATTATAGCAGCCCTACTTACTTTCGTTGCCTTTGTAGTAGAACAGGATAATTTTCCATTATTCAGATATCTCGCTCGAATATCAAACAGAACGATATTCCAGGTTTTCAGATCAATACAGCTTTTGTCTCCTGCTTTCATTAGTAGGCTTGTAACACTACAAACCTAAACTGATTCATTGTTTTTCAATCTTCTATATGTTACTGTTATTTCGGTTTTCCTTGATGGACCAACATATATAAAATGCCTTGATATGGCTAGACCGGACACGTCATTTGGCTGATTGACAGCGTGGCTAGATGTCGTGAGATTCTTTACATCGATCTAGTTTCTGCTTACCGTGCAATACCGTGTAAACCAAAACAAATCATCTACAGTATTAGGTTATGATCCAGCAAAGTGTCATCATGAGTTCCGTTATTTAGCAAACGTACCTGAATACTCCTTTCTCTGCCTTTATAACCTTGCAATTGACACAGTTGTTCGTGTCCAATGCAAAATGCTAATTGTATGTCTTGTTACGAAGAGTTCAATAATCTAACAAGCCACCTGGGCGAAAGTCAATTCTTCTAAAAACAATGCTATCCAGTGTCTTATTTGCAAACCAACACATTTCTTAAACACGTTTCGCTCTACCTAGATGATTCGCTCGACTTAGATAAAGTTTGGTGAGTCGTTCATTACTTAATAAAAAATGCTTAGGAAAATCCCTCAATCTCGGCATCAGAAGCAACGCGGTTGCCGGTTTTGACTGCGAATCCAGACCTGTGATTTTCAATTCACCAGCTTCGTGTCCCACAGGCTTTGTGAATTTATTAGGTAATGGTTTAGACGTATCAGCACAATAGCAGCGACAGTTTAAATTCAAACGAGAGGAAAAAGCTGCAGTTTGAAACCGACTTATACTTGCTTCTCACAAGGATAATAGTAATAAACGTAACTGTTCGATATTTATTCACATTTATACCTTGTGATGAAGGTATGTTCGAAGTGCCACAAATTATCAGGCACCGCCAACGTGTATTTGACTTCTCAGAACTCCACGACTTTGGACCAGTTACACGAGTTTTAATCTCGTGCAGTTGAAGGAACCTTATTAAAATCCCCAAAACGACTTCCTGGATTTGACTTTAACCATAGTTCGCCTGTTCAGTTATTGGATGCTTCGTAACTTTTGAAAGATACCACATTAAAGAGCATTTCAGCCGCTGCCTACCTTATAAAGACGTACTAAAGGTGTGCGATACAGCAATGCCCTCTATGGCAATTATGGCGTTGGGTATGGACACCCTAATAACCTCAAAATGTTGTAATTTCCTGCATACCAAATATTGCAAAGTTTCTGCATTCATGTTCAGTTGCCAGAATTATATCACATCACATTCCATTATGGATAATGTTACCCGAGGACGATCAGTTTGCGTTGGTTTCATTCCAGCAGCCATGGCGCACCTTTCAATGCCGGTTAATGATGGTACAGACGCAACATTCCTTGTTTCACTAAGCTAATAGAGAAACGGACGATGTTGTAATATCAAAACATGTATATATATATATATATATATATATATATATATATATATATATATATATATATTTATATATATATATATATATATATATATATAAATATATATATATATATATATATATATATATATATATATATATATATATGTGTGTGTGTGTGTGTGTGTGTGTGTGTGTGTGTGTGTAGTTAGATATATATAGATATATATTCCCCTAGTCGGTTACTGGACAAATATATTGTACGAAGACGTGCATTAATTTATAATTTTAAGTTCCCATTCAGCTTAATCAGATACTGTAAGGTAAGGGCCCTATATATATTTAAAAACATTACACGTCAGGATTATTTTAGTAAATATAATAAACACTTCTCTAATCAAAAAACCTTTGCATAGTATAGTACATAGTTCTTAGACAGAAGATCTGTTTAGCATGTTAGCTCAGAACTGAAATAAATTACTGGCTATCTGTTGTCCTAAGAACTTAGTTTGTCAACAAACCACAATAATACCTAGTACCTACATAATCAATCGATCTATGTAAACTCCATTTACGCACGTACTCCATTAACAACACCTAGGTAACAAATCGATTGCATTCAAATTACATACATCTTTACCTTGCTACTAGAAACAATATACAGTTTCACCTATTTGCATATCTGTCTCTATTCTTATATACACATACCCCTTGTGTATCAACAGGATTTGGCTTACTATCAAGATAAGAGGAATGGAGCATTCATGACCGTCAAATGTTTAAAAAGATCAAATGGAGGGTGTGACAGAGTCATTGTAAGTATATTCTGAAACAAAAAAAGCTTAAAATATGAAGACAACTTTTGTATGGCGCTAAAAATCTAGAAGCTTATGTTCAGTTAGTATCTCTACAAGAACAACACAATGTTAAGCACTAGCCACTGCTTTGATGGAAGTACAATGCCTCTCTCTGATCTATGTAAAAAACAGCAAGTAATTTCTTGAGACGTTCGATGTTGAAACATTCGTAAGCTTCTGTACAAAAGCTACTGAAAATTGTCAATCCAATCACAAAAGACCAACAGTCTTTGTTGTTTTGTTTCATTTCAGATGCAGAGAAATTTATTTTGTTGACATCAGTTTGAGACTCCGCGGATTGCTTTGGAAATAAGATTAACAGACATGATAGTCTATATATATATATATATATATATATATATATATATATATATATATATATATATATATATATTGTTAGGTATATTTAATTGAATTGTTTGAATATTAGCTTTCGAATTGACGTTTTGGTTATTTCTTAATGTCGACGTAAAAAACTGTCTATGTAAAGAACTAATAATAGAGGCATTGTATATAGTAGCTGATTATGTCCCAAAACCAATGACAGGTTTGGTAAACAAACCATTGAATTGTTTGTATTATCCTTCTCAGAGTAAAACTAATTAAGTTGAGTTAAAGTTATGCCTGGACTACGTGATATCAGACATGTGTCAATTTGTAAACAAGCTTCTCTTCTGTCCGGAAGTATGAACATTTTCCACGTATCCTAAAATCTGTTTTATATTTTGTTTAGTCATATACCTAATGTATTGATAAAATCTAGAAAGCTGAGCTTTACATGCATGAAATATTAAGTTGCATTTTGTTTTGGCCAGTTTGGGCTGAATTTCATTTTTCTTAAAACTATTGAATGAAAGTGATTGTGTCCCTTCTGATAAAAATGTGCGTTGATCCAATGTTTGGACAAAAATATTCGCTGGACGTAATACGGAATCCAAAACAATAATATTTTCTGTGATTCAACAAAATAATGTTGTGAAATCAGAACAACGCTGACGTTTTTCATATGCCATCGCCTTCCATCTTGAATTGCATCAGAATTTGAAATGCAAGTCACTTAGAACATCAGAAAATATTTGTGTTTCTTTAAATTTGGATTCCGCAAATGATTGCTTTGTCAAGTGAGATTAAAGGATAATTCTTTAACATGCCTTCAACAGTGAGAATCTTTCTCTCAAATCCTATCCAGGAATAGTTATCATTTTATTCCGGTCATCCTTAGTCTCTCCGAGATTCAAACTGTTAGATTGATTTGCAACTGGCTAATTAATTTGGTCAGAATTCTAGATAGCATGCGAAGTATTAATCACTGTAGAACTCTTACCAACGACTGATGTGTCAATCTTCGCATGTACATGAAACTTATCTGATGAGGCAAAGTCTGCGAACATTTCTGAATTATTTTCATTGGCATGCCACACTATGTTTTGACATAGCGTACATGAAGACAGTATTTTATTTTACATATCTATAAACAGATACAGATTTTTCTAACAAAAATAAATTTATGTTATTTCGTTTTGTCAAAATTAATTTATTTAATTTTTGGCAGCAAGCAAGTTTGTTGTTAGTGTCTGCTTCTCTTTCAATATATAAAGTATTTACTTTGTATACGACTATTTATGGAAGTTGGTATGCAAAATAAAAAATATATAAAACTATACAACAATAAACGGAGCTCATAAATTACCATCATGAATATACTTTGTGACCTTCGTTACATTTGCTACAGTTTCCTAATGCAATTGTTCTCACTGTTGTCTGGTTATTCTCCATTATGTCACATGTGTTGATCTGTATTTCGCATACCATAATGTCGAATACTTGTGATTTTTGGAAACTGCAGCTTAGTTTCGGCTTTATATCTGACTTAAGAAATGCTGTTATTTCAATTTTACTTCAAAGTTTTACAAGTATGTACTTGACAATAAACTGTTTAAAACTTGTTTAATTATAAGTCGCAATTGTATTATCGCTTGCGCATGTAGCTAAAGTATTTGTAATGTATGCTGACATCTCATGAAAGCGATTTATATATTGAAAAGGTTTTCATTCCCATTTATTTAAGGAGACAGTTTTGAAATTATAACTTATCGTCATGGGAAAGCCATATTTTTTTTTTTAAAAATGACGAAATCATGTTTGACCAATGCGTTTAAATACAATACTAAGTTTATTGTATTGTAGGAAATGTAGTAATAGTAGCGGTAGCAACAACATTGGTTGTATTAACCGTACACCAATCAATACAGCTGCTACTACTACTACTACTACTACTACTACTTCCAAAAATACCAATATTATTAATAATATTACCCATGATAAAAGCAGCACTTTACGTTTAATAATAATTCTCGCGTTTTACGATGGTCATTAAAATATACAATATATGCGTTAAAATAGCTGAAATTCAAGTATATCTTGAAAACACGGCGATAATACAGTTGTTATAATAGGAAAAGAAATTATATTCCAATAATTAAATGGATCCACGATGGTTAGGGAGTTAGTGTACCGGACCCAACATAGAACATGTGCTTTTCCTACCACATAGCCAGTCAGGTAACGAGATCTGTCATTTGGCAAGACACTCGACTCCATTTGCCTCAGCACTGTATAGCTTATTTGCAGTAATGTGTCGTAAATACCGATACCAATCCAAATATTAAATCCTCAAACAGCAAAGTATTTTTGTTTTTGTGACAAGTTCTTTCCAGTTTCAAACCATGGCAACCAAACGTTTTCTGGAAATTATTATCCGTAACTTCATTTAAAGCGTTCAACAATTACTTGCACAGAACTACTTCTAATTGTGCGTCTGCAAATTTATAGAAAGAGTTAATATACAAGGTAAAGCACAAACATTAAACAATGATATAACTTGTTTTAAAGTATAAAAACAACGATATTAAATTACATGTATTTTTCAACTTATATGCTACGACTAGAAACAGTATTTATTTACAGTACAATAATAGTGGGACAATCGTGGTTTGAGAAAGTATACCTTAAGTAAACATATAGGTGTCAAGCCAGAAAAGAGTGATTATTTATCCATTGAATCTTTTCCTATATCAGTTGATTTAATTTGTATCTTCTTGCATTTACATTGGATATTTTGTTTCAAATTAGTAACCTGAAATTTGCATAAATGTCTCAAAGATCTCTCAAGTTAGCTCTGGAATAGAAAGTTGATTATTACTGTTAAATTGATAGTGCTACATTGTTTTATAGCATTGAGAAAAGCTGAAACATTTTGTCGGGAAAGGATTTCCAACAAATAGAACAATTCTTTTGCAGTTGTTAAATAAATGTGTTACACATAACATTCTAATATTTTCCATCGAGTCTATGTTCTAAATTTTGGCTAGCAGTACTATATTGGAATGAAGAGTTCTACAATCATTTGTAGTCTGTGATATTCCTATAACAAAAACATTCTAAATTGATAATAAACGTTATAAATCAAGACATTCCTGACACACACACACATACATATATATATATATATATATATATATATATATATATATATATATATATATATATATATATATATATATATATATATATATATATATATATATATATTCACCTTGATCTAGAATGGAAATATACTAATAGAAGACAGAAATTACGATCTTCATCCAGCGAAGTCTGACATCACATCAAGAGACTTGTTTGATGTTCCCGATCTGGGTACAAGATATGTTCTACGTTCTCAAGAAAATGTCCAAGGAGAAATTATGGTCACAGAAGAAGGTTTGTTATACTTTATACGATTTGATGCATGACCTGCACCTACATTTTTGTATGCATATTGCGCAATTTATGCAAGTACTAAACTTTTTCAATCTAACTATATTTTCTTTGGAAACTTTTTTCTTAAAGGTCCTCTCTTGATTTAAATTAAAGATACAATTTAGACAACATAAGGAACCGTATTTTTTCTTCTAACGATGGAGGTTTCTTCCCTCTAAAAAGATGGCGTTTTGTTTATTTTTCTACTTGATTGTGTTTTACTGGAAGATATAATACAGTTTCAAAATACAAGAATAAAAATCGCATATCACTTAAGTATATTTGAACATAATAAAGATTATATTATCTTGCAGATACACCAACCACCAAAGCAAAACAAGTCGAAAAAGGCCTACGCCAACGTTTCTCAAACGGACAAGAGCAGGTTCATTTCTCCAACTTCACGTTTACGTCCAGAAAAAAATCAAGTTTACATACTAAAGGTGAGAACAGTTATAACGAATGTCAAACTAAATTTTATTATATAAAACGATGGCATAGTAACCCTGGATGCGAATGCCAATTCAGTTGATAGTCGATTTAATTTATATTTATATTACACTGCGTTATTATTCTTAAACGTTGCATGCGTATTGATAATGCATCCTGATTTAGAAAAATATAACCCTTCACATGGACACTACAATGAATACATCAAAACAATCTAAATTATTAATTCAAGAAGCATGCACATTTTTAACCTAATTAATATCTCTTAAAGATGGGAAGAACGCAAAGTGAATGTTGATTATTTCACATTATCGTCACAGGTAACGGAAAGCAAGTCTACTATGTAGAGACGGCAGTAGTTCTCGATTCAACAATATGGAACTTGTGAGTACTATATTCTATATTTAAAACAATTGTTTATCTGCTTACAATATATATAATTTATTGACTCTACATACAGTTATATATTATGTGAAACAAGCTGATTTATTAATTATGCATTGCAGCCGAGGACAAGGAAACAGTCTCGATTTTTTTTTAAGACCCGTAAAGAGATAATCTTCGAAAGTGTTAATAGTTCAGATCCGACGTAATTCTATCATCCTCAAAGTAACCCAGCCAGAGTAGCAAAATGTTTGTAAACAGGTAAAATATCTACATGTCGTATTTCATGTCATACGCTACATATGATACATGTGTGTATTGAATGAATTGTGAAGAGTACCATGTTGATGAAAATATAAAACGTAACATGCTAGGTTTAGTAAAGATATTTTTAAATCGATCGCTATATTGGTATTAAGTATAAAATCAAATGGCTCACAGCTGATACAAGAGAACGAAGCAAAAATAATCGGTTAATCGTTTCGAAGTTGACGTTAAATTTGCGGTTGTATCAACTATATATGGGTGATTGTGGTATTTTGCATTTTTATTTTTCTGAACCTATTTTTATTGCATTGATCTACCAATGGAAATTATAACAAACAAAGTTTATTGAAACACTTTATTCGGCTAACAACCTGAATGAAGACAGGATAATCCTGACGGAATAAGATGGTAAGTATTTGACTGTCAGTTGATACGGGAAAATTGCCGTAGAGATTTCTGACGTATTATATAATGTATATACATACATACATACATATATATATATATATATATATATATATATATATATATATATATATATATATATATATATGTATATATTGACTGGTTTCTGATGTATCCATATATTCTGTCTTTTCAGTTATTCCTCTCTGATGATGCTAACAGATAATGCACTAGCACAACCTGTTCATGTCGCAAAAACAATCCGAGAAGTTTACTCGCACATCATGAATGGCGTAAGTAATGAATATGTAGTGTCAAACAGCTTTAGGGGTCTCTAAAATTATTTGCAACCTTTTTGTTGAAAGGAAATATTTTGTACAACATGTTAAGGAATGAAGGGTGATTCCACATTATCACGTGATCATACATTATTTGTTTCGTCGCCCTAACAGGGAAGAGCTTAGATTCACTTGAATTCAAATGGCCTGATATGCATAGCTGTAATATTCGTATTTTAATGGAAACTTCTCTTCCGAGGTGCTTCTGTAAACCAGTCTCAGGCACTGTGTACATCTATCTGAGGTTGCTAAATGTCACTATACCTTGTGTCAGGCTTAGATGAGTTTTAGTCTTAAAATAAACTCTAAGTAATTATTATGGTTCCATTCTCTGTCGGTTACGGCAATAACGGATCTAAAATGAATTTCATATATTATTTGAAGCTTTTGAATGCTGGATCATTGTATGTTCGTTCTATATCGATTAACGAATTCTTATTTTTTACAAATGTTATTTTGTGTTAGTAAAATATGTTCATATTTCATTTTATAATTGTGAATATTTTCTATATTTCATTTTATAATAATTTATGTTATCCATATTTAATTTTAAGATAATCTATGTTATCCACATATAATTATATGCTAATATATGTTTTCTATATTTCGTTTAATGATTGTATTAGTTGTCTATATTTCATTTTATAATTATGTATGTTTTCCATTATATGACTGCTTCTTCTCTACAAACTAAATAACCATATAAAATTATGTCAAGATCGGAAATATTTTTGGTTGTAGGTCAACCTGCGATATAGTACAATAGACGATCCTAGTATAGACATCAGTGTCATCCTTCATGCGTTTTACATTTTAAAGGTAAGAACGGTTAATTAGTGTTGGATTCCAGTGCATTCTTAGTGTGAAAAAATTCATACATTCTCTTTGAAAGCCTAAAGTCTAATAATTATTCTCCATTACAACTCAAACAATCTGATGTTGGCCTTAATCTTGGTGGAGTTTGAATAAATCACGCAATCAGATGTTCGCATTACTCTGGGTGGAGCTTGAATAATACAAGCAATCTGTTTTTGGCCTTAGTATGGGTGTAGTGTGATATTGAGGAGTCTTTTGTGTAGACGACGGATCTGTACAATTCTATAATCTTCCCATCTAGTATATGCAATAATCCAAACCTTATATAGGTTACATTACTTAATTTTACTTCTCTATGACAAATAGTTTTCTTTATTTAAGCTAGAAATACTTGTACATGACTTACTACCACTAATCATATTCCAGTTATTGCCGTTGTTTGTGAGTCAGACTTTAATCATTATGACACATCCATGATTTAAGCCTGACAATTATTTCATGAAGAAATTTGTTCATTGCAAACAAGGTATGCTTTGTATATACTGAACCAGTAATGCAAATAATAGCAAAATAGTTTTGAAAAACACCAATATTGGATTCGAACACAATACATTACACATGTGCCTCGTTCCCTGCATGACATAGAAGAACGAAAACTGCAAAAAAAGGAAGAACAAAAACAGCGAAAAAAAAGAACAAAACAGCGAGAAGTAGAACTAATATAGCAAAAACTTCAAAGGAAGAGACAAACCTCTTCAAAGCAAGAGCCTTCCTATCAACTTCCTTCACCTCAACAAGAAGGAATAAAAAATTATGATGGTGATTGTTTAGAAAGTTAGGGATTACTGGAATCTGCTGAAAAAGAATCTCGCGGTGCGCAAGGCACTACTACAGAAAAAGTATTTCTCCAAGTGGACCTCCAAGCGACGCTAGGGGGAGTAGTCTTGGTGACTATCCTAATAATATGCTCTCTGATATTGCATGATAAGAACTTCTCAAAGGGATAAACAAGCTGTAAATTACTCACCGGAAATAAGAAAAAAAGCCGCTGATATGTGTAGGCAATTATTTCAAGGTTGTATCATGGACATTAGAGCATCTAGCGAGCTTATCAATGAACTTGTTGATGGATACCACATTAATTAACTCTCTACCATTAGATAATAACCAATTAGATACGATGAGCCTGCACTATCACCATTATAAACCAGCCAAATAGCCGATCAAGGATCGAACTTCAAGTTCAGGATTCAAGTAAATACTTTCTACCCGCTGTAGCATTTATTCAATTAGAAGAATAACTTGTGGCAAATGCTGGTGGGGAATATGACCCAAGCGCAATGGTGGGATGGCTTTGTTAATAACGGTATTATGGCATTATTAATTAGCGCTAGATATATGATTGATGGAAGAGAGATTGAATCTATTGAGCATGATGTTGATGTTGCCACAACAATAGTGGGTTTAGCGAGATATTCTGATGATTAAACAAACTCGGTTTGTCCATTAATGATGTTTGCTAAGGATATTACTAATAACGCTAAATTACATACACCAGTAGCTACTGGAGTTGCTGATCAACCAGACGATTCTGAACATGAAGATAGACCAGGTGCTATTTTTGATATTATAAAAGGTGTTAATTCTAATTACAACCTAGGGTTAGCAACACGCGTATCAATGGTACAAGGCGAGCGTAGATTATTTTCATGTGCGATTTCACTGTCTCATATATTAGGATTTTTTAGAAATGTATAAAACGTAATATTAGGAGCTAAACACATAGTAGCCCTCGTAAGAAAAAATGATGATAATGAAGCAATCTGACATCGTGCTGGTGTTGCTGACGGTAATGTAAATATAACAAAACTTTCATTGTGGGTGCCAGTAATGACTCCATCGATCACTGCAGATGAAAAATTACTATCATTTATGGATACAGGTTGTACATCATTGATATCATGGCTAGAACAACATCGGTTATTATGGAGAGTTCTATTAACGGTATCTTAACTTTGCATATGGCATCAACACAGGGTGTTTCTACACCGCGGCACATATTTGTAAGATAAAACCCGGAGTTATTTTTTCAACTGTGTTAGATAGTATTAATCATAGAGTAAACAAATCTGGCGATACACTGACGGGCGAGTTCAACATGAACTCGAATAAAATAACTGCACATGGTAATCCAACATTCAACACCGACGCGGAAACAAAAAACTACGTATATGTCGTCAATGGTAAATTATCAACGCTGCGAGCTGAATATAAAATCACCAACGGTAATCTAACAACAATGCGTGGTGAATATAATACCACCGACGGTAAACTATCAACGCTGCGATCCGAATATGATGTTCATGACACCATGGATAATTTATTTGAGAATCCACCAAATATACCAATGAAACATTTTGATATTGAAAACAAATATTGATACAATTTAACAAACACAGGATAATATCGTTAGTGATTGTCCTGATGTCGTTGACATGCTTGATTACATTAAGATACTGCACTAACAAAATATCAATATAGTGTACTCGATACAACATGGATCATTCACTTTGGAACTTCGAAATAATATCGTTATAGTTAGTGCAGAGGTCAGGAGTATCTATAGATTAACCCTAATTTCGTCGTTACAATTTAATGCGTACGTCCACGGGAATATACTGCAAATGCAATAATATGTGATGGATCCACTGAAACATTTACAATAACCTCCAGCAGTGGTAATTTAGCATCAGCGTCAATCACATGGTATGTGTAATTTTGTAATTGATTAAAGTGAATAAAAAAATTAATGTCTATCAATATCGATACCAAGAAGTGTATTACAAACAAAACTAAAAATCTCGTTGACGTGTATACGGTAAAAATAAAAAAAAACGCAGGCGTATTCCCGCTTTGACATGATCGTGCATTTGTTAACTTTTATTGCTGGTACGGCTATGTTGCTATCAGCAATAACAGCGTTGGCATCTGTTGTTGTCACAATTTGTGTTTCAGTGGCAACAACAATTACAGGGATTCTTAAATTCATTGCAAAACAAATATCCACGTGCAGTCAGAATAAACTACACGAGTATATAATTAGGGTATATATCGCAAGGGCTTAATATTTTAAATAACTTCGTTAATATCATCTGGTCTTTACGTTACTGTGATATCCATCATAAAATTAAAAACACATAACAATAATAATGAAGGGGGAATTACTGAAACATATAGCCGCGAAGACAGCCCTCAAAGATAACCAAGGCCTCAATAATCTCATCTAACCCTGAATTCAGCGTGAACTTTCCAAGCGCAATTGCGGTGAAGAAAATCCCGCTTGCAAAATTACCAGTATGTCACAGCTGGCCAAATATTAGATCAAAATCATTCCCGGGACTATATTTCTAGTGTTCGCAAATAAAAATAATAAGGATGGAAACACTGATGGGCCTGTTGTTTTTATACCAACCATTATTTATCAAATCAAACATATAAATAATGAAATCCAACGTAGAATAAAATCCATTACAGAAATAGAATCAAAAGTAGGTATAATAGTCCATGATCCGCCATTATCAGTCGCAATCGAGATAAACTCACGTGGTCATATTGTAGATATTTATCATTCGTCGATCAGAACAGTACTAGGATGGCCTGAAATTCCTCCTCGGACGCCTTTACAAATACCTGAACCAACCTTGAGCGATTTTACCACAGATGTGAAAACATTTATAACACAACCAGAGTAGAGAAAAACACTTTCTCATGATAATGTTTGATTGATTATGGTACTTCGTTAAGATGTTTTTGAAAGTTATTCGCGTATGACACACCGAATAGCCTGGTTCTCCGAGAGGAGTATTTTCCATTTCTTTCAGACAGAATTACTCCTTAACTCACACACACACAGATTTGATTAATTAAGCGAATTAATTTGCAAGTAGTATACAACATTATTCTGATGACCTAAAACAGCGGATTATCGAAACAATTCAGCATGTAAATCAACTCATGGACGATATCGATTATATTAATCGAGAAATTTGTAACTTCGTAATCCATGAAGAGCTTTGTAAGGAAGTTGGAACCAGAGATCCATCTCGCGGGTGGATATCCTCAAGGATAATAATGACCCTGACGTGGGTATGAGACATATATCAACTGGAAATGTAAATATATCATCGGTGATCGTATTAAATCTAGTATGTGATATTATTGATGGAAGCTACCAAATAAATCTCGTACAATCAAATCAGGCCCAGCAAGGATACATTTTATATTCGTTTACATCACTGGTTCCATCTTGAATTTTAATCGTTCAAGAATCAGTAAATTTGAATTATATGCAGTGTCAGAATAATTTATAAACGAGAATTAATTTTAAACTCACTGACCAATCTGGTAATTTAAAAGACGTCGATAGGGATACATTACAAATACGTCTCTATGTGAAATCTTAAATGTCGAAATCAAGGCGGAACAAAAACAAATTTCAGTAATACAATTGTTTTTTTAAAAAATTAAATTAATAGCAAATCAGTCGCCTTGATTAAATGTCAAGAAGCAGAAAAAATAAGGCAGCACAAAAACTAAAATTTTCGAGACGCATATTCATTACCACACCCTCTCTAATGCCATAGTTTTAACAGAGTAGTGTATAACGTCCGATACTATATATTGATCCGGGATCATGTGCTTCATTGATATCAATGATAAATTCATTAACATCATCATCTTCATTAACGGACTTTGCATTTTCATTAAAAAAAATTTAACACATTATAGCACCGCTGACAATCTACAAATGGTACCACTAAATACACCCTGTCTCATTTCAAACATCGCATTATCAGATTAAGAAACAATTGCGTTTTTCCAGTTCCTGACGAACCTATGATAATCATTTTGATGGAATAGCGTCGCGCCGCACGGTATTTAACAGGTTCTCCTGTTTTTGTCGCCGAAAAATCAATTACATTCATGTTATTACATATAAATATGGATCAATATTGCGTGAAATGTAAGACGCGTACCAGTATAAACGACTTAATAACAATTATAACACAAAATAACAGATCAGCGCCTACCGGTAATTGCGCACGATGCAGAACAACGAAATTTATATTTATTTCGGGAAAAAAGGGGGATGATTCAAAACAAACAAACAAGGAGGTGATATTGCAGCACAATTTTACCAGATTACCAGGACTCCATGGGTCAAATACAGAACAAACATCTTCCAGAATAGAATTACTGCAGCTATGGAACCACACCCGATATTCGATTTGACCGCAGGGACCAACCAAGAACAGATGAATATTCTATAAATGAAATCGATCAGGCTTCTCATGCTCATGACGTAACTTACAAAAGTACCAATCTTCAACATAGACATCGCAGATGTAAAATTGATACACGCGTTAAATTATGTTACGAATAAATCTTTCAAGGAATCACTAGTTAACCGGTTAGTAAGATCTGCGATGAAATGTAAACTAGACATTGGAAGTGGAACTTCCCGTGCCGGTAATCAATCAGCTGATTAATATTATTATGAAATCTTTTATTATTTTCCAAGCGGATACTGGAGGGGTAAATCAGTAATTAATAAACTCGCCAAATCAACGAAAGTTAATGAAGCTACTGCAGAATTTTGTTATCAAGACAAGCAGCATGGCATATTTCTATACCACCGCCTAAACAAATTCACTTTGCACATCGTGATGTCATCGTTCAAAATGAAGTTAATCAGGCGGAGATATTTTTCTCCCACATAATACTGTCAAAAGAGGGACTTACAGGTACGCGTTAACTGTAGTTGAAGAAGCGAGTAGATACAAATTAACAAAATGCAGCATCACACGTAGCTTCTGAGTTTGAACGCATATATCGACGAAGAACTTTGCAGTGGCCAAATCTGCTACAGGTTGATCCTTGCAAGAAATTTCAGGGTGCCGTGTTATCATTAATGTTGCAGCATACTGTCACCATCAGACGAGGACATATTGCAATACACCGCGATAAGGTAATTGTTGAACGTTTTAATCGAACACTTTTTGAGCGGTTATTGAATCATTCACAGAGTGTGCGACGAGGAAGATTTGGTCAGAAACCTTGTATAGAGGGCAGTGTTGGAGTACGAGGTAAACACAGCATCCAATGCAATACCAGTAAGGTTTGTCGATAAGCATGCTAATCTCAGATTTACTGTTGGATAGAAAGATTATTATTGCCACAGATTCGCCTACGAAGTATGTAGTGGAGAAATCCCAGATGGTTATGTGATTGTTAATATTGACGCAGATCCTAAAAATATTTTGTTATGTAACCTTCAAGATATAACTCAGTCAAAATCAAAATACTAATCTCGTTCGTACAGGAATGTATCAAAAAATTGCGAGACCTATAAAATCAATGAATGCTGAGACAAGTGAGGAGAACATATTTCAATAAATGAATGCAGCCAGCACGTATTTTCAAATTTACATAGCCTCGATTCGATATGACGTAGAAAATGTATATAAATCAGCTTATCGAAACAATTCGGACAGAAAATACAGTTTGAATATATCGCAATTACATGTTTGTGACATTAAACAAATTATTAAAGGAGACAACTATAATAGGAATGTGTATAATTCAATAGGGACATTACTAGAGTTCTCTCCCTTTTTGTAAGGGAAAAAACTAATTAATCCTGAAGGGAAATACTAGCGTACTATCCTAGACTCTGTCCTAAAATCTATTGTCTATATCTCTTACAGCTTCAAAGAAATAAACATTTACAGAAATAAGATCGTTTTTTTTTGCATTAGTCAAATATCTTGCTTCATTTAGAATTTGTCAGTTATGAAAATTAATTTAAAGAGAATATACGAATCACAAACCCTTCCCCTTGATTTTCTGGTATTAGTTAACTTCTATAGCATATAGCCATTTCATCATTGGGTCTCCAGCCTTCGATTATCGAAATTCAACTGAAAACCACACTCTCACACGTTGTCACAATGTGACATGGATGTGTTTTGCATCTTCTTTGAGTCATTTGTATGGGGAGAGTGTGGCCTATTGTTGAACGTAGAGAAGGGACTCGTCTACATGTATCTTTCGTCATATTGTAAATAGTATATATAACTGTAATTATTCATGTACCCGTTTAGCGTGCTGGAATGTCATATGGCATTACAGGGGTTCATTCGGGAAATGTTACGTCCTACTGTAAATACTATATATAACTGTAGAGTCATGTACTCGTGAGCCTACTGAGATGTCATAGGGCACCTTAGAGGTTCATATGGGTAATATGACGTCCTAACTGATGCCCTCTTGAGCCTGATTGTGTTGTGTTTCTTTCTGCCATAAGGCATTTTAGATCTCTAAACCCTGCTATAAAATGTCATAGGGCACCTAAAGGGCAGTGGAAATTGTGTTGTCCATTTTTTTTAAAATAAAGATATATTTATTATATAAAGAATTATAAAAAAAATCAATGATATAGTTTCTGCTATTACAAATTTAAAAAATCAAGGAATACAATAATCAGATAAACAAGATTGTGGTAAAAAATTATCTCTGACTGTAAGTGCTCCAAGAGCTTTTATTCAAAAAAAGGTATATGTTACCGTCCCAGTATAGATGCGTTAAGGAAATCCAACAGGCCGTTAATACATCATTATTGGAGAGGTTGCCAATTAAATAAGTTCAAACCTGTGTTTACCGCAGTAGAACAAATAAAAGCGGAATTATCAAAACAATATGAAACAAAGAAAAATTAATTCAAGCGTAGGACAACTAGAAAATGATTATACAAACAGAACGTACAAACCTGAATTCCGATAACTAAGGCGGATTCTAAACAACGAAGCGAAGCGAGCACAAAAATATTTCTTTCAGAGTATTTGTTTACTACTAAAATCATGCAGGATGATTTTATCAACTCTGAGAGATTTAATGAATTTTTTTTCGGTTTCGTAGGAATCCTTGGACGCTCCTAAAATCTTGTAGGGTTCTCTCTCTATGCTCGAGCTAATTGTTAACGATTCTCATACTCATAATATCTTGGTATATGATATGATTTAATTCATAGCAGCAGAGAGGGCGCGACAACAAATATGCGTCTCGAAAGTTATATACCTTATTTATGTTTTTTGACCGTATTTGTTTCTCGGTTTCGTAGGAAGCCTTGGCTTGACAAACAATAAATAGACTTGTAGGGTTCAATTGCAATATATCAATAATATTTGGATATATATATATATATATATATATTTCTTCCAATGATATTGAGTTTTATGTCCCTACCAATACAGTCATCTCTTCTGATAAAACAGCAAAACAGTTACCAACACTAATCTCTTTTACTTGGTTCATTTTAATAAATGTCATTCTGAGATAATTCCTGATTTAATTATACTTAAATTCCATTTTTTGCCTTCAAAAGTTTGTCAATATGTGATTTTACTAAACGACAGATTACCTCTAGTGGTTGAAGCGCTAATATTATCTATTCTTCATAAATTAGGGTCTGAAATTGAGCACATTGGTAGATTTCTCATGCTTGGAAGCCAGCCATAATATTACCAACATTATAGGACCTTCCTCGTAGTCCTAAATACCAAAATATCAAAGACACCAGAACTTTGATCTCGGTCCATCAATTTTTAGGCAAACTGTTGGATTACCATCGTCGTTAAAGTTTTCATTTGCTACAAAAGTGGAATAATACAAATATCACACTTATTTATTTATTTCAGCCATTTCGCTATAGATTTTACGACTACATTAGAAATCCTAACGAAATAATTCCTACATTTTCCGTCAATTGTTTGGCTTATAGATGGTAATTTTAGGTGCACAGGTACTATATGTATTTTCCATTTTAATTGCTAATGTTTTATGAAGACGATGAAAGACTTTGGACACAATGAATCTATGGTGGAGATTGTTGATGGAATCTACAAAGTTAATGATGCCAAGTACCTGTATCATCACGCACTATGGACTAATGCCCATGCCAAAAGCTGCGACCATGCAATGCTCTTTACGAAGTAAGTTTATGTAAATTAGATGTAACCATACATTGCAACTGTAGAAGGTCTTCGGGTGGCATATGGTCACCATAAGGCACACACTACATTTCAGACACGTTCAGGAATGGTCCACAAAGATAACTGTTCCATATATTGTCGTTAAAGCATACTAGCTAGTATCAAAGTTGTAGACCAGTGAATACTACAACTGGTCAAGTCTGCTAAAGTTTCATTAAATGCGATATATCCGTATAGCTGTTTAAAATAATAAGTATTTGCAATGTACAGTTAGCATTCAAATATTTCATCCACATTTCAATATTGCACATATAATATTTTTCACCAATATATTGTTGTAAAATAGACTATTTAAACTTTCTTCAAGGTATATGTTTAATAGTTTGAAGGAACACTATTACAACAGTTTCTCAGCAAAACTAGGTAATATGTTTAGTTGTGTACGTTTATACAATATCGAAATCATAAAATATAACTTCATCTATAGTATTATAATTTAGTGCATTACCAACATTATAAACCCCCCCCCCCACAAAAAAAAACAAATGAGTAAAAAAGCAGTGACATGTTTTTGGAACTCAGAATCACAGACGTCTTTCAAAGGCTACTCCATTTTCCCACCTAGAAGATACAATACACGAAATGTCATTTTGACGACAATATATTTATGTATCGGTTCCATTGTTGTTTACCTGTCTTATATCAAATATTTGTACATTTCATAATTATGGATTAAATTTTCATGTGAGAAAAGGTTGATTTGGTTATACGCACAATTCGTTAAAGTTCCTCTCGTATGCGATAGTTTTGACTTTTTCATATGGCAAACTATGACACAAATGTGTTCAAAGGAGATTTAAAAAATTATATCCGCTTGCGAACTCATCCAAACTTTCTAGCTATATTTGCTTATTTGCTAATGAAATCTGTTCAATATGACATCGGATATTCTTAGGCTCGTCGCTAAGAATAATTTTTTTTTCAGATATATCATGTATGAAAATACCACTCGTCGTTCCGATTCGGAAGGTATGTGCAGCAGCAAAGAGGGGGAACAGACCGAAAATATTTCAGACAAACCGAAACTATTTCAGACAAAATCATAAAGGAATTCAACCGAAACAATTCAGGCAGACAAAAAAGAGAAATTCTTTAGGATTTACGCGGACAGACCCGGCACTGATTGCGTTTTGGAGACAAATTGTTTCAACAGAATATTTGATCAAGTCCGATATTATATCCTGATCACGGGTCGTGCAAATTTATCGTTACAAATCCATGTGGAATTCACTGAGCGTGACTGAAGAAATTTCTAAAGCGATTATAATCCATATCACCACTGCACCAATCCTGAATTCAGTGTGAATTTCCCCACTGCGATTCCAGTGAAGGAAATAGCACTAGCAAAATTACGAGTATACCATAGTTGACCTAATATTAGATCAGTACCAGTCGGTGGTCAACAACCGAATAATTCCCTGGTGTTTGCAAGTACAAATAAACAAGAGGGAACTCCTGATCGGAACGTTGTTTCCTTACCATCTGGGTCCTAAATTGAACAAATTAATAATGAATTACAACGCAGAATAAAATCCATTACTGGAAAAGAATCAAAAATCGTTATAACAGTTCACGAGAGGACGTTATCATCCGCGTTTGAGATAAACTCACCCGAGTATGTCGTAGATATATATCAAAGTTCAATCAGAACCGAGCTAGGATGGCCTGAAATACCACCTCGGACAGCTTCTCAAATACCGCCAGAACCACAAAAATCTGATTATAAGTCTGATAAGAAATCATATCATGATGCAATGATATCATACGATACAAATTTTGGAGTTTTAGATTTCTTTAGAGGGCGGATAGAAGAACCTAGCGGTGAATGGTTTCAACCAATTCAAAGTAAACTTAATGAACACTTTATAAAAATAAATAATGAATTTGAAAGATATATAAAAATATTGTGAGAAAAAAATTCCAAAGAATCCCCGCGATATGAGATCATGAAATACATAGAAATATGTAATCAAAGTATCGCTGACATGGAAGTATTTAATTTATGGATTATTCAAACGGTGTTAAATGCTGTTAATCTTCAATCAAGAACAGAATTTGCAAACATATATAATATACATATAGATAATATTTTAGCATTTAAACTTCCCTGGTATAATGTAGACCATTTCAAAAATCAAAAAACGATCACCTCGAAAAATACTTTCCACAAATACTCGCCGCATGGAAAAAAATAACACAACCACAAACAACCATCCTCAAAACATGATAATGATCCAGACGGTGGTGGTAGGCATATTGCTCCTCAAAATGTCAATATATCCTCGGTGGTTGCAGTGAATTTAGTATGTGATGTCATCGAAGGAACTTACCAAATAAAACTCGAAAGATCAAATCAAGCCCAGCAAGGGTATATTTTATCTTCGTTTGCACCAACGGCTCCACCCGGATTTTAAATCATTGAGTATCCAACTAATCCAGTGTATATGCGATGTAATAATGATTCATTAACGAGAATTTATTTCAAACTCACTGACCAGTCCAATAATTTGATTGACTTACGAGGAGAGGTTTTACAAATTAGCCTGTTTGTAAAGTCTTAAGACTTTCATCATGAAGGATTTTCAATTCGTCTCCGCAGCACAATTGGCGCCGGGTCTGTAGAGTAAAATCCTAAAGTATTTCTCTTTTTTTGTCTGCTTGAAATGATTACGGTTTGAAATAGTTTCGGTTTATCTGAAATAGTTTCGGTCTGTCCACCCTCTTTGCTGCTTGTGCTCTCTCTCTCTCTGTCTCTCTCTCTCTCTCTCTCTCTCTCTCTCTCTCTCTCTCTCTCTCTCTCTCTCTCTCTCTCTCTCTCTCTCGATTGATCAAACTGTTAGAAAATAATATGGCATCATTATACATGTCATAAAATATCGAAATGTCACAAACTACATTACTGGCCAAGGTAATATTTGTTTGTTTCAAAGTCAGTATAATTCCATATCAAAGGTACATCAAGGTCGCTATCAACCTATTCGGACACGAATCTCTAAGACAGTACAACACGTCTTGTGTTCGAGACGTATAATGTTGAACATCATAATTATTATCATATTTCCAACTAATTATAATTTTTATTGATTGTAAGTTAACAAAAATAACTACTTTTCAGCGAAATATGAAATGAAATATATACCTTGACGGATGAGTGATGGAAGTCATCGTTAAAGATGTAATTAACATACATTATCATTACTTACATTTATTGCTTTAGATTGGGAAAAAAAAACATGAACTGTTTTCTACTGTATTGTATTTCTTGAAATGTCATATAGTGGTTGTGTAAGAAATGTTTAAAAATAAATTTTATTTCTCGATGTTTCTCTCATAAAAAACGCACAATACATGACTACATATTTCTCCTTTCTATGTGATCTAATTGTTATGGAAACAAGAATCGATTGTCACTATTTAGTCGCAATCCCTTTAACATGATATTTGGTGGACTGAGTATTTCGGGCAAACGTCATTTTCTCACACGTTTTTTTGAACACATTTGTTCTTTCGTCTACCAAAATGTATCGTTTTGTGTCACTAATATGGGAATCGGCATATGCTATCCGTCAATAACGTAAAACAGAGATCATTTCATCTGAAGAAGATATTCCTTTCAAAGACGATGGTATAGCGTCGGAATTAAGTCAAACACCACTATACACCTTCGATAACATGTCAGCATAAGTAGAAGAAGAACTTAAAGTTTGCTAGAAACGAAAATTACAACGTTTTACTAACATTATTATTTGCATTACACAAAATGTACATACTTATTACAAACCAGTATCAAAGAAATCTTACGATCCTTTATTTTCAAAACACGAAAATTACTTCATAATCCGTTTCGTAATCAAAATATATTCCTTTCAAAGACTATGGGATTGTGTCATGATTTAGTAAAATATATCTAATTGAATTCGATAGCATCATTTTAAATAACATTTTAGGAGACGAGGAAGAACAATAAATTACATTTTATCATCGTAATATCATTATCGTTTGCTTCACACATTACACATTTTTTATTTCTAAAATATAAATCAAAACTCATCAACACTCACAATGACCCTTTCTTACCGGCTTTAAACGTCCAGTAGATAAATCTCAAAGTCAAATGGTATGCAATGTGTGTACCCATTTATTTGACAAAACGTTTCAACGAAATCCTACGATGTTGTACTTTCACTACATGTCAATTACCTCGAATCATCATTTCATCCTTCAACAAAATAGACTTGTTTGAACAAAACATTACGTGGCATGGTCATAACTGGGAGATCAATGAATGATTACTCAAACCAAAAGGCAGAACTTTTAAACCCCAGTGACATTTGTGCTCTACGCCGTGGAAACAATTTATCTTATTACAAAACTGGATCTTAATGAGAAGGGAAACCAAAGGTAGAATCAAATACTCATGAAACGACGTCCTTAGACGAAGAACCTACCACGAAAAGCTCACATCCAATGAAAAAGGAAAACCAAAGGTAATGGACAATTTACACTAAGAAACATATACTGAAGGAAAAAAAAGATATACTGATTCAAGGACGAGAACATATTCCAGACAACAATGCCACTCAACATTGATGCCTGCCAAACTTGACTACACACATGCGCTTTATAATTTGATTACAAGATGAAAACCCGTTTCTAAAGTACATTCTCATCGTGCAACAAACTCTTTGTTAACGACTGGTGTTGCAGCTTTTAAAATGAGGCCGAGCCCAAAACCTAAATACTATCAGAACCGGTGTTTTGCAAAGTTTAATGTATTTATTCAAACAAAACCTGTCTCACTTCATCCCGTTAAAGACACTTTATCGCCGTGTGCCCAATATCATGACGTTGATAAGACATGCGGACGATTAGTGGACACGAATTCTAGTATAAAAAATGATTGTGTATATGAATACGTTAGCAGAAGCAAAATAAGCAAATGCTGGTTCAGCAACGATGGTTTTTACAAATGATGATGGGATCCCTATGTCATAAGATAATAATGAAAGAAGGATTACATAGAAAACTTTTTAGGAAATGAATCATCCATGTACCATTAAATTGATGGAATGAAACATGCTCATGTGTTCGTTACAACCAATAGATGATACAAAACTTGATTTACCTCCGAATCATAATATGGCCGAGATAAAAATGTTACAACACTAATTAGAATTGGCGATGGATCGAACCAATTTGTCAGAAAGAGAAAATGCCATTGTTACGGGCAATTATTCCAACGTATTTAGATTCACCAGAAATAATTGAAGGAAACAACGGAAGACAAAGTGAGAGAGCTCAAGAATATCATCAAATAAACTATCGAAAAATAACCACGACACAAGCGGACACTACAAAGGAAGTTAGCAGTAGAACGTGTTTCAAACTTGGACTGCTCAAACACATAGTCCGATCTCATTTCTCACAGATAGATAGAAATAACACCGTATATATCAAAGATGATGTTAAAACCTAATTGAGCGGGAGTAAAACAGAAAGGATAGAAGTCATAAGTTATAAAGATGCCGGCAAAATAGTAACCACTTCAGAGCAATTGCTGGTCAGGTACGTGTTCAAAACTTGTTCACTGATGCTGATACCAAACTTAAAAGAGTACGTTTAACAGAGGTGCAGATATGATAACAATAAAACGTGCCGAAAACATTATGGCAAAATACTCGACGTGTATTTTAACGACGTCAAGCTAAATTCGATGCCATCGATCATCAATAGCAAACCAAATTGTTCATGTCAAATTTTGCAGCATATTCCAGGCTAAACGTACCTGTTTTGTATTATCGACATAGTATGGAACTTATCTAAGCTTATTTCTCTAAGTTCTAAGGCTAGTGCTCAGAGCTAGTATGCGCTTTAAAACCAGTGATCAAAAAACAAACTTTTTCTAACCCTGAATGATGATAAAGAAACAAAGCCACCAAAGCTTGAAGCATCTTATTCAAAGAAGAGGGGAAAGACGCCTGATGAATATATGTTTTCATCAATAAGAATCCAACAAATAGAGGCGACGGTCTTGTAACATTTTCAAAACACTTCAACTAACGTATGTGAATATAATTTACAATTCAACACACTCTCAATTCGTCGACATGCTACCACATTGGTTAAATCACAGATACAGACGTGTACCCGAGGAAGAGACTGCAGAAAACAAATGTTCTATGGAGAGTAATAACAGTAGCCTTGCCTACAATGTCTATTACAAAAACAGCAGCAAATATCTCCTTTTGGCATATTTGGAAAATAATTCTTCTTTGAAATCGAGTCACCACTCCTCGGACACAAACGTCGTGCTATTATGAATAACCAATAATTTAACATTACCTTAGTGACACTGATGTGTACGTTTTCCCAAAAATACCTTATGTTCTGTCAAGGTCTAAAAAGCACATAGCTGGATTACGATGCTCAAAGAGACATACCTTTGGTACAAATCATTCAAACCAAGCAAGTCCTGAATTTGAGTGGAAATTTTAAACTATTTACCGTCACAATCTGCAAGAAAACGTGTTTAAGACCACTTGAAGAAAATTCATCACCGATACTACAAAAAATACAGAACCATCATTGTAGAATTTCGACATTACGTGTGTCGTGTAGACAATTTGCCTTATGTTGGAAATGACATCAATGAAACTGAGCACAACAACAATAATATGTATGACACAGGATCAATCTTGATTAGTAAAGACACATAAAGCAACTGCGTTAATAAAATGTTTATCTATAAGCGCAATTTAAATATAATCAATTCTGACACCATTATAGACAAAATATTAAAACATTATAATTTTCCTAACATGGAACTATCAACATCAAATAACTCAATGACAAAAACCTCAAAAGGATTATTTCAACGAAAGGCATTTAAAATTGACGTGAATAACATATGATCATCCGTTCAACAAATACACGTATATGTATGAATTTGCAATTAGATATAGCTCTTATAACGAGACAGATGTAAGTGCCTGTAAATTTGCTTATATCGTTCACATAACGAGTTACCAAAGCAAAGGCAAGTATCTTATGATTGTATCGTTAATGTAACAAAACAGCGATGTACATATGAATTTATAAATGTATCGTTCAAATAACGACACTGAGATGTAATTAATAATTTATGAGTGTATGATTTTGTCGTTCAAATAACAAGACTGAGATGTAAGTATGAAATTATGAATTTATGAAGTTATCGTTCATGTAACGAGACTGAGATATAAACATAAAATTATGAAGTTATTCTTAATGTAACGAAACTTAGATGTATATAAGAAATTATGAATTTATGAATTTATCGTTCAAATAACGAAAGTTCAATGAAAAGGTAAAACTATGAGTTTATCTTTTAAATAATAAAACTGATACATAAATGTGAAATATTAATATGAAACAGGTATTTCATAACTATCGATGCGTCAATTTGACGTCCAAGATGTTTATCCGGTTCCAGCTCCTCTAGTCAATGGTGGCGGAGTCGCCACACATGGTCCAGTCCCCCTGTCTATTTGAAGGATCCCTCAAGAGCCCTTACATTCAACACACACGATGGTCGTGAAGCCTTGGTCTCTCGATTTGAGAACACCAGTACACTCTTCCGAACCAACGTCACCAAAACACAGCGTATACGTCACAAGAAACCCCACAGGTTCTGCGACTTCACATCACCCAATTATATATAATACAAAAACGTAGCATACACAAAGGCAGCATACACAAAAGCAGCATACGCAAAGTCAGCAAACACAAGGTACCATACACTACACCCCATACGGGCATCATAGACAAGCCCCGCACACGGCCAGCACACGTTCACTACAATATGGCCAACAACACGGGCAGCATAGGCAAACCCCACACACAGTCAGCACACGTTCACTACAATATGGCACCACAACACGGCAAGCATAGACAAACCCCACACACGGTCAGCACACGTTCCCTACAACATGGTACCACAACACGGGCAGCATAGACAAGCTCCACACACTGTCACCCACGGACCCCACCCACGTACCCCACAAACGGTCAGCTAAAATTAAAACAACCAAACCATGTAATACATATGACACGGTTAAGTACTTCTACATTCAGATATGTTGCGCATGAGCGCACATTAATTATTTATCCATATACATTAAACGTTCAAGCCATGCAGCATATAATTAAACTCAGTTTGTCTGTTCATTTACAACAAAAAAAACAGTTACAACAAAAAACTATATTATTAATAATATAATGGCGCTGCATATCCTAGATTTCTACTCTGAAGAATGTAGAATAAATACGAAAACATCTGATTTTTGAAACAATTGTGGGATATATAACGAATAGCGATAAGAATCTAATCTTAAATCTATTTTACCTCTTTAGGTAAAAGCATTGCTTCCTTAAAGCGAGAAGCTTTCTGATAAAACTGAACGTGATGTGATGTTTACTGAAATTTACTCTATCATATACCCTAGCTGTAACCAATATGCGCAGCTAGGTACATAAGACTTTTAAACTGCAGGAATTCGCACATGCAGGATGTGTACTCAAATTTATTCGCACTATTTCGTAATAACTAGAACCGTTAATTAATAAATCACCCTCGGTGACACTGCACGCGGCTGTGAAACCCGAGTACATATTTGACCACATATATATTGATACCAGTCATACACAATTACGTGGCAATGTGTGGAAGTGATCGATTATGAAGGAAGATTTGCTTTGTGTGGTTTAGTTTTCACTCCATAGCAAGAAAGCAGCAAGCGACAGTTGTACCTCAACACTCTAGGTTACTTCGTATGTAACTGCAGTTGGCAGCATCTCCAACAGCATGGGACGGTGACGGTCATATTGTATTCAGAATTAAATCATAGTCTGGAAGACAACAGTTTGAGATACGTCATTGTTGACTGATTAAAACAAAAACAACGTGTAAAACAAATAACCTGTGACACAAATCAACGAGGATGTATTTGAGTCAGAACATGAAGATATAAATACCTTTACGATATCGAGATAGTTCAACAATTATCAAACGTTAGTATCCTGTTTTGCCACTGAATTGCTATCTAGCCGGAGAACATACGTTTTAATGACAAAATGATTATTGCTATCTAGCCGGAGAACACACGTTTTGATGACAAAATGATTATTGCTATCTAGCAGGAGAACACACTTTTTGATGAAAAAATGAGTATCCCAGTCAGATTAAAAACAACAAACGTATGATAATGATTCATGATGAATACTTGAAATTGCATCTAGTAGAGGCCTCGAATTTCATCTCCATAAGACACCTTTTTGACAAAGTGACACAAAACTATTGTAGCGGTTACTCGCCTCCATTATATTGTCGCCCACACATGGGGAACATGACAGAACTTGCAACAACACCCAACTCACCCCCACTTAGTTTCACCTCCGAACATATTTTGGGGTACATCCATAAGAACCTAATAGCAGAACACTATGTGTTTGACCCACAAACACAAAATAATTTTGCCGTGGACATTGAACCATTTACATGGCTATAAAATGTATCTATCATCTATAAACAAGATACTACATAGCCTATTGTTCGTACGTCAGTGCAAATTATACGTCAAGATATTGGACTGTAATTAAATGTTAACCAGTTTGAAAGTTTTAATTTTAAATCTTAATGTTAAATATGTCTACTTTTGATTAAATGATTAAGAGAGGGTGGTTGAGTATTCTAAAAGATATCTCGATATTAGAGATCTGGACCTTACATGCGTTGTCGTTATCAATAAGTATCGCCTGCTATATTGTCTACAAAGGTACCACATATGCTTTATCTATCTTTGGAGTAGTTTGTAGAAACTAAATCGACCCATACATTAGCAACATTCAAATAATAAAAGCGAATGTTTTCATATGTAATCATTATGAGAATGCTAGCATGGACTGACTTGTTTTGTATCAGGATATTTCCATAAAAATTCTGAGCAGCTGATAGCTTTCAACCGTTGTCGTTTCAGAATTTCATTATAATACTCGTATTATTTCCTTCTTTGCTTTCAGGTCATGCCTACGTTGGGGATGTGTGTCACCCAATTTACAAAACATCAGTAATCCAGTCAAGTGATTATTTTTTAACGGTGTCCACTGCAGCACACGAACTTGCACACAAGTAAGTTTAATTATGCCCCCCTCCCCAATTTGTACCCCACGTTTACATCCAATCGATTATATTTATCGAATCTTGCGATAGCGTTTTGATTTCAACATGGGACATTCTGCTCAAATATCCATTACTTGTGATTTCCTTCAAACAGGCGGACAAGAATATTTCTTATAAGACGTCGAAACGATTTTATTGCAAATTAACTTTCAAATACAAACTAGAATCATGTTAATGAAATAATCTCAAATGTTTATGGTGTACAATGGAAGTTCTATTTTAAACATTTTATTAGGTGACAATATATTCAGAAGTGTCACGCTGCTAGTGGAAATTATATTGTCAGAACTACACAATATGTAATGTATAGTCATGTGCCTTACTTGCTTCTTATCTTTAAGTCTTGGAGCAAACCATGACGGTGAAGGGAACGCAATAGCTTGTAGGGCTGATGATTTCTTTCTTATGGCTCCCTTGGTCAAAAGGTTCAGCAAAACTAAACAATACTCCAGGAATCCATGGATTTTCTCTAACTGCTCCATAAATGTGTTCAAAGATGAACTAAAGAACAAGTATGTATGCTTAATATACACACAGAGATATATTATAGTATTTTGAAATAACGATCTTGGATTATTTGTTACTGATGTTTATTAAACCCTTTTATACCTAATGACTTTGTCCTGACATCACATAGCCACTCGTGCAAGCCCGCCTCCATTTCCACAAGGAGACCCTGAAAGAGGAAAGTCATTTAGAATGCAAAATTCCAACCAACATAAGTAAAAAAGCAACATCAATTATAGCACACTGCTTAATCAATAAATTACAACATAGTAAACGACAGTCAAGCGAAGTTGTATGTCTATTTAATTTAATTGTTTGTTGGCTAGTTTAATTTTATTTCTTCAATTTATTACATGCTTTTGTATTCTAACATTGTATCCTAGACTTCAATTTGTCTAAAATTGGGCTCATATAAGCTTGACCTGAATGACTTATTTTGTTCATTTTTGTAAACAACTAACAAAAATGTCATTATTCTATATGTATATTACCTTATTATCGTGATTATTATTCAGGTACACAGGGAGTATATATTTTGATTAGAGTCAGAGAATTTGGGGTTCCTAAATGAATGTAGTAGAACATTGTTTTGTAAATAAAGAGCATTATTAGAACATTCTAGAATGTTTCGTTCCTTTGCTACATGGATCAATTTGGAAAATGCTAATTAAAACCGGACGTCACGTTGACATCTATATAATCATGTGAGTATGAGGATTATGCCATTTGTGCTTTAACATATATGGATTACAAGTTGTATTACGTGGGGACAAGCATGGGCTGAAAATGTTATATTCCTCTAATTATTGAATTCAAGTGATTATTTTCTGTGTAAACACAAAAATATTCTGGTAAAATTCTTCGATCTAAACATTCATTGGAATGTATGCTGAACTGAAACCCGGAATACTTTTTCTGTGATGCAATAAATGTTCAGTACTCCTTATGCTGTGTCATCGCCTTCAATTATGGATATCGTCAGGACTAAAGCTAATTATAATAAGGCTTTTATAATATGACTTGATTATAATTCTTGGAATATTTTGAGATTGAATTAGGAGTGCCATATGTTCTTTTTCTTCATTTTAACATAGTATTCTAGAAAAATAAATTATTTGTTAGATGTTATAAAACCAATTGTGTTCAATCTTTCATGTTACTTATTTTCAGAGTATCGGCTCTTAAAACCAATACTTTATGTGCTGCCTTATCGAGTCAGTTGCACCTCGATTTCTTGTTCAATGTGACCTGATAATTTTTCTGTCAACGGTTAGCTGTCTTTTCCATCGTTTTCCCATGCATCTTATGCCTTGGATAGTAAATACCAAGCTAAATCAGATATTTTAATATTTCGTCCGTTAAATATGTTTTAAATTCAACATTGATACTTAGTATTCTGCAACATTGATTCCATCCATTGTTATTTTGAGAATATTATTTATGGGTTATAGATGTCTCTTGTTGATATCTGATGTTTCATTTACTTGATAATATATGCTACTGGTTGTGTAACGTAATGGTTAATATGAGATATTTACTACAGCTATTGAACATTCCGTATGAGATATAATTATCACATTTGTCTGGCCTGTTTTAACGGGAAATACATCAAGCAGCAGAGGATGTGAGCCAGACAACTTTTGCGACAAAATTAATTTAAACCTTCAAAACGGCAAATAGAGCCTTCCTGAGAAATCTCATGTTTTAACGAAAAAAAAAATAAAGTCTCTATTCGGTAAATGGAGCCTTATTGATTTCTTGCTCAAAACATGAATTTGCGCGGGTGATACTCTATTCGCGTTTTCGTTGCTTAACCATAAAACGTCGCAAAAGTTGTCACTCACATCCTCTGCTGCTATGAATTAATAATGAAAATCACTACGATGAAAATCGTTACGACTTCACAAACAGACTAATTTGTAAAACTTCACCTTGTAGATCAATTAGATTATTGGACTGGTCAGTGAGTTTAAAATTGATTCTTGTTAAGGAATTATTATGACACCGCATATAGACTGGATTAACCGGAGACTCAATAATTAGAAATCCTGGAGGAGCTGTTGGTGCAAATGAATATAGAATATATCCCTGCTGAGCTTGATTTGATCGTTCTAGATTTATTTGATAGCTTTCTTCGATAACATCACATACTAAATTGAGCGCTATCACCGAGGATATATTCACATTTTGAGGAGCAATATGCCTGCCGCCACCATCTGGGTCATTATTATGTGTCAGGATAGTTGTTTGTGGTTTTGTTAATTTTTTCCATGCATCATGGATTTTTTTGAAACCAATATCGATGGCATCATTGAGAGATTTTTTAGTTCTGGTACGTTATATCCTGGTAGATCGAATGTGGAAATATCTTCTCTGCGTATATTATATTTCTTTACAAATTCTATTTTCGTATCACGATCTCTGTCAAGGAATACCTCTTGCATGATTTGCACATTGATTTCCTTCATGTCACTGAGGATTCTATTACATGTTTCTACGACGCTGATAAATTCATCTCGGGTGAGAGTACCGGATTTAAGAGATATTAACAACAGTGAAATATCGCTATTGAACGCTGTGAAATTTTCAGTAATTTTATCCAGTCGAGTTGTAATATATCTAATACCTTGACTATCTATTTCTGTGAAAACATTCAATTTGGTGTAATCGCTATAGCTTTTTACTGGATTATCAGATTTTCTCCTGTCGGTGATATAATCAGATTTTTGTGGTTCAGGTGGTAAATTAACGGTTTCTCCCCGTGGTGGTAATTCAGGCCATCCTAGTACGGTTCTAATAGAACTCTGATAAATATCTACGACGTAACCAGGGGAGTTTATCTCAATGACAGATGCTAGCGTCGGCTCGTGAACCGTTATAGCGATTTTTGATTCTTTTCCAGTAATCGATTTTATTCTACGTTGCAATTCAGCATTGATTTGTTCAATTTGGTATGATCCGGTTGGTATCGAAACAACGTTCCAGTCTGGGGTACCGTCGTCTTTATTCTTATACGAGAACACCAGTGAATTATTGGGTTGTTGACCACCAAATGATTTTGATCTCATATTAGGCCAACTGTGATACACTCGTAGTTTTGCTAGCGCTATCTCCTTCACGGGGACTGGGATAGGGAAATTCACACTGAATTCTGGATTCGTTGATGTTATTGAGATCATGCTTGTTTGTACTGGGTTTGTGTTCTCCACTATTCGTTGAAGTAATTCCTGCGGTGTTGTAATTGTTATTATAATGTTGTTGTATTTCTAATTTTGACATCGCGGAATCATAAATACTGACCATCGCTGAGAACTCACTATCTGATATAAATGTATCATCGAGTGACGACGATATCATCGAGGATAATTGCTAGTATGCAGTTGATACAACATGAAATTGAATTAAGTAATCTTGCAGTTTACTCTGGCTGCATGATGACATTTTTTTTGTTATCCCGGTTTATATACCTGCGATTGTAGCCGCCGCAGAAATGCAAATTGGAACTACGACCGGGGCAATCATTGTAACCGATGCAAGTATTATTCCGGCGCCAGCGAGAACGCCTGACACCGAGTACATGGTAACATCAACTGCGGTGATTCTTCATCGGTATTTTTTTTTTATTTGATACTCCTCGGCGAGGGTTTTGAGTTTAGTTTGAAATTCTCTGACCTGACCATAGCGATATTGAGATACCGAATGTACCGTCGGCGATGTCATTTGTGATGACATTTTATTCCCAAATCAGTTTACGATTTCAATTGAAACCGTTATTTACTTGAATCCGCTACGAATTTCACATACCACGTTGTTAAAACCCTAACCAAATTTTTATCAGTAGATGTTATCGTGAACTTTTAAGTTGTATCCTTGTCGATGATCGTTGAAATTGTATTGTTGACCCCCGATGAACTCGACGATGAAATATTAAATTGATTCGTTGTCACTAGTGTCAATCGATAAATACCTCTAACGGTTGCAGTGATATCTAATTTGTTGTTTGAGGTGTCCACGCAAATGATCCGTGTTGGATCGTGTATACTACGTTGTTGGTTTTCTCATGAGGAATTTTTGTTTTTTCAATGATTGTTATCATCCTCGTTGCATCACCTTTGATTGCTTCGATGAAGTTTTTCGTCTCATCGATGGATTTTTTAATATCATGTAGTTTTATTTCAATTTTATCCAACGTGGTTCCAATAAATTTATCCACGATGTTTCTACGAAAATTTGAAAACTGTTTTCCGTGTTCTTCAGTTTTAGATTGAAGTGTTTGCTAGTTCCAACACAGACTTTTTTAACTCATCGTTGAGAGTTTTTAATCTATCTGTAATCGTCGAAATAAGTACACCCGGTTTGAGTTTACCCTGAACGGAAAATAACGCGATAGTATCCTCGATTGCGTTTCGTTGTTTAACCAAAATATCATCCAACGACACATTTCTAGTTTTCAATTTACCCTGACGATCTTGAAATACAACTATTTCCCCGGGGTCAACACTTGCTAAGTTCAACATCTCAGCTATTTCATCTTCGATTATTTTTTTTTATATCACCGGTTGCAGATATTCGTGCAGTGCCATCGGCACCGGGATTCTTCAACGCTGATAAAGATCTCCCCCAAATATCAATCATGTTATTTTATACATCTTTCTCTAAAAAGCGACTGCTAGTGTATTCATTTACGACAACATGTGGTGGTTTTCCAGATGTTGAAATATCGTCAAGGACATTTAATACTTCGCTGCCGCATATTGGTGGGTCATTCATTTATTATGTTGGTAGCGTAGAATACCAGTGAGAAGTTTTTAAGCGCCTTGATAAATCAAGGATATAACGCATAAATTCCATCGGCGGCGCTAATCCATATGAATCGAAATAAACAATCCCACGTGGATCAATAGCGTATGCAACCCAGTGAGTTCCAGGTCCGGTGCTGTTATCGACATTAATAATACCGGTTTCAACGCTGTTGGGTTGTGCCGGCAATTAATCTTTCATAAAAACACCTCTGAAGTTTTTTATCGCTAGTTTTTTAGCAGCATCGAGTAAATCGAAATTGGACATAGGAACCATCGGTTCCTCAATCAAAGATTCCCGAGTTAGTAAACCGGTCCTAGTCTTAAACCCTTTCCGCTGTACCATGAATACGGGGTTCCTGGTAGTCTTAGACCCTTTCCCTTTTTTATATCCCTGTCCAGTTGCCTTCTTTAGTGCCATTCCTGCTGCAGTATCAACGGCTCCTAACGCCGCTGCTTTAGCCACCGCTGGGGTTGCTGCTGCAATCAAGGCCGGAATCGCAGCTAACAACGGAAATATACCGCCGGTTTTAATCATATTTTTGATAGCAGCCGCAGAAAGAGTGATCTGAACGCCTTTTTTATCCTTGAAAGCATCATTGAAGTGTTTTACTTGAGTTGTCAGCAACAATTTATTCGCCCCGCCAGTCATTTGATTGGGTTTCAGCGTGATAGTGGTTCCACATTTTTAGCTGATTCCGATTGCAATTTTTGACTTGACCAGGAGTTAATGCAACACTAATAACACTGTAGGACATTATACAATAACGGATTGATTCTAATGGAAAAATCCGAAGGATTTCAGTTACATGTTTTTGGAAAACACTACATATTTTCCACTGGTGCATCAATAAGTCTCATTCGTCCGCCAACTCCTTCTAACAACATCGATTTATCACTGAAAATGATAGCAACCGCTCTATAATCAACACCACCAGGAGCTATACGAGCCCTTAAATGTATGTCAACAACGGATTGTCTCATTAAATCAAGATGTTCCAGCGAAAAGAAATAAATCGGATAAAGGCTTTTAAAATCAAGTTGCGATATTTGTAAACCAGTATCAACATTTTGATCACGACCCATATATGACAGCATTCTATGATACACACGTGCTATGTCGTTAGTGTCGTAATCAAGCTGTATATCCTCAGATGGTTTTTGTTGTCCGTTTATTCTCAGTGAAACCTCTTTGACTCCTAATCGATCAAATATCAATATGACTGTGTTCTTGGGAGCCTAATCGCTTCCGATTCTGCAGCGCTATAAATATATGACATGGGGCTGAAACGCCTTGTTTTGATGCCAGGTGCCATGTAAATGTATCAGCAACATTATCCTCTTTGGCATCAGTTGTTGTTGTTAGCCAACTTATCAATGATTTGCCACCTGTGTCCATAAATGAAAGTAGCCGCTCTTCCGTGGTAATTAATGGGGTCATTACTGGCATCCACAAGACCAATTTAATTAAAACAACTTTACCATCAGCAACATCATTAGCACGCCAGATTGCATCGTTGTCATTGCCTTTTCGCACGAACGCGATTGTGTGTTTACCTCCGTAAATAACTTTTCTAACATTTCTGCAGAATCCAAACATATGATGCAGTGGAATTGCACATGAAAATTGTCGATGTGGTCCTTGCAACGTTGCTACTCGTGTTGCAAACCCTAGATTGAAATTGCGATTAATATCTACGACATCAAAGGTACCAGCTGGTCTAGTATATCCGGTAGGTGCTGGATCAACTGCGGCATCTGGTGTTGCTTTTACCCTAGTATGATTAATATGATCAGCGTGATTATTAATATCTTTTGCAAACATCATAGACGGGCCAGCCGACCTTGTATAATCATCAGAATATCTTGCTAGCCCGATTATTGTTGTTGCAACATCAACCTCACGGTCTATTGATTCAATTTCCTTTCCATCAATGAGATATCTTGCACTTTCAAATAACGCCATGATGCCATTGCTGACGAACCCAACGCGGACATTTGGATCATCTGCATATGGTGTATCAGCTGCAACATTTGTAACGAGTTCTCCCTCAATTTCAATAAACGCCTCACACGGTAAAAAGTATTTACTGGTATCTTGAACTTGAAGTTCAATTCGCGATCTTAGGTTTGGTTGTATAGCATGATAGGAATAGTATTGATAATCGCGTTCAGAATCATCTTTGCGCACTGGGGCATCTAAATCAAACGCCGGATCAGCTGTTTTTTGAACATTATTATTATTATTCACATTATTGTTTTCAATTGTGAAATTTAGTAATCATCATCGTCGTTGAAAATTTTTCGAATTTCTTTTTGGTTTCAAACCACCTCCTGTTATCGCGTTCATGATAGCGCTATTTTGTACATCAAGTGATGGAGTCACCGGTGTAGCCACTAATGATGCTATTTTTTCTTCCACTGCGCTATTTATTGCTTTGCTGACACTTGCAGGCATTTCCGCTGTAGATGGCAGTGGTCCCGGTTTCTTTCTCCGCCGAACTAGCGCTGTTAATTTATTCTTCGCGGCTGAAAACGCTTTCCCGGCAAGATCTCCAACAGCACTAATACCCTTATCACGAATAACATCAATTGCTTTCATTCCTAATTGTTTAGCAAACGGCGCCACTTTTGGAGCCATTCTTGCAAATAACCCAGCAATTGTATTACCGAAACCATCACCATAGTACGCACTATAAACTGGAAACCGTGAATTAGCTACATAGACGCTGGATGGTTTATCATGATTGTAGTGTATGATCATTCTTATTATTAAAACACTAGTGTTTTCAATTGCTAGCGTTTTCAGTCACTATGATACCCACTTTCCACTAATTCGCCAATGAAATCTCGATATGTGCTGATATCCATGATACCACCTTGAAATAACCGTCTACAGATATCAGCTGCTTCATTAATTATTTCTGGAGAGTTATTTCCAGCTTGTTTTCCTCCGATGAGAACTTCTAATCGTGTTATATCGCTGAGAATATTACCAGGACATGAAACGCTAGCTCGTCAGAGTCTCTCTATGGGAAAATTTCTTCTCATCGTATGGCTGTCTTATTTGGAGTTGAAATTTTATCTTGAAGTCTCTGTATTCCTTCATCCTTCTATCTAAACCCCCTGTATTTATTTCATACACTATATCAGCCCATTCATTATGTGACATTCTTTAATCCGTATAATTGTCCGTGAAAAACTTCTCTTGTAAATCATAGCTGTTAGCAGCAAATTCACCTAAATTGTCTATATCCTCGTTGAGAATTCGTTTTTTAGCGCTATCGGTAAATATAATTGATTTAGGTGGTCCACTAACTAGTCGTTGTTCTTCAAATTTTCGTTCTGAAGCGGTTGATATATCCTGAGGAAGTGTTTTTAATGATTTTTTGTTTGTTTAGTTCTTTCTGCTATTTTTTCTAACACAAGGAGAAAAGTCTCTTTTTGTTTTTTTCCTTCTTCAGAGATTGTTGACACTATCTGTTTCGTTGTTGTAGTTATAGGGGAAAAAGTTGTTCAGAGCTTTCTGTAAAATCAGTCTGAAGGACCTGTCGTTGTTGTAATTTTTCACGGACACGATCACGAACTGGGATGAGTTTTTTAAGCGCGGCTAATCTCTCTTTCGCGTTTCGAGTAGTTAAGGATTGTCTTATCATATTGAAAGAGTATCACTATTGTTAAATTGCAAAGCAATTTCAATTTCAGATGAAAAAAATGTTTTACAATTTTCAATGAATTCTTGAATTACCATTTTGGTAAAAAAAATAAACCATATTGGTCAAAAAAACTATCCCACCATCTGTGAAAAAAAAAATATTCATGGCATATAATCTTACCTAGACCGCGTTAGGAATTCTCAGCTTGCTCAATTAGATTTTGTATCTGTTTCGCCTTGGAATTAATTAGTTTTCTTTGTTCATATTCGGCCCGCAAATGTTTTTTAACAGCTTCTACGACCGTACATAATGGTACAAACATACTAACATCTTCATGATAAACTAAATTCTCACGGATAGAGTTCTGTATCCACTTTGTCAGAGAATATTTTTTCGAAAGTGTATATTTACTATTTTTTTGTGCAAAATTTATGTCTTCAAAGTCTGACAAAATTTGATCAGAATCCAAACCCTCCGATAATTGAATTCTTTGATTTTTTAATTTTCTTATTTCATTTATAATACGGTTAATATTTTCAGAATTCATTTTGTATATAATTATTATACCTTTAATTGTAATTACAATTATAAAAATAAATATATTTGAAAAATAAATGAGCGGTTAATATTCTGTATATAAATATATTTTTCAAAAATAAATGCAGAATTCATTCTGTATATAAATATATTTGTCAAAAATAAATTAGCCGTTAATATTTTCAGAATTCATTCTGTATATAAAAATAAATAAAAAATAATTGCAGAATTCATTCTGTATATAAATATACTTTTCAAAAATAAATGCAGAATTCATTCTGTATATAAATATATTTTTCAAAAATAAATGAAGAATTCATTCTGTATATAAATATAAATAAAAAATAAATGCAGAATTCATTATGTATATAAATATAAATAAATTTTTCAAAAAATAAATGAGCGGTTAATATTTCAGAATTCATTATGTATATAAATATACTTTTCAAAAATAAATGAGCCGTTAATATATTTAGAATTCATTCTGTATATAAAAATGCTGATAGACCACTGTTCACGTCTATAGGAATGATAGTTTTTAACATATATATGTTGTAAATATTCACCTGAAATTAAAAATCGAAAATTCAACGTACGCGTATGGGTAATAAATAGAAATAATTGAGTATTTTACACAACAGTTGCTGTACTATTTATCAATTCATTATCAGTACCTTTATTAACGTTTACATGCCATTCGAAACCGCCTTATTCACTTATAAGTCTGGTCCACTGTAAATTGTACATGAAAGTGAAATACGTTCCTCGCATTTACAAACCGCACTTGATATTGCTCTATCAGACGTACGGTGAACAAAATACCAATGAGAGAGTTTTTAATAAATCATAAGACGGGTTTCTGGTATCTTCACAGTCACGCGTGTGCCACGCGTCAATGAAATACGATCACGTTCCAAATCTAGGTCAGCCATATACATTGTCTGGTGTAGTTCACTCAATGTTAAAGACTGCGTTCATGTAAAACATCAATTAAGAAAAAATAGAGTATTATCAGTGAGTTTATAGACTAGTGGTGACCATCAGTGAGTTTATTTTGATTTGTTTACAAACCGTGAGAAAAAAGACCAGTACACAATCACGTGATAACATAACTTCGTACTCGCCGACATACCTAAACGAATTATCTCCCTTAATCCACGATAAATTCCCTCTGCTGCTCGTACATCTACCGGCATCATAATACTATTTTTCTAATTTAATTATAAGTCTTTGAATGTAATCTTGTGGGGTCTTTATGACACTGACGTTGTCGTCAATGATTCGTTTGTCATAGTAGCGTTTTAGTTCTCTGTATCGTTTGCCGCCACAATTGAGACATAATTGCGATTTCCCCCTGACCCCAACGTGACAAATTAAGCAAGGGGTAGGGCCTTTAGACCCGTGGCTAACGCTCTGTAAATGGTGCCCACAGAATTCGCCTCTACATGATTTGTTACACGGGTTGTTGATCCAATCATAAGCCATTTGCAGTGATTTATTATATAAAAAATTCTTTATTTAAATACTTTTTTTAATTATAACATGAAAGAATTCGAGAAATTATCAAAAATTACGCCTTGGAAACATGCTAAATTCAATTTAGATACAGTCTATGATATACCAAAGCATCTAATAGATGATAGAACCATATTGGGTAAAATTCGTAATTGTTTTAATGAATTTTACCACGATGGTGCGTCTCATACTTGGTCGACATTTCGAATTATCCATAACATCAAAGATATCATCGATGCTACCATGAACGACGAAAGAGCAGCTGAGATAATTTCACAATTTGACAAAGGAAAGTATTTTTTCAGAATAAAACTCATTATCCAGCAAGAAGGACAATGTATTATCAGGGATAAATTTGAACCAATTCTTAAGGATAAAAAACTATGAGTTGAGATTGCAAACCAGAATTCTGACTGGAATTGACAGACCGTATTACGAGAGATCTTATCCTGTATCAGCAGTTGTTTATGGGATATATCCGCTAAATGATAAACCCGATATTGCAAAACTAGCACCAATGAAATATTCTTCGTCGTTGAATTGTGTTGCAGAACGAATATTAGAACACTTCACAAATGCATCCCGGGGAAATAAATTGAATGATCTAAGACGCAAAAAAATAAATGAATGGGAACTGACAGTGAAACAGCATGGGGCAACAATTCAGGATATAGCTAAGTTAGAAACATCATTGAGATTTCCAATATCAGTAACGACAATAACCGGGGAAGTATTACACGAACCGAAATATCCATCAACAAAAGGAACGCCAATACAAATTATTGATCATAACAAACACGTGTGGTCATCTGCAGTAACAATATTTCCACGGGATAGAACCGGGAGATATATCCCTGAAGAATTCCTCAGGGATGTTTTCTATGAAGAGAAATTATTTGATGCTATTCATACGTTGTGTAAAGATGATCCTGTGTCAGTGTGGTTACTTAGTAGTGCTGATTCCGAATCAGGATTTGATCAATTTGTAAGACCAAATGGTGAATTATATCGATACTAGAATGAGAAAAATTGCTAATGATTTTTCGCCGGAAAATCCAACGGAAAAACTATTAACGGATAGTTTTACTATTCCATCAGTGGTAGCTCACTTTGCAAGAGAAAAAAACTCATGGCGTCCAACACAAAGTGATTTTCTCGAAGATGTTAAATTGAGCTTCATCGAATATTTCCATGGAGGGCTGTTGAATACAAAATACCATCGTGATGGTATGATTTCAATTGATATATCCGCGTGTTATCCTGGAAGTTTTCTTGGGTATGGAGAATGTAGTAACTATTTTAAACGATTTGGACACCCCACGCATGAAATGACTCGTGTTGCAATTAATGGTTCATTGCCTGATTTTGATTTAACTGGATTCGCTCGTGTGATATCATTCGAATTCGATACAGGGTTACATCCGTGTAGTTATGTTTGGCTTGGTAGACATATATCTGAAAAGGCGTGGATGCCAATAGTGTTACTACGATATATGATTGATTGTGGTATGCTAATATCGTTGATTGTTTCCGAAGCTATCATATGCTATCGAGCTCAGAAAGAAGTATGGCTACCACAACCTGATTTAGATCGTATAATTAGCGAACAGCGAAAACAATTTCCTGATTTCAATGAAGAACAAATCATGAATTGGTCTAAGGAGTTATTTGAAATTAAAAAAGAACAAGCAAAAGATTTTGGACGAAGAATAATCGGTAAATTTATCCAGGGTGGAAGATACGACAATGCAAAATATTCTTCGCGGTTGATCATAGACGTCGCTGAATACGATTTTATTGTAACGGATTTAACGAAACAGGAAAACTTGTAAATCGTAAAGACGCTTTCCTATCCGATGGAAGAAGATTAGGTACAATTGTTACCTATTGTGATGGATATAGTAAACAATTTACGCATTTGAGAAGTTCTATGCTAGATGATGCTTCTATCAATTTATTTTCGATGATAAATAGATTTCCTAATACCGCAGTTAGAGTAGCCACTGATTCTATATATATCCACGAGAAATACAAATCAGATGTAACTAAATTCACAGATCCGGAGGCAAATTGGGGATGTTGGAGATTTAAAAAGGAAACGCTACATGAGTATTGTGAATCGGCAGATGTTAGCATGGATGAAAAGTATTTAAAGTGTGATGAGATTCAATCAGAATTTTCTAATGCACCACCGGTATCTGATCCAATATGTAGATACAAGACAATTTATTTAAACGGTTGTGGTGGGTCAGGAAAGACAACTCGTGCAATTGAATTATATCGTGGCAAATCAAACATGATTGTGCTAACACCAACTCACAGACTCGCCAGAGAGATGAAACAACGAGGGGTAAATGCCTGTACTTATCATAGTTTCTTTCGATGGAAAGGCGATGAATGGACTCCTGATCGAATGGGCGATAAATTCATTTATGAAATCATAATTTGGGATGAAATATGCACAGTATCGTTGAAAGTATTACAAACATTTCTTGAGTGGTTGTTATTGAAAAATACAAAAGTCATCATGTGCGGTGATCACGGCCAACCACCACCATTTGTCGGTGCATCCCCACATGAATGGCTAAAGGGTTTTGTAGACTATTATGAAGAAATTAACACTGATTATAGATCACTTGATGAACCATTACGAGAATTCAAAGCGCTAATTAGATTACAACCGGATAAAATCCAGTGTGAAATAGCGCGTTAAATAATTTCAGAAACTTCAATGAATGATTTTTGGGAAACGTGGAGACCAACCGATTTGATAGTAGCAAGTAGAAAAATAGTCCGAGACACACTTCAGATGAAGTTGTTTGAAACGCATAAAGAAAAATTTGCAACACTTCCAGTACCCCTTTGTTATAGGCCATCGGATACACGAAAACAGAATATAGAAGTTGATATTCAAAGACCAATATCCGAAGGAGTTCAAAGACAGAATTTAGTGCTAAATGATATTGTGCTGGTTGATATCAGCGTCGTTGAAGATGCATTGCGTGCTAATAATTCCCCGTGGACGCTAGGTTACGCAGCAACAATACATTCTTCACAGGGATTGACTATATCAAATACAATTGTTTGGATGGTGGATAATCACATCGAATGGTCGAATTTAGTCTATCTCGCAGTATCCAGAGTACGAAGAATAAATCAACTTCGAAGAATTGTCCTGACTGATAATGACAATGCAATAAGTGATACTGTCAGCCTTGACTGTGTCAAGGACATAATCAGAAAAAAACTCTCTGGTTATAAACAACAGGATAAAAAAATAAACGAGAATTTGATATTGATGTTGAATTAATTATGAAGTTGAAACAGCAACAGAATAATCACTGCGCGAGTTGCAGTTGTGCAATGAGTTGGTGTTGGTCGGATAAAAATTCTCGGCAATTTACCGTGGATAGAAAAAATAGCAGTAATGGTCATACAAGAGACAGTGTGATGCTAACATGTCTTGAGTGCAACAGACGACGGGGTGCCAGCACAATGCCTCTTTCTAATTAAGACCCCGTGGAGGTAATTGAGTATCTTCGGGTATCAATTATAGTTGTTGTCGAGTAAATCCTCGTTGAGGGGCAGTTGAATCCCGTCTATAGATTGCTGGTCTACCCGTAGATCGTGTTATGCCGGATATTTTATGTACAGTAACACTCCAATTAGGATCAGTACACCTTTTTGCGCCACCTTCGAGCTCTCCTGGTTCGTATAAATACCTAACAATGACATCACTACCAAGAATTGGATGGGAAACGCTAGCGTTTTTAGAAAAATCTTTTTGTGAAATTCTTCGAATTTCCATTTTAGATATAGACTTCTTTTTAATCGCGTTGATAGGTTTCATGTTAATTGTTCTAGTAATCTCGTTATCGAGCGCGGTAATCACAGCTGGTAATCTCTTGACCCATTCACCAGATCGTTTATCCTGAATAAATTCTTTTGCGTATTGATATCCAAATAACCGCTCAGCAAGAGTCCGATTGAATCGTTCAACAATTGCCTGATCGCGATGTAGTGCAGTATGTCCTTGTCGTATTGTGACATTGTGATGTTTCATTGTTGATAACACTGCACCCTGAAATTCCTTGCCAGGATCAACTTGTAATAGATTTGGCCAACGCAGAGGACCCTTTCGATAAATCCTCTCAAATGCATCGGCGACTTCAGTTGATGATTTTTTTTTCAGCGGTTCTGCTTGTTTGTAGCGACTCGCAATATCAACTACAGTTAACGCATATTTGTAACCGTTGTCATGAGGTAAAAATAATATCTCAGCCTGATGAACTTCATTAGGGACAGTCACATCAAAATGAGCGTAATTAATTTGTTTAGGCGGTGGTAGATAAATTTGCCATATCGCCTGTTTAAATAACCAATTAGCCGCAGTGGCCTTTTTCACTTTTGCGGCGTTGGCGAGTTTATTGATTGCAGCGTTACCCCTCCAGTATCCTTTCGGAGAATAATAAATAGATTCCATGTTGTTATTAACTACCGGCACCTAACATCAATTTGCCTTTCATAGCTGATTTTACCAACCATGAAGCCAATTTTTCTTTGAAAGATTTATCAGGAATAGCATTTAATGCATGAATGTATGCCTTATCAATAGCATTTATTGGATACTCGCCGGATCGAGGATGGTTTTGATCATCAAGTCTGATCTAATCGTGTTCCGGGGCCACAGTAGCTATATCCTGGAAGGTGCTTTTCTCTGGGGTACTTTGCCCATGCGGTTCCAGGGAGTTTTGCCAATTTGGCTGCGATATCACGTCCTCGTTTTTTTTTAAAACATCTCCGGATTTCATAGAAACAAATCTAAACTTTTTTTATACCACATGTTGCACATCTACCAGTAAGTGCTGATCTGTTATTTTTAGTTGTAATCGTCGTCACATCATTTGTGCTAGTACGCGTTTTACACTTCACACAATATAGATCCATAATTTATGTATAGAGATATGAATATAATTGATTTTTCAGCGACTAAAACAAGAGAACCAGTTAAGCATCATGCAGCGCTACCAAACTCTATCCGTGCAATTATAATCGGGCCATCTGGATCCGGCAAGACGCAATTGTTGCTCAATTTAATAATGAGATGGATGAAGAGGGATAAGTTGTATTTAGTTGCTCCTAGTGTAGATGATCAACGATGCTATGAAGTGCTAAAAGATTTTAATGAAAACGCTTCAGAGATTGCCGGCGAGTGTATTATTGAATTTATAACCGATATTGACGAGGCATCATCAGCAGAAGACCTCGATGGAAGTATCAACAATTTAGTTGTATACGATGATGTAATGTTAGATAAACAAAAAAAACCCAGCTAGGATCTTTTCCAGAGGTAGGCACAAAAACACTGACGTGATATATGTAACTTAACGCTACACTCAGATTCCAAAAGTGATCAGAGATAACTGTACTATTCTTGCCGTATTCAACGGCGTTGATACACATACGCTACGAAATATTTGGCAGACATGGTGCTCTGATATGGACTTCAATCAATTTCGAAATTTCTTTAGTCATGCTCAGTCAACCCCACACGGATTTATAACAATAAATTTACATGACCCTCGAACACGATATCGTATCGAACTTGATGAAATATTCGGTTGAAATCGTAAAAGAATTATTAACCCATAGCAGCAGAGGATGTGAATGACAACTTTTGCGACGTTTTATGGTTAAGCAACGAAAATGCGAATAGAGTATCACCCGCGCAAATTCATGTTTTGAGCAAGAAATCAATAAGGCTCTATTTACCAAATGGAGACTTTATTTTTTTTTTGGTTAAAACATGAGATTTCGCAGGAAGGCTCTATTTGCCGTTTTGAAGGTTTAAATTAATTTTGTCGCAAAAGTTGTCCGGCTCACATCCTCTGTTGCTCATCATATCGGTAACTTCAAGGTAAATGATTGTTGTCCCGGCGATGCAGCATATAAAAATACACACATGCTTTTGTTTTGAGTATTCCGATCCTCTTGCGAATTTCAGTTATTCCTGTATCACTTTTTGATGGTCTTTTATATCTCTCCTATAAATAAAATGATCTCCCTCCAATTATATTACTCGACAGGGTAACACACATACGTTTATATAATAATACCTTTCTCTTCTGATACAAAATGTCATTTTCTCATAGAAAATCTATTTCGGGGGAATATTTAACTTTTAAACTAAGGTTCATTATGGAAGCCTAGCATCATGTTAGTACAAATTAGACTGAACCAATTCTGAAACTATTGGTCTCGTCTTCACCAAACATGTTCACACTGAAAAGTAAATAGTTGTTCAATAACAATTCCGATTTTACCCTTCTCTTCTTTGAGATTCTGTTTGTGCCACATAATCAATGCAAATTTCAACTGTTTGCGATCTGTTGGTGAGTTCCATTTCATTGTTGGAAAAACAATCATTGCCTGTTTTCATGCCTGATTGTGAATTCCCTGACCAAACAGTTTCGCTTGCGCATTACAAGCTGCACTTAATATGGCATTTGTACATTAAAGTGATCTCAGCTATCGATTCTTATTGCACCATTGACACTATTATATCCTAATGTTAACCAGGGCTTGTTAATAACACTACGATAGAGATATTCTTTAACTTCTCCGGACACATCCTTTAAAGTGATTTTATCGCTGCTGAAATAGGGAAACTACCAGGTAAACTGCTTTGAACATATCGTTATAAAACAAAACCTGTTCCTCCATAGATACACTTATTATAAAACTAGATCACATCTTGATTTGCAATTTGACTTTGACGACCATCAGAAGCACGGAGAAGAATATATAAACCACATCGATGAACTGTTTAATCGACAATATCTCGAATACATAGTATCACATTTTATTCACGCGCCTGAACTTGTATCTTTCGTCCACGACATCAGCGATAATATTCCTCACTAAGATAAGGAATTGCCTAACGGATGAACAAAATATATCAACTGTTCACTAAGATAGCAGTAAAAGGACTGCATCTGCAGACAAAGTCCACTCGTTTGAGATAAAATAAACGTTTTTGAACGTGACAACTTCCAATATCTTTTGATCGAAACTTGCCTTCCCATACCAAATAAAACTTCTTGTAAATGGTTTGATATTAAAACGCTTAATTTATTTCTTCTAGCTGATCTTCCATATATTTCACAAAACCAGGTACGTGACGTTTAAACCATTGAATTACATAATTACTTGTACATACGCATTTCCTGAAAGTATATGCAAAAGTGATGAAGCTCTTTAGCCTGGTCAAGGTAATTTTTCAAAGAGAAAGAAACTCTGATTAAAAACCAATGGCTCCACTGCCTTGTGGATATCTTCGGGAGAAGGAAACTCTACGGGAGTAAACCCAGACAGAAAATCCGGAGTGGAGTTCCCTAGGCTGTTGGATGTCGACTACGACTTCCTTCCTGCAGCTCCTGCATTCAAACTGGTGCCAAATGTCATTTTCAGCATTCCTTTGGACCAAATCAGCAAGGACGAGATGGGGATCCTGACGTCTGGGCAACCCATGATCTCCATATTCCATGCCCAGTTTTGCACCCTGAAGAGGTCACTCCAGTCTCGCTACTCAGTGAGGGAACAACACGGAAGCTGACAGTTTACGGGTTATAAATCCACCCGATTGGCGTAGGGAAGGGGTGCCACGGGTCAGCTTTGACCACTGGCCATCTACCGCCCGCCTGAAGCCGGGCAGCACCAGGTCAATAAGGTGTTAAGCCGCCATCGTTTGCCTGCTCCAGTGGGTGTCTGGAGCTCAGTGTGTTGCTCAACATGACAAGCATACGAAATTTCCACTGAAGACAAAAATAAAAAGAAACCAATAATGATGTACCGGCATCTCCGATGACCTCAGAGAAGTGGATGACACCAGGAAGACAGCCATCATCGATAGAGAACTCACCAGGCTAAATATTAGCATAGCTGCCCTCCAGGAAACTAGACTGGCCTCTACTGGCTCCCTCAAAGAGGAAAACTACACTTTCTTCTGGAAGGGTCGCGTACCTGAGGAGCCCCGTCAGCACGGAGTGGGCTTCGTCATCAAAAACAATCTTCTGGGCTTGGTTGAACCTCCCACAGGGGGCACTGAGCGTATCTCCGTCCATCCGCCTCACCACTGCTGCAGGTCCTGTCAACATCATCAGTATCTACGCCCCCTCCCTCTCTTCTTCAGAAGATACAAAGGATCAGTTCTATGGGCAGCCGGACGATCATATTAAAGTATACCCCAAACACGAATCATTTTTTCTCCTCGGCGACTTCAATGCCAGAGTAGGTGAGGATTACGAGTCATGGCCTACCTACCTCGCATATCATGGTACTGGAAAGACCAACAAAAACGGTCAGAGATTGCTGGTGCTGTGCACCTACCATGGCATGTACATAACAAACACTTTTTTCAAGGGTAAGCCACAACACAAAAGTGTCATCGAAACACCGAAGGTCCAATCACTGGCACCAACTTGACTTGGTCATCACCAGGCGCTCTGCTATTAACAGCGTCCTCTCCACCAGAACCTACTACTGTGCAGACTGTGACTCCGACCATGCCCTTGTGAGCAGCAGGGTGCGACTACAGCCACAAACACTACACCGCTCAAAACCAGAAGGACACCCACGCATAAACACCATATAGATGTCGGTAAACTCCAAGGTACAGGACAAGGCTCTCCAGGAAATACCAGAGCACGACGCCACAGCCAAGTGGAATGCCATGAAGGGTGCCATCTACAAAACAGCCATGTTCATGTTTGGCGAAAAGGAATGGCCAGTCAGGACTGGTTCAACGCACATCTAACAAGGATGGAACTACTAATCGAGGAGAAACAAAAAGCCTTTATAGCGTACAAAAAATGCACCAATACTGCACTTAAAAGTGCTCGAAGCAACACCCAACGTATCGCTAGACGTCAGTGAACGAGTACTGGGAAAAACTGTGTGAAGGAATCCAGTGCAATGCCGAGTCCGGAAAAATAAAAGATATTACAGTTTCATCCAGAAGGTTCTAGGCCCCACAGTGAAAGGGGTAACTTCCCTGAAATCTATGATGGGAGAAAAGAACACAGACCATGGGCAACAGATGGCCAGATGGGTGGAGCACTACTCAGAGCAATATTCTCGTGATATGTTAGTCACTGAAGCACCACTCAGCAGCATAAAGAGGGTGTGGAAAAACAACGCGCTGACAGTGCAAACCAAAAGTCAAAGTTTACCAAGCCTGCATTCTCTGCACCCTTTATGGATGTGAGACCTGTAGTACCTAAATGAACTCCTTTCATATACGGTGCTTTAAACGCGTCTTGAAAATCAGCTGTCGAAACCTTGTCCCAAACAGCGAAATCCTGCATCGTGCAAATACCCACAGTATGTTTTCCCTGCTGAGCAAACGTCGCCTTCGATGGCTTAGACACGTCCGACGCATGGAGGATGGGAGGTTGACAAAGGACATCCTATATGGACAGCTGACCACTGGCATGAGAAGAGTCCGTTTCAAGGATGCATGCTAGAGGGACCTGAAGGCATGTGACATCGCACCTGATGGCTGAGAAGTGCTGGCGGAGGACCGAGGCACCTGGAGACTGACAGTAAGTAAGGGTATATCAGTCGCTGATACGAGGAAAGGCCAGTTGTCGGCAGATAAACGTGTAAGAAATGGCCACGTGACAGCAGCCACAGCAACGCAGGCTTACCAGCATATCTGCACAAACTGCAAGAGGGACTGCCACTCGTGCATAGGCCTCGTGGATAGACAGACGACACCCCAAGGGTGCTATCCGCATGGTCTCCCGATACTGTGGCGCCAATGATGAAGATGATGATGCAAAAGAGACAAACTTCTGATGTCCAAACTATTCTGTGGGTAGACCAGATACACCTAATCGTATTTACAGACCGTTGACAAAACCGCAGCTGTTGCAATTTGACCCATTCTAATTGATAAGGTTGTTAACTGAACATTTTATATGGGTCATGTTGAACATGTTTTTATTATATAAAAAAATCTAGGCTCATGTGGTGCGATTTAACGGTACACTTGTATAACGAATATTAAGACTTCAGTACTCGTTGGAAATGTTAATGCCATAGTTTATATTTTAACTAAACGATCTCACGAGTAGGGTCCGTGATCTTTATCAGTCATATAATTGATCAGGCGATGTTAAAAGCAGCTCTACCAAGTCTTTCCTAGCAGACAACATTAAGTCAGTTCGAAGGTCATATTTCACAACTGGATTGTAAAACCTAATTATATTTTATCTGCATTTTGTATAGAACCTCTGAAGCGTTGATCGTAATCCTATAACTTTGGAAGTCTTGTTTAATTAAATCTGTTCCGGTATCACAGAAAAATTGTGAAATGTTTTGAATGTTCTGGCATGATTGTACTCTGTTGTGCTTGTCTTATTTCTATAGAAGTTAAAAGTTATGTTTGCAAAGCCTCTACGAGTGTTACCTACAAGCATTCATTGTTTTCTCGGATGTTGTAAATGTTCCGAACCATGCTATCATTTCATTCCCCTGTGTATGTTTGAATAGCACAGACGTTTTAATGTCTTACAAATGTTCCGACCCATGCTATAATTTCATTACATATTTGAATAGCATCTTACTACAATCATAGATGAATGAGTTATTCGAATGAAACATATTTAAAGCATGGCCTACACACCATGTATATATGTATTGTGTCAAATGTTTATCAGTGATTGTGATCATTGAAAAAGAACCTTCTTAGCTATTATATCGCAGAAAATAGACGTATCTCTGGCTGGACTTGTACTTCTGTTTTACGTTGAGATTATATGCACGCGCTAGTTTTAATGCTTTTTAAGCGAATATTTTAGAGTATACAATTGACTGACAGCTTCATTTATTCGTTAAATAAATATATATCGTTCTACTAATGTACAGAGTACATTCATGTTATTCAGAACGTGCCTGAAAAATTTGGGTAAAGTCTTTAGCTTGGCTGAATGGACTGAATTTACAAGGAAACTACCAGGACAGGTGTATCCTCCAAATAAGCAATGTGAGTTATATAATGGACACGGATCTTCCTTCTGTGGGGTATGTATATTGTATGTGTGGTTGTGCGTTACCATATTCCCATATATCCCTGACAGAGTATACAATAAAATGAGCGATATATATATATATATATATATATATATATATATATATATATATATATATATATATATATATATATATATATATATATATTCGTTCTGTATATTTATATTTCAATTAAGACTTTCTGTCAATAACTGATATTAAATATATATTACTAGTGTGTCTTTTGAGAACGATTGTATTACGCCGTTCAGTTGAATATTTACTGCTGATTAGGCTTAACAGAATATGGACTGTTGTCTGGAAGCAATGCAATGTGTAACTTTCATCCCGTTTACCTGGTTTAGAATCTCCGCAGAGTGGGATGCATATATATATATATATATATATATATATATATATATATATATATATATATATATATATAGAATACAAATCATATATCATATAACAGTCCTTTCAAGTGCACTGGATCCAGCAAGGGATCACGTGTGTCAGGGATTGGTTAAGATAAGTGCAAAAAACTGACAAGCAACAGTGCAAAACTAGTATATCTCTAGCCTGAGCGCTTTCGACTCTTAATGAGTCTTTATCAAAGGCAAACACAGAACATAGACAAGGCAGACAAATAAAATACAAAACCCGTGTTTACAAGACTTTACATGCCTGTTTTTTACAGGAATTAAACCTTTAAATTTATTATGTAACAACAGTTTTTTTTCAACTTGTTGCGGATGCTATAAAATGTCTGTATTGACTTAGAAATCGATGAGCCAAAACGACACATCTGTTTTTATATGTAAATTTATGTACGCGCAAATTATATCCCGGATACTTTATATTAGTAGTTAGAGGCTATTAAGCAAATTTAGAGAATTATTTAAAAGAAAATGTGTCGGCTGGAAAAGATAATTACATTTGTGCACGGCTGTCTTTTTCTAGTCTTCTTGGTTTAAACCGCCTGGTTTCAATGTTCGAAGGCGTCGTATTCAGTAAGATTCATTTTCTTTCCTGGTTTCCGAACTCCAGTTGTGGTTGTGAGCAATAGCTTTTTAGTCATCCAATCAGATCTATGAAGGTTGATCCTTTTTTGTAGCCTTTCAGTTTCTCCGACATACTGCAGGCTATAGATCTTACATGTGATGAGATAAATTGCATTCACTGTTTTGCACGTTTTGTTTGGACCATGTATGTTTAGTTTTTTCTCTCGTGACTGTGCTAGAACACGTCCTGGTTTCTATCATGTGTTGACAGGTTTTGCACCTTTTATCGCGACAGGGGCCAGATCGCTAGCTTCGCCCTGACTAGGATGTCCTTGAGGTTTGTTGGTCTCCGATAGGCTACTACAGGTTTGTTCGGGAGGATTAACTTTAGTGCATCCGATGATTCTACGATGGGCCAGTGTTTCCCGATGATTTTACCTATTTTCGGGTTGTCTGGATGGTAGGTCAGGATAAATGGTATCCTATCAGCCTTTCCCTTCTTTCCATATTTTAGTAGGTCATCGCGGTTTGTTTGCTTAGCCCTTTTGGTTGCCTCAGTAATCAGGTATTTGTCGTAGCCTCGGTAAATTAAATGTTTAGATAGCTCTTCAGACCCTTTTAGGAATGTGTCATTGTCGGAGCAAATTCTGCGTATCCTCAGTGCCTGACTATATGGGATGTTCCTAATGCAGTGTTTTGGATGACAGCTGGTTGGGAGGGGATATTGGTGTTTGTCAGATGGTTTCGAGTAGATGTCTGTATGGAGTTTGTTTTATACCAGTCTGGTTGTTGTGTCTAGGAAAACGAGGTTTAAGTTGGAGACTTCAGACGTGAATTTTATTGAAGGATGGAAGTTGTTTGCCTTTGATATGAAATCATGCAGACTTTCTATTCCATGTTGCCACTTCAGTTCTATATCATCGATAAAGCGTACCCACTGGTATGGTGCAAGTTCAACCGATGCTAATAGTTGACCCTCTAGTTTTCCCATAAAAATGTTAGCGTACGAAGGGGCCATTTTTGTACCCATTGCGGTTCCATTAATTTGAGAGTAGTTTTCTTCATTATTTTCAAAGTTGTTGAGTTTTGGACCAGCTCCAGGAGTCGGACTAGGAAGTGTGTTGGTGGATTGTCTACTGTTCTTGTTTGCCATGCTACGCTACACGCCTGTATTCCTTCGTTGTGCGGTATGTTAGTATACAAAGCTGTGACGTCTAAGGAAACAAGCAATGTATCTGACAGCAATGGTTCGCTTGCTTTGCTCTTTATGAGGTAATATTTCGTGTCCTGAAGATATGATTGTAATTTGTGGACATATGGTCTCATAAAATGATCCAAATATTCTGATATCCTTTCTGTGGGATGCCCGTTACCAGAGATTATAGGTCTGCCTCGGTTTCCTTGTTTGTGGATTTTAGGTAGAAGATAAAATCTACCTGCCCTTGGGTTTTCTGGGCTTAAGTAGTTTTCGTTTGCTGGTCGATGTGCCCGATTTGGTACGCCTCGTCAATAGTATTGGTGATGGTTTCCGCATATACCAGTGTTGGATCATGGTCTAGTTTTTAGTAGAATCTATCGTCACTTAGTAGTCTACTTGCTTCACTATTCTGTATTTTATGTCGTGTTAGGGTATATGTGCCGATATTGTCCTTCTTGTATTTAGATAATTGCAGAATCTAGTTTAATGGAGACGATGTCTCAACCAATACAGAAAACACTTAAAACGTTACGCAATGAAATTAATACCTTACTTCGTCTAAAGCATCATAGCACTCTCTTTCATCAGTTCCTTGAAACAAACACAGTCACTAAAGGTCTTCAGATTCATGTCAAGCCGCAAATTGTAGGCAAGAGTTCAAACAGATTTAACAAAAGATGATATAAAATAACCCACGAGGCGTCCATGAAACTCACAGCCCTACTTGGGAAAAACTTAAATCATCAATATCAAGTCAAATCAGCAACCATCGAAGAACTAAACCAGCAGCTACATTCAGTTTCCACAGTTTCCTGTAGAAATAGGCATGTACAGTTTTGTAAACACGGTTTTTGTATTTTATTTGTCTGTCTTGGCTATGTTCTGTATTTGCCTTTGATAAAGACTCATTAGGATTTGAAACCGATCAGGATAGAGAGATACTAGTTTTGCACTGTTGCTTGTCAGATTTTTGCATTTATATATATATATATACATATATCTATATATGCATATATATATATGTATATATATATATATCTATATATATATATATATATATATATATATATATATATATATATATATATATATATATATATATATATATATATATATATATATATATATATATATATATATATATATATATAAGATGAATGAATTCCAAAATCTGCTATTGATAATGATGCATTACCTTTGATATAGTTTGGAGTCACGACACAATGATACATGTTTTCACTTCCACTCTTCTTATGCCTTTTCGGAATAATTGAATGAAATTGTGCTTCTAAGGTTTGTTCATCAAATAACAAACGGTATTACGTAGATCCCGTTTCATGTATACATCTATCCGGTTCAGCAGATACTTGTATCGTAGCCACATATTATAGTGCTGATGATCCATGGGTTTTAAACTGCGGACTCGTTTGATTTTCACTTTAAAATTTTTGTCCTCATCATTGTCTGTAATCAGACATGCTGTGTAGATGAACATATTCAATTTATCAGTTTCGGGATGGTTGCTCTTAGTTTCCTTTTAGAAATAGAAGCTACTCTATCATCAGCTGCTATATTAGTGTACTGCATGTAAATACGATTGTGGCATGTCCTAGACCATATCATCGTTGTTGAGAAATTTATTCATAGGATAAACTACTTTCAGCATGAATCTTCCTATCAAGATTATAAAATTACAGGTGGATTTTAAAGATGCATTAATTCACAATGAATTTGATATGTGTTTTTTCACCCTCCGTGACAGAATCCATTTTGAAAAGAATAACCTTTAGACATTGATTCTACTGTGTGTCCTTCAACGTTGTAGTCCACCACATATAGGTATAGAAATATCAAAATCATTCCTTGTTTTTTCTTCAACATGGTAACGAAAGAACTCGTATTGTTAATATTTTTTGAATGCGGAAGTATTTCTGGTTACACCTAAAATTGGAAACAGATGGAAAGGCATGGTCCACTTTATGAATACATTTCGCAGTATTTTCGCGACAACTTTGTCAAACTATTCCTTAATTATGTAAATAAAATCCTACAGGATTTATCTTGAAATATATCATCAATGGACAATGGTAATGTTAAGTTTGTTTTGTTACTGATTTGTTTGTTTTGATTTGGTTTATTTTAAATGGGAGATGTAAATACCAGGAACACTTTTATCCAAGCAATAATAAGCGTTTTCGTCACTGATTTCGATGAGAAACGTGACCTGATTTGTATTTAAATTAAGGACTTCCAAATGTGTTTCGTGATCCACATATATTGCGGAAGGTAATGTAGCGTACAACTACTTATGTTGTTTTTTAACTCATCAAATGAACTGACATTCTGCAATGTTAAAATATATTAGTAAATCATAGTTCGAAGAGGAGTCAAAATAATTGATTTAAAAAAATTCCAAACCTTTGCTCGTTACATATGGCTGCTCATGACATTGAGGTTAATGTGATTTTGCTACGAGTCAAATATTTCAAGGAAAGATTAGGAAGAGGATAAACAATATAAGAACTGCGTAAAATGACCCATACGATCTTTACTTTTGTAGCAAAGATCAAGTAGCATGTGCTGCTCCGTCACACAATACACCTCAAATATTTTCCGGTAAAAGAAGATTTTATTTATACAAAGACATTATCGACACCAAACCCAGAAAGATTAATTTGTACATGTTTAAGAGATGAACACTAAAATGAGAGGCAGATGTTTTGGTTTAACGGCATTATGCTTACCTGACAGTGTTGTATCATATGACTTGTGATATGACAAAATAATATTCATAACTAAGTGGGTATGCCTTACAACACACTTTACCTTTTCGAGTCCGTGTATCCTTAGGTTACGTATTCTTCGATCTTTAATATTTTCTATATCACACTCCTCGAGTTCTTATTTGGTCGTACGTTGTACCTTGATTATTTAAAATTAAAACTTCCTTTAAACACTTCATCTGACATGTCTTTCAATTAATATGATCACGGGTACGTACTTGTCTAGTGGTATGAAACAAATTGTAATTAAACCATGTTAAAGCTATGATTGATTTTCCCAATACGAACCCAAACACATTATTTTCACGTTGATCTTTATATGGATTAGTAGATGAAGTTTACAATATTCACAATCACTTCGTATTGAGTGGAATCTTCGGATGTACATTTGAATTTTTAAGGACACTGACTATACTGATTCTTGTCTCTTCTTAAATTCTTAACATAAAAGCCTGGATCTGAAATTAAATACCTTCGTATATTCACCATCATAAAGAATGGCAACGACTTCATTCATATCAGTTTTAAAGCTTCGTTCTAACTGGCACCATTTTTTACACGTCCAAGGAATCCCAGGGTGTTTTAGAAAATACATCAAGGACTTGCAAAATTAGGTGTACCTTCGATTGTAAGATAAATCGGCTTTTCACAGATAATCGATTAGACCCAGTTTTCTTTTACTTTGGAAAAGTTTCCTCAACTAAGTATGTTGCTTGTTTTTTTAAGCATATTTGCGGCTCCGGTAAATGTGAGATTATAGTAAATGCAAGATGAAGTTTCAGCATGATTGGAGGATTTTGTAGATCCTCTTCAAAACGTAACTAACCGATAATATACGTTTTATATGTTTGTATACACGGATTGTAATACCTCACGTGTCTGATGAACAATATGTGCAGATAAGGGTGTACCACCAAGAGTACTCGATCCTTATTTTGTATATGTGTTCAAGTATGTATTTTCCTTTTGTAATGGCAGACGAAAGACATTATTGTTGTATTCCATCCAGTTCATGATGTACTTTAACTGCTCAGGTTTCAAATTCTACATCTGTTTTAGTCATGTACGTTACTGTTTCTACCTACTGGCTTGTATTTCATGATAGTCTTGACAATATCTCATATATTAATGTTAGCTTATTTGTTTAGAATGTCTGGTGAAAGAGTTGAAGACCATGCAATAATTCGCTTACCGTTGCAGAATTTCTGCTGCAGCAAATCGGTTAGATATGTCAACGATTGACATTCATGTTGAAACTATGACATTTCGGTGAGATTATGATTGGTATACGTATGAGGCATACTTCCTTCATACCAAGCAGCAGAGAGGGTGAACAGACCACGTTTTCAAGCAAAAATAAGGCTTCCTACGAATCTCATATTTTAACCAAAAAAAATAAGTCTCCATTTAGCAAACGGAGATTTACGATTTTTTAATCAATTTTGGTCGCAACGATGTGGTCATCACCCTCTCTGCTGCTACAAGTTAACAAAAAATAATAATTTATTTCAACCGAATATTTGATCGAGTCCGATACGATATCGTGTCCGAGGATCATGTAAATTTATTCTTATAAATCCGTGCGGGGTCGACTGAGTGTTACTAAAGAAATTTTTAAATTGATTGAAGTCAATATCGGAACGCCATGTCTGCCAAATATTTCGTAACGTATGTGTATCAACGCCGTTAAACACAGCAAGAATATTACAGTCATCTCTGATCACTTTTGAAATCTGAGTGTAGCGTTGAGTGACATATATCACCCTTAATTTCTGATGCATTCTCGCTAAAATCCTTTAACACTTCATAGCATCGTTGATCATCTTCGCTAGGAGCAACTAAATACAACTTATCCCACTTCATCCATCTCACTATTAAATTGAGCAACAATTGCGTCTTGCCCGATCCAGATGGCCCGATTATAATTAGAAGGATAGAGTTTGGTAGCGCTGCATGATGCTTAACTGGTTCTCTTGTTTTAGTCGCTGAAAAAAACAATTATATTCATATCTCTATACATAAATTAAGGATCTATATTGTGTGAAGTGTAAAACGCGTACTAACACAAATGATGTGGCGACGATTACAACTAAACATAACAGATCAGCACTTACTGGTAGATGTGCAACATGTGGTACAAAAAAATTTAGATTTATTTCTACAAAATTAAAGATTTTACAATCCGGAGATGTTTTAAAAAAAACCAGGAGGTGATATCACAGCCAAATTGGCAAAGCTCCCTGGAACCCCATGAGCAAAGTACCCCGGAGAAAAGCACCTTCCAGGATATAGCTACTGTGGCCCCGGAACACGATTAGATATCAGACTTAATGATCAAAATCATTCCCGACCCGGCGAGTATCCGATAAACGCTATTGATAAGGCGTGTCATGCTCATGATGTTGCATATAAAAGCAGCAATTTGCAAAACAGGCATCTCGCGGATGTGAAATTAATACATGCGTTAAATGCTATTCCTGATAAATCTTTCAAAGAAAGGTTGGCTTCATTGTTGGTAAAATCGGTTATGAAAGGTAAATTGATGATGGGCGCTGGTAATTAATAATATGGAATCTATTTATTATTCTCCGAGGGGATACTGGAGGGGTAACGCTGCAATCAATAAACTCGCCAACGCCGCTAAAGTGAAAAAGGCAACTGCGACTAATTGGTTATCCAAACAGTCTATATGGCAAATTTATCTACCGCGTCCTAAACAAATCAATTTCTCGCATTTTGATGTTACCCGACCCAATGAAGTTCATCAAGCTGATTTATTGTTTTTACCACATGACAACGGTTACAAATACGCGCTAACCGTAGTTGACGTTGCGAGTCGATACAAACAAGCAGAACCGCTAAAAACAAAATCATCACCTGAAGTTGCTTCTGCATTTGAAAAGATTTATCGACGAGGCCCACTACGCTGGCCAAATCTGTTACAAGTTGATCCTGGCAAGGAATTTCAAGGCGCTGTTTTATCACCGATGAAAGATCACAATGTCACCATCAGACGGGGGCATACTGCACTACATCGCGATCAGGCAATTGTTGAACGATTTAATCGGACTCTTGCTGAGCGGTTATTTGGATATCAATACGCGAAGGAGTTTATTCAGGATAAAATATCCCGTGAATGGGTTAAGAGATTACCAGCTGTGATTACCGCGCTCAATAACGAGATTACTCGAACAATTAACATGAAACCTGTCAACGCGATTAAGAAAGCGTCTATACCAAAAATGGAAATCCAAGGAATTTCACAAAAAGATTTCAAAGAACCAATTTTTGGTAGTAATGTCACTGTTAGGTATTTATGCGAACCAGGAGAGCTTGAAGTTGGCAGAAAAAGGGCTACTGATCCTATTTGGAGTGTTACTGCACACAAGATATCCGGTATAACACGATCAACTGGTAGACCTCCAATCTATAAACTGGATTCAGTTGCTCCTCAGCGAGGATTTACTCGACAACAACTACAGGTAATTCCAGAGGATAATCAATTACCACCGCGTGGTCTTAACTAGCACCCCTTCGTCTGTTGCACTCAAGACAAGTCAGCATAACGTTATCTCTGATATGACCAATGCTGCTATTCTTTCTGTCTACGGTAAATTGGCGAGGATCTTTATCCGAATACTGCCAACGCATTATACAATTGCAACTCGCGCAGTGATTATTCTGTTGTTGCTTCAGCGTAATTATTAATTCAGCATTAATGTCAAATTCTCGTTGTTTTATTTTGTCTTGTTGTTTGTAACCGGAGAGTTTTTTATCAATAATTTTAACATCAACGATCATCCATTGTAGTGTCATTATCATCCAGGACAACTCTTCGAAGTTGATTTATTCTTCGTACTCTGGATACTGCAAGATAGACTAAATTCGACCATTCGATGTGATTATCCACCATCCAAACAATTGTATCTGATATAGTCAATCCCTGTGAAGAGTGTATTGTCGCTGCGTAACCTAACGTCCATGGGGATTTGTCAGCACGCAATGCATCTTCGACGACGCTGATATCAACCAGCACAATATCATTTAACACCAGAATCTGCTTTTCACTCTTTCCTGGAATATCAACTTCTATATTCTGTTTTCGTGTATCCGAAGGCCTATAACACAACGGTACTGGAAGTGTTGCAAATTTTTCTTTATGCGTTTCAAATAACTTCATCTGAAGTGTGTCTCTGACTATTTTTCTACTTGCAATTATCAAATCGTTTGGTCTCCATGTTTCCCAAAAATCATTCATGGGAGTTTCTGAAATTATTTCACGCGCTATTTGACATTGGATTTTATCCGGCTGTAATCTAATTAGCGCTTTGAACTCGCGTAATTGTTCATCTAGTGATCTATGGTCGGTATTAATTTCTTCATAATAGTCTACAAAACCCTTTAGCCATTCATGTGGGGATACACCGATAAATGGTGGTGGTTGGCCGTGATCACCGCACATGACAACCTTTGTGTTTTTGTTTAACAACCACTCGAGAAATGTCTATAATACTCTCAACGATACAGTGCATATTTCATCCCAGATTATGATTTCAGGAATGAATTTATCACCCATTCGATCACGGGTCCATTCATCGCCTTTCCATCGAAAGAAACTATGATAAGTACAGGCATTTACCCCTCGTTGTTTCATCTCTCTGGTGATTCTGTGAGTTGGTGTTAGGACAATCATGTTTGATTTTGAAACGCTAGCGTTTCTATGATTTAATTCAATTGCACGAGTTGTCTTTCCTGACCCACCACAACCGTTTAAATAAACTGTCTTGTATCTACATATTGGATCAGATACCGGTGGTTCATTAGAAAATTCGGATTGAATCTCATCACACTTTAAGTACTTTTCATCCATGGTAACATCTGCCGATTCACAATACTCATGTAGCGTTTCCTTTTTAAATCTCCAACATCCCCAATTTGCCTCCGGATCTGTGAATTTAGCTACATCTGATTTGTATTTCTCGTGGATATATATAGAATCAGTGGCTACTCTAACTGCGGTATTAGGAAATCTATTTATCATCGAAAATAAATTGATAGAAGCATAAGCTAGCATAGAACTTCTCAAATACGTATATTGTTTAATATATCCATCACAATAGGTAACAATTGTACCTAATCGTCTTCCATCGGATAGGAAAGCGTCTTTACGATTTACAAGTTTTCCCTGTTTCGTTAAATCCGTTACAATAAAATCGTATTCAGCGATGTCTATGATCAACCGCGAAGAATATTTTGCATTGTCGTATCTTCCACCCTGGATAAATTTACCGATTATTCTTCGTCCAAAATCTTTTGCTTGTTCTTTTTTAATTTCAGATAACTTCATAGACCAATTCATGATTTGTTCTTCATTGAAATCTGGAAACTGTTTTCGCTGTTCGCTAATTCTACGATCTAGATCGGGTTGTGGTAGCCAAACTTCTTTCTGAGCTCGATAGCATATAATAGCTTCGGAAGCAATCAGCGATATTAGCATACCACAATCAATCATATATCGTAGTAACACTATTGGCATCCAGGCCTTTTCAGATATATGTCTACCAAGCCAAACATAACTACACGGATGTAACCCTGTAGCGAGTTCAAATAATATCACACAAGCGAATCCGGTTAAATCAAAATCAGGTAATGGCCCATTAATCGCAAGACGAGTCATTTCATGTGTGGGGTGTCCAAATCGTTTAAAATAGTTACTAAATTCTCCATACCCGAGAAAACTTCCAGGATAACACCCAGATATATCAATTGAAATCATACCGCCACGATGGTATTTTGTATTCCACAGTCCTCCATGACCAAAATTCGACGCAACTCAATTTAACGTCCTCGAGAAAATCACTTCGTGTTGGACGCCATGAGTTTTTTTCTCTTGCGAAGTGAGCTACCACTGATGGAATTGTGAAGCTATCCGTGAGTCGTTTTTCATGGAAAGAAATCTCTTTTGGATGGAAATTGCTTTGCAATTTCACCGATGAAAATGGAAATTGCAAGGCAAATTCACTAGCGATTTTTCTCATTCTGTTATCTAATTCTTCAACGCGATATAATTCGCCATTTGGTCTTACAAATTGATCAAATCCTATTTCGGGATCTTCATCACTTCTAACTAACCACACTGACACAGGATCATCCTTACACAGCGTGTGAATAGCATCGAATAATTTCTCATTATAAAAAACATCCCCGACGAACTCCTTAGGGATATATCTCACGGTTCTATCTCGTGGAAATATTGTTACTGCAGCCGTCCACGCGTGTTTGTTATGATCAATAATTTGTATTGGAGCTCCTCGCGATTGATATTTCGGTTCGTATAATACTTCTCCGGTTATTGTCGTTACTGATATTGGGAATTTTAATGATGCTTCTAATTTAGCTATATCAGAAATCGGTTATTTTCCTACGTCGCAGATCAGTTAGTTTATTTCCTCGGGATGCATTTGTGAAGTGTTCCATTACCCGTGTTGCTACACAATTCAGTGAACTAGAATATTTCATAGGAGCTAGTTTTGCAATATCGGGTTTATCATTTAACGGATATATCCCATAAACAATTGCTGTTACAGGATAAGATCTCTCGTAGTATGGTTTATCAATTCCAGTTAGAATTCCTGGTTTGGAATCTCTACTTACAATGACAGTTTTTTATCCTTGAGGATTGGTTCAAATTTATCCCTGATAATCCATTCGCTATCGACTTCGATAATGAATTTATTCTGAAAAAATACTTCTGTTGGGAATTGCTTTGCAATTTACCCTTGGATTTCCAGCCCTTCGGCGGGCCAAGGTGTGAAATTATCTCAGCTGCTCTTTCATCGTTCATAGTAGCATCGATGTTGGGTACATTGACATCTTCATCAATAATTCGAAATGTCGACCAACAGTATACTGCACCGTCTCGGTAGAATTCATTAAAACACTCCCTGATTTTACCCAGTAAAGTTCTATCACCGATTAGACGTTTTGGTGTATCAGAGACTCTATCGAGATTGAATTTATTTTTTTTCGATAATCTCTTGAAGTCCTTATCAAGATTGAATTTAGAATTTTTCCAGGGTTCAATTTTCGATAATCTCTTGAACTCCTTATCAAGATTGAATTTAGTATTTTTCCAAGGCTTAATTTTCGATAATCTCTTGAACTCCTTATCAAGATTGAATTTAGTATTTTTCCAGGGCTTAATTTTCGATAATCTCTTGAACTCCTCCATGTTATAATTAAAACAAGTATTTAAATAGAAAAATATAGTATAATGAATCACTGCAAGTGGCTAATGATTGGATCAACAACCCCGTGTAACAAATCATGCAGAAGCGAATTCTGTGGGTATCATTTACAAAGCGTTCGCAACGGTTCTTTCGGTCCTCACCCATGCCTCCGATGTGGGGTGGGCGTTAGAGGAAAATCACAATTATGTCTCAGTTGCGGCGGCAAACGATACAGGGAACTAAAACGCTATTATGACAAACGAATAAAAAATACCGTCATTAACCCTAACGATGACAAAATTATAAAATACCCTCAAGATTATATCAAGAGGTTTATAATTAAAGCAGATATAAATTAGACAAATAGTATTATTATACACATGAGCCAAGATTTCAGACCCCATCCAGTGCTTGTTAATTACGTAGCCTCCAGAGATGGTGTTGTCAGGCACCGCAGACTAAAAGAACCAGTTGTATGGGTAAATAATATGGGATATTTGATGTTTTCAGCTGGGAGGAAGAAGTATCTCTGTCACAGAGCCATCTATGAAGCATTTGACGGATTAATCGAAGACGGATTTGTGATTGATCACATAAATGGCGTGAAGACTGATAACTGTCTGGGGAATCTTCAAGCCGTCTCACAAAGTCGGAATGCAAAATTAGGTGGAACTGGCAAACACGCAAAACGCCCTAGGGGGGTCAAATCGTTTGATTTAGAAAATAATGAAGAGAGAAGCTTTCAGTCGATAAATGAAGCCAGTAGATACTTTGACATTTGTATGCCTTCAATACGATTTGTTGCAGAAAATATAATTAAAACTTCTCTGTCTAAAAGAAATGGTCATAAAATAAAATTCGTATACATCTGAAACGATTCAAGGGAGATAAATTCTTTATGGATAAATCCGCCGCAACTCACACTCTACTCACTAAGTTCCCTTGTATTATGACGTCAAAGGAATTTGTCGTCTGCTATTACCTGTAGAGAGGTATAATTGACATGTGCGCGTGCACGTGACTGTAATGGAGTATAATACATGAGTTTCGGAGTTGTATTTTTTAACAATTTCTAAAACCTTTTATTGTCGTTTGGTTAAAACTGCAAGTTAAACAGTTGTATTTATTTAGACCATCTATAATACACTTTTAGTACAGACGTTCTTTATAATCCAGCGCAATACCTATGTTCGCTCAGCCGGAACAGTGTTTCCCATTCATTGAAGTAGGTGGGCGTGGTTAAAATTCCTTGTATACAGCTCTTTGTGATCTAATCGATAATGTATTTTGTCTAGAGAATTAGAACAGGGAAAATACACGCTGTTATCTAACAACTGTATTATTTTGTTTAATGTTTTATTAAAATATTTTGTCTCATTTAAATGTTGTGAAACAGCATTAATAAGTAATTCGAGGAAATAAAATAACATACCCGTGAATCAACGCTGCTGTATTAGTCACCTTATATAGCATATCAAAGGTATAAAGCTTGGGGCTTTCGAAGGCCAATGCGACCGATCAAAACTAACCAACGCCATTAACCCGGGCGTGTGGTTGTCTTTTGTTCACAATCATGCAACCGGGTTAATTTAATTGGGTTGCTTTTGATTGGTTGAATTTTCCGTAGAAAATCCGCCCCGTCGTTTCATGTTTGTGCTGTCTTGTGCCGTCCCACATCATTACATCACAAATTCCATCATCGTTTCATTGAATATATCCATCCTTAATTAAGCTAATTAAGTATATATGTATGCCTAAAATTTGCCACAACACTCGAGTGGAGATATATATGGCATTGTGACGTCACCCCAAGCATATCTTCTGGGCGGTCTAAGGTGATGTTTGTCACCTTAGGCCCCCCGCTGGAGATGTATGTTTAGGGTCCCCTTGGGCTTACTTGGATGTGAAGGCAACCAAGGAGTTCCAAAGATGTGTTGTCGTATATGTAACCTCTGGGTCTCTCTGACGTCATAGGGGGCCAGCGAGATTGTCAAATGAGTGTTATTCTTTTTTTAAATTAAAGATACAGTATACTATAAAAATTTGGATATCAAAGATGTAAATGTTATAATTGCTGAAATCTCAAATTTAAAAAATAGTGGGGTAGTATTATCTAAAGATCTCGACTGCGACAGGATTGCCTCGGAATATGAAGAAATTGTGTATCAGTCTAGTAAGGGTCGTTATGTTTTACCTAAGATGTACAGGCTCGTGAAAGGAATTCAAAAGTCCATCAATGCTTGCTTGTACGGTAACGATATTAATGCATTTATAACGCTATTTAGCACCGTTGAAGCAATACGTCAAAAGCTCGGCCAAGAGTATCAAAAACGAGAAGAAATTAGTTCTAAGGTTCGTGATCTTAGGAAAATATTAAACGAGGAAAAACCAGTATCCTAACCACGTGAGCGATAGGCTTTTCAGTAAATCTTTCAGTAAAAATTTATTTTTTTTAGCGTTTTTTGTAACACTCACATAGGATTTTCTCCTGAAAGAATACTCATCAGTTTGGGCTTGCTCATGCAGTTATGTGCATACTGGATGATCTGGTCGTAGTAGCAAGTAATCACCGCGACGCCTCCATTTTCACGTAGGTGTTGTTGTTGCCGCGTCATTAACACAAATCGTTCATCGCCGTTCTCAGATATTACAATTCTGAAACCCCCAGCGATGTTATTTCTGAAACACTCGCGGTTAGCGTCGTACAGTTTAACCCTGTCGAAGATGGATACGTTAGCTTGATGGTAAATTATTTAATAACTCATCTTTTAATTGTGATAGTTTCACATTTGAAAATTCAGTTCACAAACAATATATGGTAAGTGAATCACTTACAACTAAATTAGCCCGAGAGCGGCTAGCAGCAATTAAAAAGTTTATACCGGTTCGAGACAGACTTCGCGAGAAACTTCAACAACGACAACAAGCGCAGACTGACTTTTCTGTGTCAAGTGAACAACTGTTTACTCCGATAACAAGTGCGACCAAATATGTGAAAAAGTTAACTGAAGCAGCGATATACGGAGATATTCCTGAAAAAAGAACGAGCAAAGAAGGCGCCGCTGCTTGATACGCTTGAAAAGATAGCAGCAGAGACCGAACAAACACGCGCAGGGATACAACAGTTATCCAGTGATATAAAAACCCAACACGAGCATGAACGATTGGCTGATATTGATGATTCTGCACCTGAAACTCAAAGAGTTTCCACACCTGATCCACAACCTGTTGATGTCACCCCAAGAGGTGTTTCCTTTTTACACAAATTCACCGAAGAAGCTATAACAGAAATCAAACGACCTCAATTAATAAAACTCGAAGATTATACGACTTTTGGTGATTTTGCCGCCAAAAGCTTTCATTCTAGAAAGGACTTTTTAAAAGACGAGCATAAAGACAGTAGAATAGGCCGAGATGAATGGGTTAATTGGTTGTATAAAACGAATAAGGATATTACTGGTAATTTGAAAAAGGATACAATTGAGTACAGATCTTTTAAAGTAGGAGTTGATAGTTATGGTATACAAAAACAACAAGAACGAGAAAAACAAGGTCGAGGCATACAAAGGCAATTACCTGATGATAGTCAGGGCGCAACTGGTACAACTGAGAAAACAAGCGGAAAAGGATATTCGATTAAAAATCCTTTAGATTTCAACGCAACCGTGACATGCCCTGGTAACATTCTCAGTGAGATATCACGGTTAGAGGTTCTCATCGGAGGGAAACGAGCTGGAAATAACTCACCGGAAGTAATTAATGAAGCAGCTGATATCTGCAGACGATTATTTGCCGGCGGTATCATGGACATTGATGTATATCGAGAACTCATTACTGAATTAGTTGAAAATCACAGAGACGCCCATGGTTATGGTGAAAATCCTATGAATCTTAGCGATTGATCACTAATTGAAAAACTACTAGTTTTATAACAAGATGATCATACACTACAACCATGATAAACCCGTAAACTCACGATTGCCTGTTTATAGAGCATATTACGGAAATGGTTTCGGCAATACCATTGCGGGGTTATTTACAAGAATGGCCCCAAAAGTGGCGCCGTTAGCTAAACAATTATCAATGAAGGCCATTGATATTATTCGTGATAAGGGAACCAACAAAATCGGAGATTTCGTTGGAAATCTTGCCGGAAAGGCATTTTCTGCCGCGAAAGATAAAATAGCATCATTGATGCGAAAGAAACCAACGGTGCTGCCATCAACTACAGTGATGCCTGCAAAAATCAGCAAAGCAATAAATAGCGCAGTGGAAGAAAAACTAGCGTCATTGGCTGCTTCGGTGACTCCGGCTTCACCGGTAACAGATAGCGCTATCATGAACGCGATAGCAGGAAGTGGTTTGAAACGAAAACAAAAACGCCGATGATTACAAAGAATTTCACAATTGAAAACACAAGTATGTTAATAAAATGTTTAAACGAACAGCTGATCCGGCCTTCGATATAGAAGCCCCAGTACCCAAGGACGATTCCGCCCGCGATTATCAATACTATTCCTATCATGCAATACAACCCGACCTACGATTGCGAATTGAACTTCAAGTTCAAGATACCAGTAAATACTTTTTGCCATGTTAAGCATTTATTGAAATCGAGGGAAAACTCGTAACAAATGTTGCAGATGATACCCCATATGCAGATGACAAAAATATCCGAATTGGTTTTGTTAATAATGGCATAATGGCGTTATTTGAAAGTGCAAGATATCTCATTGATGGAAATGAAATTGAATCAATAGACCGTAAAGTTGATGTTGCAACAACAATAATCGGGCTAGCAAGATACTCCGATTATTATACAAGATCGCTGGTCCGTCTATGATGTTTGCAAAGGATATCTCTGATAACGCTGACCACCTTGAATACATTAAAGTGTTAACACCGCAAGACACTTCAGTTGCTAATCAACAAGAAGCGGCTAATCCAGAACGTCGAGCCAGACCAGGAGCTGCGTTTGATATTCTCGGAGTCGTTAATGGTAATTTCAATTTAGGATTTGCAACACGAGTAGCAACGTTGCAAGAACAGCAGCGATATTTTTCATGTGCGATTCCACTCCATCACATATTTGGATTCTGCAGAAATGTCAGAAAAGTCATCTATGGAGCCAAACACACAATCGCGTTAGTGCGAAAAGGCAATGACAATGATGCAATTTGGCGTACTGGTGCCGCTGATAGTAAAGTTGTTTTGAGTAAAATAGTATTGTGGATGCCAGTAATGACCCCATCAATTACCACGGAAGAGCGGCTACTTTCATTTATGGACACAGGTGGCAAATCATTGATAAGTTGGCTAACAACAACAACTGATGCCAAAGAGGATAATGTTGCTGATACATTTACATGGCACCTGGCATCAAAACAAGGCGTTTCAGCTCCACGTCATATATTTATAGCGCTGCAGAATAGGAATCGATTAGGTTCCCAAGAACGCAGTCATATGATATTTGATCGATTAGGAGTCAAGGAGGTTTCACTGAGAATAAACGGACACAAGAACCATCTGAGGATATACAACTTGATTACGGCAACAACCATATAGCACGTGTGTATCATAGAATGCTGTCATATATGGGCCGTGATCAAAATGTTGATACTGGTTTACAAATATTGCAACTTGATTTTAAAAACCTATATCCGATTTATTACTTTTCGCTGGAACATCTTGATTTAACAAGGCAATCCGTCGTTGACATACATTTTAGGGCTCGTATATTCCCTGGTGGTGTTGATTATAGAGCGGTTGCTGTCATTCTCAGCGACAAATCAATGTTGTTAGAAGGGGCTGGCGGACGAATGAGAATCGTTGATGCACCAGTGGAAAATATGTAAATGAAACTTGAAAAGTTTCCAATTAGATCAATTGAAAGCATACATGTGTTTTACAATAAAATGACATATAGTGTTGTTAGTGTCAAGCTGACTGATGGTCAGGTCAAGAAATTGCGATCAAAATCCGCTAAAGAATGTGGAACCACAATAACGTTAAAACCAGCGCAGATGTCCGGCGGTACACATAAAATATCATTGACGGATCGTCAACTAAAACATTTCAATGATGCGCTAAAGAATAAGAGAGGGGTTCAAATTGTATTTTCAAAGGCTGCAGTCGCCAACATGATAAAATCAGGTGGTATATTTCCATTGTTAGCCGCAATACCAGCATTGATTGCAGCGGCTGCACCAGCGGTGGCGAAGGCGGCGGCGTTGGGAGCCGTTGGGACCGCGGCAGGGATGGCGTTGAAAAAGGCAACTGGTAAAGGATATAAAAAAAGGGAAAGGGGTTGTACTTACCAGGAACTCCGTATTCATGGTACAGCGAGAGATCCGTTCATGGATCCGGTCTGAGAATACCATGAACGGTTTATTAGTTGAAAGCCCAATTCTCCCTATGTCCAATTTTGATTTAATTGATGCTGCTAAAAAACTAGATATAAAAAACTTCAGAGAGGTTTTTATGAGAGATCAATTACCAAAAAAACCAAACAGCGTTGAAACCGGTATCATCAATCTTGATAACAGTAACGGATCGGGAACTCACTGGGTTGCATACGCGATTGACCCACGTGGGATTGTCTATTTCGATTCATATGGGCTAGCCCCACCAAACGAGTTTATGCGGTATATAAATTCTTCGATGAAACTCAAAGAGTTTCCGATTTTTTATTCCACGCTGCCACCACAACAATTAAATTATCCACCGATATGCGGCCGTGAAGTATTAAATGTTCTCGCGGATATTTCATTAAAATCCTTTAGATTTCCGTGGAAACCACCTCATCTGGTTGTAAATAAATACACGAGTGGGAAATTACAAGGTAATTTTAGAGAATCAATAAATTAAAAATACTAGAGTCTTTACAATAATGATTGATATTTGGGGACGATCTCTGTCAATGTCGGAACCAGCCGCGGAAACATCTGCGGGTTCTATCTAGGATGTAAAAAAAATAATTGAAGATGAAATCGCTGAGACGTTAAATTTAGCAGGTGTTGACCCGAACGAAATAGTTGTATTTCAAGATCGCCAGGGCAAATTGAAAACTAGTAATGTGTCATTGGATGACATTTTAAAACGACAACACGACGCCGCTGAAAACTCTATTGCGCTGTATTCCAACGGTGGACAACTTAAACCAGGCGAACTTGTGTCTACGATCACCGACGCGATTGACGACCACGACAGCATGATTGCCACCCGCGGCCGTGAGCTGGATGATCTTATACGAGGTCATAACAATTTTCGCAAAAATGTCGTACATAAATTCTTTGGAACCCCGCTTGTGGTTGGCATGACTCTCGCTGAAATTAAAAATTTTCTATCTTTATTCTTTTTCAACAAGGAGGCGAGAAGGATGATGAATGAAAATGAAATCAAGGCAAATTATCTCAATATTTACAATGATATTTCTAAACTAATAGAAAATCTTGAAAAGGTACAAAAACCCACTAACGACGTCGTTGGTAAGTTGTTTGGAACCGCACTTGTGGCAGGTATGACTCTCGCTGAAATTAGCGAGTTTATTGGCAAGCATACTCAAAATGCCTACGTCGCTAGTAGTTTCTTTGGTGTCCCAGTTACATCTACGATGACTCTCAAAGATATTATGTTTATGGTGAGACAAACAACACTTAATACCATCGTGGATAAATTCTTGGGGAGAACACCTATGTCTGAAACCACATCTCTGACAGGCCCGACCCTCGCTGAAGTTAAAAAAGCTATTGACGAACACAAACTCATCAACAAAATGGTTAATAATTTCTTTGAGGGCTCTGAAAGTTACAATATCACGACGACATATTCTGAACTCAACTGGAATTATATATTCCAAAAAGATTTGGAAGTTAACCTCCTTTTGATTTCATTTTTTAAACTCCGCGATGGAACGATGATGAAATATACCGAAATCAAAAAAACCTATCTCGACGTTTACGACGATATTCTTAAACTAAAAGAAGATTTTGAAAAGGTACAAAACCCCACCAGCGACGTCGTCGATAAGTTTTTGGGAACCCCACTTGTGGCAGTCATGACTCTCGCTGAAATTAAAGCGGCTATCGATGAAAGTAAAACAACAGTTAATACCGTCAAAGATGATTTTCCAAAAATAATCGAACGACTCGATAAGGTAAAAATTCCACACCGCGTAAAAACCGTTGATAACATCGTATACACAGTTGCCAGTGGGACCTTTGATTGGATCCAAGGAAATGAAAATAGTTTATATTTTCACAGCAAATATGGTAGTATACCGGGTTGTTATCGATTTACAATAATACACCGCCGTAAATTTGATTTGGGAGTCGGCCCGGCGATGTATATAAGCGGTGTTAACACAGTGACGTATATAAACGATATGATACCCGAAGCGCCCGACCGAATAAGATCCCCTATTAGAATTGATATAACAACATCCGACGGGCCAGCGGCAGGGGTTAGGGAGTCGCTACCCTGGACGCTAGAATTTGTATCCGGTATTCCCACATCGACCATAAATCCAGGTACACAATCGAATAATTGAAAACACTAGCGGGTTTTAAATAGTAATGACATCGACGAAATCAATTGAACCGGTAATAGTCCCGTTGACAGAGTCAATGGAATCACAATCGCATCAATATCGATATGATACCGTGAAAGAAGTTTCCGCGAATTTGAAATTACTTTCTGAGCGCTATCGTGAAAAAATGAAAAAATACCGACGCAGCGTAACAATCATCGACATCACCGTGTACTCGGTATCCGGTGTGATGGCCAGCGCCGGGGTTATTTTGTCGACGGTGACCATGATGGCTCCAATTGCAGTTCCAATTGCTATCTCCGCGGCAACAACAGTTGCGGCAGTCGCCACCGTGATAACTAAAAAATTATCATCGTGTTCTCAGAAAAAACTCGCCGATTATACAACTCGGTACAGGGTGGTATTTGACACGTACTCGAAATTATCCGAGTTGATCTCACTGTCAATAGATAATTCGTTCATATCCGATGTTGAATTTTCCACGATAACCCAGTTGTATAACTCCGCGATGCTGAAATTGGAAATTGAAGACAGCGTTAACAATAATGTCACTCGAACTGCTTCAAGGAATCGCGGAGAATACCACTCCGATACGAACAAGCATGATATCAATAACATCAACAAACCCTGAATTTAGTGTGAACTTCCCTTCTCCGATTCCAGTGCGTGAGATCGCGCTGGCAAAATTACGAGTATATCATAGCTGGCCTAATATCAGATCTGTTGCATTTAGCGGTCAGCAACCAAATAACACACTGGTGTTCTCGTATAAGAATAAACCCGATGGTACTCCTGCGTGGGAAACTGTTTCGTTACCAACTGGGTCGTACCAAATTAAGCAAATCGATGCGGAAATTCAGCGTAGAATAAAATCAATCACGGGAAAAGAATCAAAAATAGCTATTAAACTTCATGAACCGACGCTCTCGTCGTCGATCGAAATAAGTACAGAAGGATACATTGTAGATATCTATAACAGCTTGTTAAGAACTGTGTTAGGATGGCCTGAAAAACCACCGGAAAAATCCGCCACCGACTCAACCACGGACGTACAATCATATCATGAAATCAATCCCAGTTATCGAGATAATTTATCTGATATAAGAAAAGGAAAAATCGCCGATAGATTTATATTTACCAACAAAGACACATTGCAATGGGATTTCATCATTAAAAGAACAGCCGACTCATCTGTTACTATTTCATTTACGCTAACTGACATCACTGGTTATTTTAATGAAATTAAACAATTATATGAAACACAACTAGAACAACTACGGAAAACAAAATCGCAAAAACACGTTGAAATAATAAATCAGCTTATATCTGACATGGAATATATATATGAACTAATTATTCAAACAATAATTAATGACAACAGCGACAGTAGACAACGATTCCTAACCGATTACAATATCACAGAAGACAATCTGCGTAATTTCAAGTTTCCCAAATACAACGCTGAGGAACTAGCAAGAATTGTTAGAACCGATATCAAGGCGCTACAAAAACCAGATTCAACTGTCCTCCTCAGGTATAATAATGATCCAGATGGTGGCGGTAGGCATATTGCACCGCATAATGTGAATATTTCAACGGTGATTGCGCTCAATTTAATATGTGATGCAATTGAAGGAAGCTATCAAATTAATCTAGAGCAATCAAATCAAGCTCAGCAAGGATATATTCTTTATTCGTTTGCACCAACAGCTTTTCCAGGATTCCTAATTATTGAAAACCCAATTAATCCTGTCTACATGCGATGCCATAATAATTCGTTAACGAGAATTAATTTCCGACTCACCGACCAGTCAAATAATTTGATTGATCTACAAGATGAGGTGTTAGCGATTAGTTTGTTTGTAAAGTCCTAAGGACTTCCATCATAAATGATTTTCGTCCTAAAGACTCGATCAAATATTCGGTTGAAATTATTTATTATTTTTGTTAACTTTTAGCAGCAGAGAAGGTGATGACCACATCGTTGCGACCAAAATTGATTAAAAAATCGTAAAGTCTCCGTTTGCTAAATGGAGACTTTTTTTTGGGTTAAAATATGAGATTTCGTAGGAAGCCTTATTTTTGCTTGAAAACGTGGTCTGTTCACCCTCTCTGCTGCTTACCATCAGTGTAGTTCCAGCCATAATGTATATGGAACTAAAGAAAGATTTCAAATTTGAACCACTTTCCATAACATTGTGTCGTGATAATCTTTCTTGTGAAACTTTTTTAATGAACCGTGCAAACGCACGAAATCAATCCTAACAAAGAAACAAACAATTGTATAAACATTCCTCTTAATATGCAGCATAGGTAGACATCTTCAACGTTCAATCAGTAGTTTAGGATTTTGACTGTTGGTTATTTTCTCCTTCACCATTTGGCGAAGAACGGTTTGATGTTTCGTAACCGTTGTTGTTTTATCCCTACAAAACTACTTTTTCTAGTGATACTTTCAGTGTGATTAGACAGACAGTATCACCGTTTTCTCTTGTTTTGTATTTTGCATGAAGGTTTTCACTAGGTTTAATAGTACCAGAAAAGCTGAGCAGTATTTATACAAAGAAGACCCAATCTTATATACTTTTGAGGGACGGTCTTTCTGATGATATATTGACGAGTAGAATATTGTGCTGTTATGTGGACGACATCGTTTGTTGCAGAAGAATAACATGCAGAACGTTGTATCGAATACTTCGTTTTTCTGATATTCGTCGATGATTTGTCCTCAAAAACTCAATCGTGACAGATTTTGTAGAGTAAATCCTGACAACTTTGTAACATTCATTCTACATCTTAGACTTTGGTTTGGGGTTAGGCCAAGTCATTTACAACAGCAACAGTGGTTAAAGAAAAAGAAACGACAAACTATATACCGACGAGGTTCTAAGTAGAATTGTTCTTCCATTTTTATTCAAATTATTAAATATAGTTATCAAAAAAGAAATGGCAGTCGAAAATGTGAACGACAAACTAGAAATGAAAGAGACAACACAGCGTCAGCGTCTGGTATGGAAATTTGTAGCAGGTACGCGTCCTAGCTTAAGTGCTTTTTCTCTTACTTGCATGTTACTTAGCTGGTGACAATTCGTCGTCTACTTGGTGATTGTATTTTACTTGAATCTGTACCACTCTTCACTGAACGGCTTTTTAGGAAGATTTTACATTTATCTTTGTTGTAGCTTTGACTTTTGAAAACAAAGAAATAGTGACAACGATTATACAAGTAAGACCACCATCATTCACGATGATTTGTTTTGTTCTTAATTCAAGTGCTGAAACAATTTGGTACGAAATAAAATAATCAGGACTCGTTATTTTTAAATCTAGAAACCAATAGTTAAGTGATTTTTGAAGGGCATCTGCACATAATAAAAATGTAATGTCAAGGCTAATTGGATGTAATTTACACTTTAAATGTATTTACTGCACTTCACAAAAAAAAACACATCAAGTGCAATGACATTGAATTAACTGCTACTTGCTTACGCTCGAATAAACAGTAACATAGAAAGTGTGAAAATAACAAGCTTGTAAAAACTTAATAAACAATTTATTGAGCACAAATATTTCCAGAAAAGAAAAATAAACTTACGGTTTTAAGAATCAATTCCAAAGATAACCCAAAAATAATTTAAAATATTATCCACTAGAGAAATTGCAAAAGTCCTGGTAATAAAATGTCCAAATAATTCCAAGTTTGAATCTTAGTGAAGTATCCAAGATGGAAGACGATGTCACGTGATGAAGTCAGGCCTTGGTAACGAAAGTCAATGAGCAAAATTATTTTTCAGATAAATAACAAAATAAATCCTCTTGATCCAAACGAATTGAAATAATTTCCAATACAATGTAATTTAAAATAACTCAAAACGACAACGTCTACTAAATTGTTTGCTCCAAAACATAATTTATATACCTGCTTTTACGTAAACAAGAAAGGGGTCACTTGATCTTCTAGAATCTTTTAGAACAAGTTTACGTTCACAAAATCTCATACATACCGTATGACCCAACTGAAAATAGAAAGATGTTTATAACAAAGCTCCCTAATGTCCTTGGAATCAAACAGTCATTTTAAAAGCTTGTTTGCAACTCTGAAGCCAGGTCATAAATTAGCTTCTCCGTACTATAGAGCTTTTTTAAAATATTCAAATATGCATATTGACCCGAGTAATAGGTTAGTGTCAGTCATTTGACTTTGCATTTGGGATACATTTATTCCCGTCAATCCTGTTACTGATATCCGTTATTTTTAAAGACAACCACTCTCAAAACTTAGATATGTTTCTACCCGGGATTCGTTCGTTCATGCAAATCAATGGTCATCTTAGAGGTTTGAGTGTTGACTATGTTGTTTTTTATGGTTTAACGCCATTTTTTAACACAATATAGGCTATACTTGGCGGCCAGTATTAATGGTGACGGAAGAACCAGGAAAATCCCCGGAAAGAACCACCGACCCACGAGGAGCTGCTGGTAAGCTTTCTCACATAAATACATTGGCCGAATCTTAGACTGGAACCCACGCAGACAGACGTGAGATGGCAGTGCTCCGTAACTTACAGCGATTTAGACCACTCGGCCACTCGGGGCCGCGAATATGTTGATGATGGATGAACAAAAGACTGTCAAAGTAAAGAACTATATCTCATAAAAGTTTGAAGATTTCATCCAATTAAAATCGAGCAATACATATGTAAAAGGTAAAGATGATATCTGCAAACACGTCAGGAGGTTATTAATTTTCAGAATTAAGCAATATAAAAACCCTCACTGATTTCTTCCACATTTATCATTAGTTGTTTCCTTTCGTCAACCAGTTGAAAGTTGCGATTTTTAGCTGACAATTATTCCGACTTGTACAATACGGGACCTTGTGAAAATTTCCCCCACATATATATTTAACATGACTTTGTCCCAAAGTCCTCTTCCTTCGTTTTTTTTTCAATGAAAACTCATTGATATGTCGAGATCCACATTTACTTGATATGCTACTAAATTAGTTATTTTCCGTTATACCTTTTATCCATATTTACATGTCATTATATACGCAAAATGATGCACACACCAAATAATAATAATATATTTATAATTTTGTTTAATCTCTCGCTGGATTACGAGCATTCGCATCTTGACCAATCTATCATTGGCTGCTTCCTTCGCCGTATCATAATTATCTCATAGTGGTTGGGCGACAGTGCTTATCTGTCACTTTATGTTGGTCGTAGGCAGACATGTTTTCTCCTGTTACCTTCTTAATAAATGCCACGTCAGCAGCTTTATACATTTTTAACTTGCGAAGTGTTCTCACTTTCTTAAGAGCGTGCATTTTCCATCAGAACAACTGAATACTGAACAGAGGATTCTGCTTTCCAGCTCAAATGTGAAAAGACTATGCAATCTATGTCCTTGCATGTATTTATCAGTTCTACATTATTGGTGAACATTCTTTGATTGTGTCCTCCTAATGAACGGTCCACTCAATAATCAACAACATTGCCTACATTACCGCACCTGGACAAAGAGCTCTCTGGAAAAATACAAGAAATACAGTTTTTATATGAAGTTCCACTTGCTACTCCCACATACATGAGTTGTTAGTTGTGTTGGGTTCAACGACAAAGCTCATAAATATTGGCCTTGTAATTAGTCTTTTTCGTACTCCTCGTCTATAATTATATGTTTGCTCTATCTCTCAGACCCACGTTACAATATTATGTACTGTACTCTACCATCCTTACTACACTTACTACAGAGAGAATGTTCAGTATTTCCAATCGCTCAAAGTTTATTTGAGATTGCATGAAATTATTCACTGATATGATGCTATATATATATATATATATATATATATATATATATATATATATATATATATATATATATATATTTACTGGATGTTGCTGTAATATCTTCTGCCGTAAACACTCTGGTCTATGGTACTGGGCAAGACGGAATTCCTACAAAGCATAAGCAATTAGTTCTTTTTTCGTTTGACGTATATATCCATGCAACCATAAATCCTTGACTCCACCTTACGGTACTCATGCATCAATGAAAGTATTGTTAATCATGTAATACGCTATTTGCACTAATCACACATTAGTTAGTTAATATTTAAATCATTTATACTACTGGAATACTTGACTTATACAAAGCATCGTTACGTACACTACTGTTATGTATATTTGATTTAAGTTATACTCGATTTAATGTAAATGTTTGCTTATTGGTTTTGTTTTTTAATTGTAACTTCATTACATTCTATAGTAATGTAACTTTATTTACGGGAATGAAGTTTAGTTCTGAATTGTTTTTTACTTTCGATGTAAATAGCTAAACATAAAAACTTTGTATGTAATGTAGACCTAGTTCCTGACCTTGATTCATAACCAGATATAGTGTATAGCAAACAACTTCTTTCCGCATTTATCTTTCTCAGAGGAATCTTCCTAAAGGGGTATCAAAGTCATATCTGGAATACTTACTATATAACAACTATGAATTGTTACAGTCTATCTTATTTCTAGATGGTTCACCAAGATAAATGGAAACTGTATCCGTAGTATCTACATGTAATATTGATGTTTGTGAAATAAATTGTCATTCCTGCTATAACACGTAAGTCGTCTAAGTGTTTTATTTGTAACATTTGATCTAATTATTTTATTTGTCTTAATACCATTTGATTCCATGAGATTATTTAACCCTCGAAATTATTGAACATAGGTATCCAAATGCATACAAATTCAAACTGCATTATTACTTTAAGTGAATCAACAATCAAACGCTTGACATATCCGTATGATGCTGTCATCATATGTCATAGCCTTCCAGTTTTGGATTTCATCAGAATTCGAACAAAGTTTCATTTAGGACTTTTTGTTACTAGGACTTCTATTTATTAATTTTTTTAATATTATTTTTTTGATTAGTAAAATAAATTTGTTTCCAATTTTCAATTGTTTTTATAGCCAAATAAATAATTTTTTATATTTTCCAAAGCTTGTTGTCATCATTTTGTTGTAATTACATTTTGAAAGAGACAAAACGCGTGACACATAAATATTGATATCCTTGTAGCGTGTCCCATGTACCATCATGTCAGTTTAGAGCAATTGGTGGTTGCTCTAACGTGGTTTAACGGTGGTCTAAATATTTAGAGTGGTTATTACAATGATATATACCCAAACCATTTAGACTTTTTTCTTGTTGCAGACTCAGACACCTGAGATCTGTCTTTTCATGAAATGTTCGGATCCTTTTACAAGACAATGCCTACGTAAAGATTTCAGTGCATTTAGAGGAACGGATTGTGGACAAAATATGGTATTATCTCTCTCTCTCTCTCTCTCCTCTCTCTCTCTCTCTCTCTCTCTCTCTCTCTCTCTCTCTCTCTCTCTCTCTCTTTCTCTCTCTCTCTCTCTCACTCTCTCTCTCTGCTTGTCTGTCTAAGTCTCTCGCTCTTTAAGTCTCTCTCTCTCTCTCTCTCTCTCTCTCTCTCTCTCTCTCTCTCTCTCTCTCTCTCTCTCTCTCTCTCTCTCAAAATATGATTAGCTTCCATCATTTTATCGAGTTCGCTTATTTCATTATGCTTTACCGAAAAACAAACTGTTAAACATAAGTCATATATACATGTGTTTTGTGTGTGTGTGTGTGTGTGTGTTTCTCTGTGTGTTTCTCTGTGTGTTTGTGTTCTTGTTGTAGATAACATGTTCTAAATTATACAATTAAGTGACATTATATGGAATTATACCCATCAACTTCTAAACTATGCAGAATTTTAATTGCAGTGGTGCAAGGAAGGATTGTGTGTTCCCAAAACATCGAAATAGTCGAAAACATTCCACAGGTTTGATGATACTTTGACACTTTGGCACAGGTGTCTGACTGAAAAGCAAACTCATAAGAATACAGATTTCAATACGGCGCATAACATGCCAATTCGACCGTGAGAGTGCATCCTTGTATCCCTGTGTAATAAAGCTGTTGCATTATATAAACTGAAATGGCAAAGTGTTCCTTTAATAATGGTTGTCACAACCCAGACCTTGTGAATGTTTTACGAATACACATTAACTTCTAACAAAATTCCTATTCAGTGAAACTTTATAATTGGAAGTAGTCTCGATTACGATTATTATTATGACGATGATAGTGATGTTGATGACTTGTTTTATGAAGCGAAAAGTACGAAATGAAAATTCGCCCAGATCATTGATGAAGTCAATATGACTGTATGTCAAAGCAATCTATCACAATTGTGCTGATCCAAGTACCAAAGTCGACAATCTACAAATAGAATATGGCATTTTAAAAACAATATCAATTTCAATGAACGGATCATATATAAACATCGTTATGAATTCGATACACCTGCAATGTCATCAAACATTTACATTTCGTGACCGTTCTTCAAACAGAACATTTAATATAGTATTATTGTTACAAACATATGGCCATACACTAAAAGACACAACCAGCCCAATTAGTAAATGGAAACAAATATATTATGTCCTTAGAATAATAAGTTAAATTGTAAAAGTATTGAGAAATAAATTACAAATAGTCCTTAAAGATATTGATCCACATTAAGTCATTAACTTTATTTTCAATTGCATAAGAACCTAACTACTTATCCTGATGGTGATATTGAGATATGAGCAGGATAACTGAGCTATATCACCAAGGTCAGGACTCGCTTCGAGTATACATATTGTAACTTAATTTCACTTCACAACGAGTACACAGAACTTTCATTCTTCAAACTTCAGAAGCCATGAAAAAATTACTATTGAAGTCAAGGAAGTGTCAAAAAGATCAAGCTTTCAATCATCATTTGACAGTGTTGTCTTAATAATTGAAATGATATACGGATAGTGCGTCTAAACCGTATTTTAAAAATACTAAAATCCAGTGATTCTTTATCATCATTTGTAACAGAAAATGAACACGTACATCCCATTCTTTTCACATATAAAATCATGACTTTTGGGATATTCGGCATGGCATTGAAGCTGTATAATCCATAAATAATACATAATGAGTTGAAGGTTTTCAGGGAAAACATCTGAGACGTAATCCGATTGGACAGCTTTGAAAACAATTTAAATTGTACGAACAATTTTATCAAAGCTGTACTATTGTATCAGCTGTAATAGTAATTCAATGAATGGCTTCTAGAAATAATAATAATAATAATAATAATAATAATAATAATAATAATAATAATAATAAAATAATAATGCTTTATACATAGAGGGTGATTCATTAGTCAAGGACTATTTTTCCATAAGGCCCTCCTAATGAGAGTATAACAAATCCAACTTGTGTGAAGAAAGCAAATTGGGTGGATCCCATAATGGTCAACATGTGTAAGTAGGCTTACCTGGTATCGGGTTAGGGACCGATACAGTAAATCATTACTCAGCTACATTTTTAATCAAATTCATAAATAGATTTAAGATACACCTACATTTATTCTCTATTTTGCTTTTCCAACCATTTGACAAATGTAGCAAAATCTAAGGAATTTAGAATTATCAATTATAAAATTCGGAGAATAAAAATTAATAATGATCTTGTTAAAATTCCTTTCGTCGACTCAGCTAAGAACTTCAGTTGACACCTCTTTCGAAAAAAAATATGATAGCTCATTGACCAAATGTATCTCAGCTTGCGACCAGTTTATTTTAAAGCTTCATTATTTTAAACAAACAACTTTGTACTTGTGTGGATTAGGCTTCACTAAGAGCCATATGAAGCTAAAGGAAAATATCGTGGCGACACCCAGTGATTCTCTTTTGTAACCTTCATTAGGATATAACGAGTGAGTAGTAAACAGAAGATAATTGATATTAATACCTCTTGTTTCATAATAAAATATCCAAATATAGACGCAATTCGTGAATTCTGCAAAATGAGCTGTCTGAAGTTATCTTAATTTTATTCAATGGTCTTGGCAGAGCATCTCATAGCAATTGGTCCTTCTTGTTTGCATTCTAAATCAACAACGGCTTCTCCGGTTGTTTTACAATTTCTTATGTTTTGTCCATCAGCCTCAGGAACCTTCTTACATACTTTGAGAATATATTTATCGTACTCCGAACTTACCTGCACTGAATGACGCATTACGTAGTTATATGGGCCTTTTCACGACAGTTGACCAAAAGTTATTGTCAACTTTTTATTAAAAAAAAATTGCATTCAAAATGAAGGAGCATTTTAATAACTATGGAAACAGTCATGGAAATTCTGAACTTTACTATTTGAATATAATTTGCATGTGTTAATATCAGTCTATATGTACCGCTTCAACTGGTATATATTGTATTGAACAATTCATGCAGCAATGTTACTATGTCTAGTCAAATAAAACGTAATGCTCAATTATCACGCGTCACAATAAATTCACTTGTGCTTTTCATGCAACGTTATGGTCACCTTTCTCACAGTGTTATTAGCTTTAATTTGTAACAAACCTGAGTTAGTTACAGAGCAGAACAGAAATCGTAACCACAGTATATGTTAAAATAACTTGATAGAAACAAAATCGATCTTTCACTTAATATTGTCAAACTTATTAAATTTGCATTCAATTGATGATTATATCACAGTAACAACTAGACCTAATTGGTTTCCATTTCGGGTGTTATTCCAATTTATACCCGAACTATCAGTAAAGCATATTTAGGACGGACACCTTCGTATTGTGTAAGAATTCAGAATTAAAATGTGACTATGTAATTAAAACTTCTTTATATAAAATACATGCTATTAAAATACACTTATATATGCTATTTTCATTTTACTAAATGACAAATACTGTTTATGAATGCTCTTTGTAACTCATAGATATACTTCTTCGTCACTTTTTCCATCTTGCACACAACTTTTAAAAAATAAAATATGTATTGAAATATTGCTTATTACATGCAAGAGAATAGCTACCATTATATTAGGCTAACACACGTGCAAGGAAGTCAGAAACAAATTCACACTCTTCATATTTTTAAATTTTCAAACTTGTTATACAAATATAAACAACGTAACTATTCATTACTCTGTGTATCTAATACACATGTTAAACAATATTAAACTATACAATGAAATATTGATAATTAAATGCAGGAGAAAGACTTCCACTATATCAGTGCAACAGACACAGAAGAAAACCGTAATTAAAATTAATATCTGCAATAATATTTCGAAAGATATGACACTAAACGTGACGTATTTAAAGAGTGATAAACAGAGTTAGTATCAACTCTCTGTGACAGTTTTTATTAGAGTTATTAGCACCTTATGTTGAATTCATTTTTGTCCATGTCTATATATTTGTTTTGGTAAAATCAATCAAAACGTAGATGATATATGGAATGAAATTAATTCACGAAGATCATAATTTAAAACATATCACTTCAGACTTCTGTCAACGTTAAATTTCTATTGCAGAACAGGCAAACGATATAATCGGGAATACACAACGAACAGGACCAGAAACAGGATATATATAAATATATATATATATATATATATATATATATATATTCTGTAATACCGAAAATATAGGAATCAAGTATAAAACATTCTTTACGATACTTGAACTTTATTTTCCACTTTTTAACTACGTTCAAGAGTTTTTGCTCCTTTCGTAGATATTTAAAGTCATTTGACGCTGTGAATTACTATGAAATTTAACGTAAGATCAGAAAACGGTGCATCCAATCAAATTGTTTTACATGAAATAAAAGAATCGTAGTCAAATATACAAACTATTGCTTTGATAAACGAATTAAAATCAAATGTGTAGGCGAGAAAGCTTACCAGTAGCTTCTCGTGGGTCTGTGGTTCTTTCTGGGATATTGCGGGGCTATTCCTCCACCATTAATACTGGCTGCCATGTATAACATATTGTGTGCTGACAAATAAAGTTAAACCCTACAACAACATAAACAGCAATAGGAGTCGAAATCATGGTTACATCTTAGGTCCATTACATTTAAAATGCAGTACCATCAGCTGATGTAACTCTGATGCAAACACACCAGTCTATTTGCAAAAGGTACTTTATATATTTAACAGATATTATTTCCAACGACACTTGACCGTCAATGTTATTGAAATATGTGCATTGAACTTCGCTAAAATAGCTATGACATAAAAGACGTTTATGTTGAAAATATCGAACATTTACGTCGATATTTTCAATGCACTCGATCATGCTTAACTTTCTTTCAATTCAGATATGAACTTTATTATTAAGGTAGATACAATTGGCACCAAATACATAGAACATTTTTATTATCTGAACACATTGTTTGTTTCCAATATAAAAAATATTATGCACGAATACTATTTAATGAATTATTGAAAATGCTGATGGAGACAATATATTCCAGGAAAATACAATTAAAACTAGTTTGAAAATAAATTATTCATTAATATCCATGTGAGCGCTTTACAAACAAGTTCTATACTAACACGTCCTATAAAAGGTTCAAACTTTTCTTTTTTAAACTTCATAACCCATTTACCTCCCAATCGTGCAACGATTGCTGGATTGATGTTATGCATGCTAAAGTTGGGCATATGTCCGATTTCAGTCATTCACCAGGAACATTTATATAACATTTTTTTTGACCTCACAATCACATTTAGAACAATTTTTTTATCCTGAAGATCATCTCCTCTGGAGGAATACGTCATTTACTTTATAAGAACAAGAATACGAATCCGTGGTGTATCGGCAATTATTACATATATCTTATTTGTTAAAGCTGTCCTCGATATCGCCGAAAACATTTACTAATTTATTTTGAATCGAAATGATTTTCCTTCGCGTGTGTTTTTGGTGGATTCTATATCTCAATTATCCTTATACCAATCAAATTAACAAATATAATGTTTAACGCGGATCATAAGTACAAATGGATTGGACTAATTAGTTTCATCAGGGCTTTATAAATAGTCCCCGCTTAACACATTTTACTTGATATTTTGTCAAACTATTTACGACCTCAGTATCAGAAACTGAAAGCAGAAATAGCACATTTATCCGAAGGTAAGCGTTAGTTTCATTTTATACAAGATCTCAAGTTAGAAAAATACATATAAATGCAAAGTTACCACATCTAAACTTTACAATAAATTTTCAAAAAAAAAAAAAACGGGCGTTAGGACATAATACTATATCGCCACAGACATTATCAATTCTGTGAGAAGAAGAGGTTTTGGCCATTGAGCGTGAAGTTGGGTTTATCACAGGGCTTTCCTGGTTCCTCTGATGCAGGACATCAGTACTGGTACTAATTGTGAGACCAATCTTGTACAAGAGCTGACAAACTGGTTAACGCTGCATTGCAGGTTTTCATTTGAGCCTGCATCGAGGGCACAGTCATCAACAACACAAATTCCCTTATGGTGTATATCATGACCTTGGTGTTCGCTTGAAGCCTGCTGGGATAGAATGGTTTTCCATATGTATGGTACAACCTCTCTGTCCGGTGAATCATTAGTCAGTATGGTGGAGAACAATGTACTGAACAATGGAGGTGCCAGAAAAAAACCTTTTTGACGACAATGGTTACCGGGAAAGGCTCAGATGTATCTCTATAGTCCTGGACCCGTGCATGCGCGCCATCGTGAAAATGCTGCATGCGTACTTGGTAATTATCTTCCACAAGCCTACTGTGCTTGTGTGAGTACTGTCTAGAGTATCACCTAGGATTCCTTCTGTTGGTGTGAAGTTAATGTTAGTGTTGCTGATATATTTTATTAGAGTGAAAGGATATGAAACAAAAGATATTTGTGTTTTGATCATTATAGCCTCAATTTTATCATCATTCGTCTGCAGCTTGTTCCATGTAATTTATAATTTCACATCGCAATGCATGGTAGTATTTATTTCAGTTGGTTGGCTAGATTTGTATATGGGGGTGTCATAAAGTCGTGAGACACTGGATGATGATAGATGACAATTGATAGCGGCTGAGTGTATACAATGAAGGAAAACAGGTCCAAGAACAGACATATGTGGAACAACTCAACATAGATCAAATGGGCTGCAGTATCTCTATTCCATTTGCATATATAATTGTGTCCTGTGCAAAGAGTATAACTTAAACTACATTAAAGCTGTATTGTGAATGTCAACTACATACTGGAAACAGTGAAGTAATATATCATTGTCTATTGTGACAAATACTGCGGACAAAGTAAGAAGGTATGGACTGTAATATTCCGCAATTCAAAGCAGAGAATGTCACTAACAACGTTTAGAAGAATAGTTATAGCTCTATGGCAAGAGCAATATGCAGACTGTGCATTGGTAAAAAATCTTTGAATTCAGATGAGATACAAATTTGGTTAGAACACATTTTTCACAAATGTTTTATATGCACCGGTCGAGTGTTGGATTCTTCAGCAGAGACTTTACAAGGCAGTTTGAAAAATGATGCGAATTTCCCGGATGAGAGAGAAGTTTTAATAACATTAGTGAAGGCTTTATTGGATCTAAGCACTCAAGAAGTAGTTATATTGAATTTGGATCAAGTTCACATGACTTAGGTGCAAGATTAATCACGATTGTATTTAATAAGTCCCACGAGTCTTTTCTATCGTAGCTACATGATGACAACGAGTCAATCGAAATTGTGTTGTCAAGCCTATCTCTAAAGGTTTGCACCTTGTTACGGGTGATCTTTGGACAGGTCCGTAAGACTACTGGAGAGAAGGTAGTTGGAGGAGATGCATACTTGTGCCTTGAAATTAGTTTGTTTGTTAGTTATCTCAAAGAGCTAACACAATCCTCCAAGTGTTTTTTCTATCCCTCACATCAAACTATCCAAACATTTACAACACTAAACCGTTCTGCTTAGGCTGCTTCCCGTGCGTCGATAGAAAACTGTATGTTTTATTTTGGCTGATTCCCGTGTGTGGATAGTAAATTGTATGTTCTATTTTGGCTGCTTCTTCGTTTGTGGATGGTAGATCGTATCATATTGGATAGTAGATTATGTGATTTGTTTTGGCTGCTTCCCGTTAGAGCATGATATTGGATTGTAGATTATGTGGCTTGTTTTGCCTGCTTCCCGTGTGTGGATAGTAAAGTGTATGTTTTATTTTGTCTGCTTCCCGTGTGTTGATAGTAAATTGTATGGTTTTTTTTGGCTGCTTACCGGTGTGTGGATGGTAGACGATGTGATATTGGATAGTAGATTATGTGGTTTGTTTTGGCTGCTTCCCGTGTGTCGATAGAAACGTGTATGTTCTATTTTGGCTGCTTCCCCGTTTGTGGATGGTAGATCGTATGTCATTGGATAGTAGATTATGTGATTTGTTTTGACTGCTTCCCGTGTGTGGATAGTAAAGTGTATGTTTTATTTTGCCTGCTGCCCGTGTATGGATAGTAAATTGTATGTTTTATTTAGCTGCTTCCCCGTTTGTGGATTAAAGTTTGTATTATATTTGATAGTAAATTATGTGGTTTGTTTTGGCTGCTTACCGTGTGTGAATGGTAGATTATGTGATTTTGGATAGTAGATTAAGTGGTTTGTTTTGGCTGCTTACCGTTGTGTGGATGGATGATTGAATGATATTGGATTGTAAATTATGTGGTTAGTTTTGGCTGCTTCCCGTGTGTGTATATGGTAGATTATATGAATTTGGATAATAGATTAATTGGCTTGTTTTGGCTGCTTACCGTTGTGTGGATGGACGATTGTAAGATATTGGATGGTAAATTATGTGGTTAGTTTTGGCTGCTTCCCGTGAGTGAATGGTAGATTGTGTGATTTTGGAAAATAGATTAAGTGGTTTGTTTTGGATGTTTACCGTTGTGTGAATGGACGATTGTATGATATTGGATTGTAAATTATGTGGTTAGTTTTGTCTGTTTCAATTGTGTGGATGATAGATTGTGTGATTTTGGATAGTAGATTATGTGGTTTGTTATGGCTGCTTAACATGTGTAGATAGTAAATTGTATGGTTTGTTTTGATACGTGTATTTTCCCTGTTACACCCTTGAATAGTGTTTAGGTGTGTTCTCAAAAAATAAAAAGAAGGAACAGATCTGAAAAAGTCAGTTTAAATTGAGGATTCTCTCTGCGTATTCCTTTTTCCAAGCTGTTAATACATGGCAGATTACATCCGTATACAATATCAAAGTTAAAGGCCTATATACAATTGTCATTGCCTTTCTCATAAACCATGTCCTCGTTGTCGAGCGACTCCTCGGTACACAGGATATATCAATTTTCAGTTGTTAGAGAATCGTTTTTGAAAATGGAGTTTCACTGTGACTTTACGTTTGGTAAATGGAATATGTTGTCCTACATCTCTTTTTATAGTAATGTTGACACTTCTAAAATACGACTTACTGACAGTCAAATAATCAGGATGTACAAATTCGCGGTGAACATAATAGGTATTTCCACCATCCTCGTCAGCGATCATGGCAAAATCCACTTTGAAAGTAAGGACACCCAGTAACGGCACAGAGATGTGTCCCACGACGTTGTACTCCACCACATCGGAGTACCCAAACATCAAGTTGCGTCCTTGGTTCAATTCTACAAGGAATCGAAATTATTTCGCAAAATCCAAGTTACTAGTTATGGCTGGTATTTCTATTTTCTTGACGAACCTGAAGTCTCCACCCAAAATATCATACAATTCAGGACAAAAGGTAATGGCCATTATTTTATCCTCTGAAAATTTGATCATTAGTATACGAGCCACTTTATGGTACTCAAAGGTAACACTTTTTTTGGCTTTCACAATGGCTTTACCAAACAAACTATTGAACCTGGTTACAATCGTACTCATTAAATGTTGACCATTAAAATAATAACCGGCAGGAATGGTTAACAGATAGGTGGACCGTTTAGTTTTGGTGTTCTGTGTTTTCATTGAGTCACTGACAATGATGCGTTCGTCTAAGATTTGTTGCAATTCCTCGTCATAAACTTCTCCTGAAAAACTGTTTTGATTTTTGACGATGTTTTGATTTGTGTAGGGTGTATCATTTCTACTAAAGCCACTTCCCAATGAGCATCTTTATCCAAATGAATGACTTGTGGTAATTTAGACGTGTAACAGCAAAACGTGTTTTTAGGAAACACCTCCTTGGACTGTCACTGCGTAAAGTTAAGTAAAATTGGTTAATATTGTTGTTCATAATTCCAAAGTTGTCCTGTCCAAGGGGTCATTCGAGGTTAAAGCAGTGTCTAAAAGAGGATTGTGAAAAAAAATATTTCCAAATGAGTTCTTTCAAGGTACGAGGAAAACGTTCCACGATGCTAGCTTTGGTTTCAGAATTTTTGGTGGTAAAAAATGTCATGTTTCTTTAATTCTCGTTGGAAAACTTGGTTCAGTAATTCGGTTCCTTTGTCGGTTTGCCATCGAGGACGGTGACGACCACTTTGTTTCAACACCAGTTGCAAAGCTCGTACTAGCTCTCCGCTCGATTTGAAGTCAATGGTACGACCCAGGCAAATTTAGAATTGACGTGGGTGACATAAAACAAATATTTGTAGCCCCGATTATAGTTGGCTAAGTGAGAGACATCAGCTAAAGCGGCTTGCCGCTGATGATCGATGCCTTCCACTTGATTGCGACTTCTGTTAAATTTTAGTCGAATGGGTTTGTGTAAAGTGTACGTAGATTGTTCTTATAACCATCGTTGTACTTCAGGTAAACGGAGCTTTTACAGGCTAGTTTTGGCAGCACGATATAATTTCTGAACACCTCCGTAACCCGCAAGGTGGGCTGAATCGTAGTAAATGCTGGCTAACACCTTCTCCATAGATTTGTTAATAAGGTACCCACTCTTCGATGATACTGCTTTGGTTGGTGCGAAATGGGGGTTGCTTGGAAACGGTGTTACGTGTCCGATGTGTCACTGGAGTAAACGTCTAGGGTAATGGTGGTGGAGGCGGTGATGGTAGTGGAGGTAATGGGATAGCTTTAATCTACTTTTCTTTTCTCACTTCTGGTTTCCTTCCTTTCTTTTTCACTTCTGTAGAAGGAGGAGTGTCCATCATCTTTTTAACTCAAGTTCTTCTCGTTGGGGAGTGGGGGAAGGGGTCAACAAGGAAGCTGAAATTTTACACGGAATGGGAGTGGCAGTGTGTGTTTGAAAATATCATGGGGTTCTTCTTCCTTGGGTGACGGTGTGGGTTACGTCTGTTTTGTCCGCTGTAGAAAGTAATGGCAACGGACTATTCATTAGAGCCTTAAAATCTACCAGAGTGGGATACGCTGTTTGTTCCACAGCTTTTCGATGAAAGAGTTGCAGTCGTTTCAAGAGTAGGCCGTAATTTTGCGACTTTTCGGTTTCGGACAAAATCGTTGCGATGCATCAAGGATTCTAATTCGCGTTGTAATTGGGATATCTCGCTTAAATGAGGATTGGGTGTTAAATGGGGAGTGGGGTTCATTGTTCTTGCCAACGATAGTTTTCCATCCATCGTTTTTAAGGGACCAAAGTCAGTTTTCGTCCTTCTACGGGCTTCCAAAGGTTATGTCTGAGATCGTTGTGCTCCATATTGCCCTTTTATCTTCTGTAAGGATCATTCATATTTCTACCCATTACTTGGGGTATCCTTTGGGACAAACCTTGGGTCATCCCTTGTGTCACCTGTTGTATCAAACCTGAGCAAGAAAGGCTAAACATCCACCGCAATGCACCAACGTGTTTTTCTTTTGATGGAAGGGTATTTTCTTTTGGACGATTTGACAAAGAACTCGTCGACGTTTGGCTCAGCATTGTTTCTGGTGTGGAGACAAAGGTATCGTGCCTTTCATGACATTCAAACAACATTCGCACATGGTATTGATGACATCTTTGGAGGCTGCTTTGATGATTTGTTACAGGACGGAAAGCACGTCTCCGTGTTTGGCTAAACAAGGAGGTTGTCCTTTCCTTTTATTTCCCCTTGTTGGGTGAATAAGAATGTTTTCTGCGAAGTGACATCTTTGCTTGCTCGTTCCAGAAATACACTGACGTCAAAGACTTGGTACACACACTCTTTTTTCTTCTTTTCTAGCGCTTCGTCAAACATGTAACGATGTGTTTCCCAAAATCGCCAAAGTAACCTCCTTTTTGGTGACTCTTCTTTTTCTTTAAACCACTGCGTGTTTTTCAGGGATGACGTCGATGTTTGGCTAAGCGTTTTGTAGGATGATGAGATTGTCTATTTCCTTTTCTTTTTTGCACAGAAGAACGGCGATTGTTGTAGTGTACATCTTTTGAGGAGACACCATTGGGTGTTCAGAAGTGGCACATAAAATACTGATTCACGTTGTTGTCCTCAAGTCATTTTTATACTGGAATGCGACGCCACTGATTATATTTCCGTCGTATCAACTTCATGACAGGTAACATACGTCGTGAATGGGTTCGTAACGGACTAAATCGGGACAGTTCTTGTTTGGAGAAATCCAGTAAACTCTTTAGCATGCCAGATCTTTCTTGGTCTTTGACTTTGGGGTAGGTACTTTGTGAGCAGCTTCTACTGCCGCTAATGTGGAAGAGGGTGTCACCGGTGGAAGAGACGTTTTGGGAGACGCAGATTTCCAATGTTGCATCAAATTTGGAAGAACGGGTGTCAAATTGGATTTAGCTGGTATCACCCGCAACGGAGAAGTGGAAGAATCTAAGGCTAATGGAAACGCGGTCACTGGTGTTGCAGGTCGTGGTTTACGAAGGTAAGGTTGCGTCCTGGATGAAGTACCTCTTTTGCGGTTGACAGCTTTTTTCTGTGGACTTTTGTTTTCCATGTTTAGGTCTTGACATCATTGTTCTTTTTCTTGGGGGTTTGTTTGCCTTTTTTTCTTGGGGTGATCTTTGTGATCATTGGGATCCCATTTTAAATGGGATCGAATGATGATACCTCCTAGAGAACCGCTACCTCCAGGTTTCCAACTGATTTGCTTTTTGGTTTGAGTGGCGATGCGAGGAACAGTCAGTTACGTCAAGGTTACTTTGTTTCTTTCAAAAAGCGTTTGCTTTGATGTGGAATGTGAATGATACCTTGCAGTATTTGACGTGCTGTCACCGTAAGACTTCTTTGAGAGCAGCTTCTAAGACTTGAGCACGCATTTGTGGATTTTTGTCGCGACTTATACCGTACAAGGCCCAAATCAATTTGATGGGAAGATGAGACTGAAGGGACGTCATGGTGACAATGTATGAGACAAAGTCAAAGTGACCGAGGTTGTTATAGATATTGTTGCCGTTGTTATTGTTGTGTCGAAGACGAGGACGTGTTAACGAGAGGTCCACCGTCTTGGCACCAGTCGTGATACAAATGGGTACGAAATCGCAAATAATCGGGAGTGGTGGGTTTTAAATCCACGAGTAAATAGGCGTGTGGAGTTTGAGTGGCATCATCGTACGCATGAGTCAGCCAAGGTGTTCCTAACTGTTTGGCTAAGACTTGCACTTGCGATTTATCTCGAGGACCTTTAAACAAGACCACGTAATGAGCATTGAGACTAATGGTACGATGGGCTTTACTTTGTTGAAATAAATTTTGTGTAATGTAAATGACACTGGCATTACGATGATGCCATTTACACGTAAACCACAGTTTAATTTCTTCTTCGTCTTCTCCTATCATGTCGTCAAAAATGACTAGGGTCACACACAATCCCATCTTCTTCTCTAGGAATGCCTTCCACAAACACAATGGAATCAACTTGACATTCTTGCAAGAGACTGTATGTTGATTGCCACTCTTTGAAATACTACACGATGCGTTGAAGTAAACTATCGATTAAATGATGTTTATGTCGATCAAACGTTTGACAAATTCGGTTGTGCCTGAACTGCTCGATCCAGCAATTAACATGTTAAAAGGATGACGAAGATACGAGACTTCATAACAAGCATGATCTAAGAGTTTGTCATGACTTTGAATGTTGAGGAGGAAGAAGTAGAAATAGCAGAGTTAGCCATATTAGTGTAGGGTTTGACACTATTGACACAAAAACAGACAAGACAAGAGATTTTATACACGTTTATTTCAATTCATGTTTAAATTCGAACAACACGAAAAATAAAAATACATAAAAGCCAAATGGATAAGTACAGGAATAAAATACACATGGTGACGATCAAAGTGGTATATAAACAAGTCTCTGTACAACATCGTCTGGGTAACCAAGGTGTCCTAGAGGTAGTGTCTAATGTTCTTATAGTCTCTACATGGGGTACAGTTACATAGGTGTCCTCTCGGAAGGGTCTTTGTATGGGAATGTGCATGACAGTCCTGTCTTCAAAAGAGTGATTGTCTTCGGTGCCATATTCTTCTTCTTCTGGCACTGTCATTAACACTGGTCTAAAGGTGACTTTCTTCACTCGACAATGAATTTTACGATCACAGCGATTGAGCATAATGGGATACTTCTTTTTGTCTATTCCTCAAAACCCCAACTTTTCCAGTCACGTACATCTGTCCTATGATGGTGTAAATCACAAGCTATACTCACATCCTCGTACATCGCTTCCGTACGTAAAAGATGACAATTTTTTTTTCCTGTAGAGGTTGAGACGTATCCAGATGAAAGCTTAAGGGATTTAATAGAACGATTCTCTCGTGCACATTTTAAGGAGTCACCATACAATCTTTGTAGGTATTGTTCGTAGTGTCCACAAGGAATCGACAGGTAAAGGAAATCCCAGAAAGCAAGTCACTAAAACACACACAACACGTCGACCCCAATGGATGGGACATGGTTCTCGTAATAAGTGTTCGTAATCCTCCAACGTGTGAATGTTCTTATTGATATCCTTCCACGGAATCTGTTTTATCACAAGTGATAAAGATTGTGGCATGGTAGTTCTATTTTATTTTTTTTGTTGAAAACCATGAGTGTATAATCTTAACAGAATTATTCAAAAATCTTCTCCGAAAACGAAAGTGATTAACATAGCATGTAATTTCGGGCCACTGCCATTCAAGGTCACGGTTAAGAAAGATCAAAACATCTTCAGATGTAAACGGTCTAAATTGGAATCTCTGGAAGGTACAGTTTGATCCAGAGAAATCTGACACGTTGATTGAATTTTGTCACTTTCCTCTTGTGAATTTCACGACACAAAAGCTCTACAGTCACCAATTGAGATTTTTCTGTAACAAGCAACTGCCAAACTTCCTTGTAGACTTTCTCTTGAATTTCTGTGGTGATCCTTGAATATTATTTTTAAAGAGGGTTTATATACTGGTCTCGGTTTGTCTCCAAGCCAAATTGGTTTGTTAAACGACATGGTACAGTATTGTCACTTTCAATCACTATGTTCCACTAAAGGTAGGTAGTGACAATTCGGATACCATCGAGCATGCTCCAGGTAAGATGAATCCTACTGTACCCACTGGTAAATTGAAACACCACAACTGAAACACTTTACTTTATCCCCTTCGCCAAAATAGAAAATTCTGGCTCTGGCTAATTCTTCAGGAGTTGGTCCAGGTAGATATGTGGGCCAGTTTCCTTTGAAAGTTTGGAATAAACTTTTAAAGTATTCAGGCAAGCGCACAAGGAAAGAATATTCGTCTTTCACAAGTTCATTTCGATTCAGGTACGGTGAAATTACCTGGAGGTTATTTTGGATTGAATGTCATCATTAGGAAAGTAGCCGTAGGGTATCACGTGGAGATGGCATTGCTTTTGCATCAAGAGTGATTGAGAAGGTATTGTGACGTTAGGACACGTACGTACTCCAGAAGAACGCTTCTCGACTACGATGTCTCATTCTCTCTGTCACTTTTACTTTTTTGCTGACCACGATGTCTACCAACAACTGTATTTCTTTATTTGATTTTTTTAAAAATATAAAATACTAGATCCATTTTTTTAAAATAATCTACTCTTATTTGACAGCGACGACAACGACTTATACTCTTACAACAGTTGCTACACTTACAAAGGGGATATTTCCCAAGACCGAAGAATGAGACAGCGCAAGCAAGTTATGAAGTTTAGTGAATCTATATAAACATCAACTGTCAGGCCTGCTATGTTTTAATTCTGTTTGTGATAATAATTTATGATATTTCACATTATCCCAAGTGGAAGTTACAAACCGTACAAACTTTATATGACTTTAGCTTTTGACACTTACCCATATTTCTTTCTATCGTGTAATTAGTAGATTTGCGTTTTGGCTTCAGCATGTATGAGAATTATATGGTCTGTTTTGATATGTGTATTTTCCTTGAATAGTGTTTAGGTGTGTTCCAAAAAAAAGAAGGAACAAATCTGAAAAAGTCAGTTTAAATTGAGGTTTCTCTTTGCGTATACCGTTTTTCAATCTGTTAATACATGGCAGATTACATCTGCATACAATATCAAAGTGAAAGGTCTATATACAAATGTCATTGCCTTTCTTAAATTCGGTTTTATTGCTTAGCCATCGTTAATCTTTAATTATTTTTTTTAAACGCATTTCTTTTTTTATAGACGATTTCGGGCTTTCTATTGTTGTAACGGTATTTATGTTGTTTAGTTTGTTGCTGAAATTATCTATACTATAGTCTATAGCAAAGCACTTAACTTTCTTCAGTATTTTAATTTCACGCTCACAAAAGGATACCAGTTTTGTCTTCAAGGCGGATTGAAACTCTAAGTTACGCGGACGTGAAGAAAAACATCTATTTGTTAATACAGTTAGGTGTTGATATCTTCATTCAAATCATACTTGCCGTATATCTTTGTGTTTTGCAGGTCATATTGTTTTTGATGTAAATATTCACATCAATAGACAGACAACTTGTAATCCTTGAGGTTCACTGAGCGTGCTTCGTTAATTCGTAACAATCTCAGATTCACAAGTTTGAAAAGAAAAAAAATAAAAGAACAATGCCACTTAATACTGCACCACTTCTGACTATACCGATGTGAGTGTGTACATCAAAATGTTTACGTGAGATACAAATACATTGTCAGTTTCAAAATGCGAACCAGTACTGTGACCGTTCAGTAGCTGATGTGGTAAAAAGAAATGGTACGAGTACTGTGACCATTCAGTAGTTGATGTGGTAAGAAGCAATGTTACAACACACAACGGAGGGATTTAAGTTCACATTCCAGTCTGCACTGCAATGGGAGCAACTTGAGAGCGTATTTATTATTTTGCCATACTATCTTCGTACAAAACATTGCATCACACATCATAAACAATTGTATTGGCCATACTAATTTTTTTACCGCGTTCACTTCGAATTAACTTCAGTATCTCTTCACCTAGTTTTGTGATAGGTCGTGTTTTACCGCTATATTATTTATATTAAAAAAGAAGTAAAACTAAAGCAAGAACAATCGTACCCTGGGCGATTCCAAAGAAATTATGTCAATTTTATAGTCAAGTACATCACATCGTAATTGGATTAACTATTTTGTGAGAACGTTTTAGTCGTATTTGTCATCGGTTCACTCTCCTGATATTTTCAAATCGTGGACCTTTAATGGATTTAATTTTCTAAGTGAGACGTGTGTTTCTTTGAATTTTTACCAGGGAAAATATACCCCAAAATCAAGCATAAGTGTCCTGATTATTTTAAAAATAGGTATAATATAACATAGTCTCTCACTCTCTCTCTCTCTCTGTCTCTCTCTCTCTCTGCCTCTCTCTCTCTGTCTCTGTCTCTGTCTCTCTCTCTCTCTCTCTCTCTCTCTCTCGTAATACGTTTGATTGTAATCCTAATGGTAGATGTTCCCGTTTGAAGATACCTCTCCAAAATTTTAATCCTGTCATGTAATTTGTTTTTTAAACGCTACACCCTTACAAATAGTTGACATTTTGTACAATTCAGGTATCGGAGCTTTATCTTTAATTTTGGCACTGCAATGTGTCACGGAAATTTTTTTAAGCATGAGATCTACCGTTTTTTTTTAGAAAGAAAACAAATACGAAAATATTTCATTCATGACGCGAGTGATCTTGCACTGTATAACCCTGCTCATGGCTAACTTTAAAATAGAAAACCAGAACCAAAACACACGCTCGGAAGAATTGTAACAATGTAACAATGATTGTCGCGAGTGACTTTATGACCCTGCCTATGGTTAACTTTGACTTTCAAATCAAAACACACAGCTTAGACTGTCGATAGAACAAAGCACGTTTTAGTGCTGTTTTTCTTTCCCTTTCGACTTAGATTTGTTAAAACTTGGCAACATTGTTTGTAGCGTGTGCTGAGAAACACAAGACGTCCCTCTAATTTGAGCTCTGTTCAGAAGCCAGTCGACAATAAATATCACACTACCTTTTTATTACATTGATGAATTAATGAAATCAAAGAATATATTTCACATAGAATGCATGGTGTTCTTAACTATCCTTGGTTTTTTTTTCTTTCCTTATGTGTGTATAGGAGATTGTGTGATTTTGTTTTCCTTTCATTCTGTTTTGATAGGAGATTGTGTGGTTTGTTTTCAGGGCCACTCATATACCTTGAAACGATATTTGCTTTCTTTGCCTTCATTTCCTTTGCCGCTATACAGACCCAAATACAAATAATATTCCCCGTGTTCAATTTCCCTTGAGGCTATACAGTCCCACTATGTTAAATTTCCCTTGATGCTAGACAGTCCCACTATGTTAAATTCCCCTTGACGCTAGACAGTCCCACTATGTTAAATTCCCCTTGACGCTAGATAGTCCCAGAATGTTAAATTCCCCTTGACGCTATACAGTCCCATTATGTTAAATTTCCCTTGACGCTATACAGTCCCACCATGTTCAAATTTCCTTTGTCGCTATACAGTCCTGGCTGTCGCCATAGCGTCTTACGTATATCTGACTTAATATGTATTTATTTATTTATTTATTTTAATTTATTTTGTTTACTGTCAGATTGAATGCATTTCTTCTCATTACATAATATTGTAGTATAAGGCACTAGAGAGGTTTCTTCTTCAGAAAAGCAGTTGTCCTGAAGCCTTCTTTCAGAAACAAACACAATTTTTGCATTATTGTGGTAAAATGATTGGTTGGTGTAAATGTCATGATCGAACTATTTAATTTTTCAAAAACATTGTAATCTTGGAAATACTACTAGTCGTGTGCATATAATAATAAAAAAAAACTATTAACGCAAAATGTAATTTTAATATTTTAGATACGATTCAACACACTTTGGACTATAATTCATCACTAGTTTTGTATTACCACCTAAACACGTACTTTAAAATCTTGCACCTGTTTATTTATTATTAAATTCGTGCACACTCCACAAACAACCCACACCCACTTTTCGATCAAAATCTTACCACACGTTTAAAATACTATTTAAACAAACACAAATATATAATCCAGCCCACACCCGCTTTATAATTACAATCAATTCGTATAAGGTTATACTGGAATTTGACAGAAATAGCTTCGAAAGGACTAATGTATGTGACTCAAAGAGAATTACTCATGGGAGTAGCTATCTGCTACTATCTGACTGTGCAAATACACTTTCCAACATGCCTTGTGTCGTTAATAAGCACATGCACCCTCTGTCAGTCGAAAATATTTAAGACAAGTGTTTTGTTTTTTTTTTAAATGGTAATTTTGGAAATACTACTAGTCGTGTGCATATAATAATAAAAATAACTGTTACCGCAAAATGTAATTTTAATATGTTAGATACGATTCAACATACTTTGGATTATAATTCATCACTAGTTTTGTATTACAATCTAAACGTTTACCTTAAAATCTTGCACCTGCTTATTGATTACTAAAATCGAGCACACTCCACAAACAATATATATATATATATATATATATATATATATATATATATATATATATATATATATATATATATATATATATATACATTCCTACGTATTGACTCTATATACAGTTACATACTATGTAAACAAGTTTATTTAATAATTATGCGGTGCAGCAGAAGACTCGAACACAGTCCCTACCTTTTGTTTTAAAGACCCTTGGGTAGATAATCTGTCGAATATATTAAAACTTCATATCCCAGGTAATTATCTCATTCTCTAAGTATCCGAAACTTCGTAGCAAAATGTTTTGAAAACAAGTAAAATATTTACAAGTCGTATTTCATGTGATACGAAACATAAGATCTATGTTTGTGTTTAATGAATTGTGAAAAGGACCATGTATCGGATTGGTATATTGGTATTGAGCAGAACATCAACTGGCACAGAGCTGCTACAAAAAACGAAGCAAACATACCTGGCTAATCATTTCGAAGCTGACGTTAATTTTTACGATTTTATCAACTGTGTAAGGTTGATTGTTATCTTTTTCATTTATATATTTCTGAACTTATTTTATTGCATTTATCATCCAATGGAAATTATTGCAAACAACGTTTATTGAAATGATTTGTTCGGCTAATAATAAACATGAAAACGAGATAGTCCTGAATTAATTTTGCACAATCATTTATGAAGAGGGAGTGGCCCATTTATATATTAGATGGTAAATATTAAACCTTCGGTTGATACGAGCATATTGCAATAGACATTTCTCACGTAGAGATTTCTGACGTAACCACCCTGGAAAATTTAATGAAAAATTATATACTAATTGAGTGGTTACAGATATATCTAAATATTGTGTTTTCAGCTATTTCTCTCTGATGATGCTAACATATAATTCACTAGCAAAGCCTGATGAAGTCTCAAGAAAAATCAGAGAAGTTTACTTACACATCATGAACGGCGTAAGTAATGAATAGGAAACGTTAAACAACTTTAAGGTTCTCTGAAATTATTTGCAACCTATTTGTTTAAAGAAAATATTGTATACAATATGGTGAAAAATGAAGCATGATCCCACATAATCACGTGATCATAAATTCCTTGTTTCCCAAACAGGGAAGAATTTAGATTGACTTGGATGCAACTGACTTGATATACATAACTGTAATATTCGAATTTTAATGAAAAGTTCCTTTCCGATTAGCCTCTGTAAATCAGTCTCAGGCACTGTGTACATCAATCTGAGGTGGCTAAATGACACTATGAGAGTGTCTGGTTTAAGGACGTTGTAGCTATTGCCTCAAAATAAACTCTCATTGATTATTATGGTTCATTTCTCTGTCGGCTATGGTTATAACAAAATCTAAAATATATTTCCTATATTATTTGAAGCTTTGGAATGCGGGATCATTGTATCTTCGTTCTATATCGATTAACGACTTCTTATGTTATATAGATGTCTTTGTGTGATAGTCTAATAAGTCCATATTTCATTTTATGACTGAATTGTATCTATATTTAATTTTACGACTGTGCATTTTTCTATATTTCCTTTTATGATAATGCATGTTATCCATATTTCATTTTATGAAAATCGATGTTATTTATATAAATGTGTAGTAATACATGTTATCTATATTTCAATTTATAATAACGTATGATATCTATATTTCATTATATGATTATATATGTTATCCATATATAATTTTATGATAATATGTTATCTATATTAGTTTTATGATAATATGTTATCTACATTTCGTTTTTAGATTATGCATTTTATCCATATTGCATTATATGATTGTTTCTTCCCTACATATGCTCATAATAATCATCAAACATTATGTCGACATTGGAAATAGTGTTGGTTGTAGGTAAACCTGCGATACAGTAAAATAGAAGATCCTAGTATAGAAATCCATGTCATCCTTCATGATTTCTGCATTTTAAAGGTAAGAACGTTCAATGAATTCTTGATTCCTGTGTATTCATAGTGTTAAAGAATGCATACATTCTCTTTGCAAACATATAGTCTAATATTATTCTCCATTACAACTCAAGAAATTAGACTTTGGCCTTAGTCTAGGTTAAGTTTGAATAATTCAAAGAATCTGACTTTGGCCTTAGTCAAGATGGAGTTTGAATAATTCAAACAATCTGATTTAGCCTTACTCTGGGTGGAGTTTGAATAAGACAAACAATCTAATTTTGACCTTAGTCTTGGTGTAGTGTGATGATTGAGGCGTCTTGTGTGAATACAAAGGATGAGTACAATTATATTTCAAATATATCGGATCCTTCCGATTATCCAGTCAGGTATATGGGATAAAATAATATTCCCATCTAGTATATGCATTAATCGAAAGATTCTATTGGTTACATTACTTCATTTTAGTTTCTGTTGAACATAGTGTGCTTTATATAAGCTACAAATACTTGTAAATCACTTAGTACCACTGATAATGCTCCAATTATTTCCACTGCTTCTGAGTCAATATGACACACCCATGATATAAACACGAACAATGTTTTCATGTTGAAAGTAGTGCACAGCAAACACGGTATGCATTGTATACACCAAACCAGTAATGTAAGGAATTAACGTACTGGACTATAAAGGTTAGCGATTAATATAAACTAAGTTAAATGACGCACCAACAACAGGTAATGAAAATATTGTAATAAATCCTCTGTTCATGTTAGTCATTATTCTGCCTTAATTAAAGTTTCAAATAACTGTAAAATTCTCTATCTCTGTTCTCTCTCTCTCTCTCTCTCTCTCTCTCTCTCTCTCTCTCTCTCTCTCTCTCTCTCTCCTACTATTCCTCCGCCTCATTCTTCTAATTTGGACGGCTTGACAAACACTTCCATCATTCAAAGGTCTAGGAACATCGTGGTATGACACATCTGAAACTCCACAAAGTTCGTATTTGCATGGATTTTTGCCCGTATATAGCAACGATAATTCAGAGAGAGAGAGAAACAGAATGAGGGGGTGTGACGGGGGAAATATTATATTTAATAATTAATAATTGATTAAATAACATTATATTCAGTTTACGTAACACCAGCATTGGATTCAAACACAATACGTTATGTGAACCTCGTAACCGACAACAGTAACATAGGTATGGTGTCATTGGCTATTGTAAGTACTATGTAGCATTGATATTATAAACAATATGAATAGATCGCAAGGACATCGTAGACATGCCGTCAGAACGAAACAGATTACTGTAGGTGACTTTGTATAACATGTTCAGTTTTAACACTTCCATTCAGCGCATCATGTTTCTCTTTCTCAATCCAGATGTTTCCTTATTTAATATTTACTACACGAGAGGGGAATGGCGAAAAGAACAGATTCATATGAAATCGTGTACCATTGTAATATCATTTAAAAACAGAGACTATTATTATTTTTCTCGCGTTTTGTTTTGCATATGATATTTATGATTTTTGAATGAGAAGACATTTGTCATTGATAAATATGCCTGCGGTTGAAAAAATATTTATATATTCGTAGTATTGCGCCCTTGACGGATAACAATTTCACAGTTTGATATAGCAATAGTATTGGGATATAAATTTGCTTTATATCCACATTTTAAATACCAAGCTAGCTGTAATGTATTATTGCTAAACGACAGATTGCCTCTAGTAGTTGGAGCGCTAATATTTTATATTCTTCATACATTAAGGTTTGTAGTTGAGGATATTGTTAAATCCTTCATGTTTGGAGGCAAGCAAACCTTGCACGTAGTCCTAAATCCCATAATATCAAAGATACAAGAACTTGATCTAGGTCAATCAATTCATTACGTAAACTGTTGGATTCCAATCCTCGTTGACGTTTTAATTTTAGCAAAAGAAGAATAATTCAAATATGACACTTGTTGCCTTATTTAAGTCATTTCACTATAGTTTTTAAGACTACATAAGAAATCCAAACAAAATAAATTCATCATCTTTCGTTGATTGTTTGGCTTATATATGGCAATTGTTGGTTCATACTTACTAGATATATTTTCCATTTTAATTCCTAATGTTTTATGAAGACGCTGAAAGACTTTGGACACAATGATTCTATGATATCGATTATTGACGGAAATAAAAAGTTAAAGTTAGGAAGTACTCGGATCATCAATCACTACTAATGCCCATGTTAAATTCAGCGACCATGTAATTCTATTTACAACGTAAGTGTATGTAAATTAGCTATAAAAATACATTGCAATTGCACAATTTCTTTGGATGACATATGCTCAACATAAGCACAAACTACATTTCGGACACGTTAAGAAATGATCCACAAGGATAACTGTTTCATATATTCTCGTTAACACATAATAGCTACCATAACTGATCCTGTCTGCTAAGATTACATTAGATGCGGAACATACTTTGAGGAGTTTACAAATAAGTATCTGCAATTAGCATTAAAATATTTCACCCACATTTCAATATTGCACGTACAGTATATATATTGTTGTAGAAAAAGAATGTTTAAACTTTCTTCAAAGTACAACACGTATGCAGGTTCATATGTTTAATAGTTTGAAGGAACTAAACAGATTTCTCTTCGTACTCTACCGACAATATTGTAAATGCCGTGCATTGCTTGGCGTTTTCGGACCCGCAAAATAGCTTGTTTTCATATTATGTCACAATGGCATTCATGATGTTTAGTAATTGTTAATATTTCGTACAATTCGCATGCACTCTGGATTTTTACTTATTGAAATCCCATTAAAATATTTATCAGCAGAGAAATATTTTTGCAATTCAGAATGACCGATGTCTTCCATCGGCTACACATTTTTCAAACAAAATAAATATCATTTTAACAAAGATATATTCATTTATCTGTTCCTTTATTGCCTACTTTTTTATAAATCATATATGTATACATTTCATAATCATGGTTTAACGATTAACGTGAGGAAATGATAATTTAGTCATAAGCACAATACGTTCAAGTTTTTACTTTTCGATATGGCAAACTATGCCATTCATGTACAGAAAGGAGGTAAATATGTGCTCTCGCCCCTATATTTAACAGTTTTCAATTATATCAGTTAGAGAACTCTTCCGAACTTCCCAGCTATATTTTCGTATTTTCTAAAGAAAAATGTTCAATATGACATCGGATATGACAATACAAATGGTTTTGATCTATTAGGTACGTGATCTCTCTTGCTCCCGTTCTCTCTCTCTCTCTCTCTCTCTCTCTCTCTCTCTCTCTCTCTGGATTGATCAAACTCTCTCTCTCTCTCTCTCTCTCTCTCTCTCTCTCTCTCTCTCTCTCTCTCTCTCTGGATTAATTAAACTGTTAGAAATAATGTGGCATTATATATGTCATACGAATGTCGAAATGTCACAAAATACAATACTGACCAAGAATATATTTGTTTGTCTCAATACCAATATAACTCCAAATCAAAGGTACATCATGTTCGTTACCAATTTATTCGGACACGCATCTCTAAAACAGTACAACACGCATTTGTGTTCGACACGTTTAATGCTGAACATCATATTTGTTATCTTATTTGCAATTGATTATAATGTTTGTTTTTACAAAAAAAAAAGTACTTTTCAGCAAAATATGAAAATAAATCTATACCTTGTTGGATGATTAATGAAAATCATTGTTGAAGTTGTAATTAACGTATATTATCATTTCTTAGATTGATTAATTTAGATTGTGAAAACATGAATTTTCTTGGCCTGTATTGTATTTTTATATGTAATATAGTGTCTTTCAAAATCTTGAATGTGTATCAAATGTTTAAAATGTATTTTGTTCTCGATGTTCCTCTCATAATGAGCACAGTATATATGGCTGCATCGTTCTCCTTTTTAAGTTATCTAAAAGTGATTTAAACAATAATTGATTGTCATTGACGCTATCCCCTTATCATGATGTTTGCTGGACTGAGTGTTTCCGGCAAACGTCAATTTGTCACACGTTTAATTGAATACACATCACATTTGTTCTTTCGTCTACCACAATGTATCGTATGGTGTCACTAAACTGAAAATCCGCTTATAATATCCGTCAATAACGTAGAACAGAATTCGTTTCATCTGCATAAGATATTCCCTTTAAAGACGATGTGATTGCGTCGGAATTTAGACAAACACATATATACGTCCTCGATAATATGTCAGGAGAGGTAGCAGAAGAATTGTAGAGTATCGATTGTATCTCTTGAGGTATGTTATAATCCGTTGTATTAGCATTGCCTCTAATTTCATTAATTTTCCTAGAAGTCTTTTTCCTCTGGAAGTATACTCAGAATGTGATGTTTTAGTTATATCATCCGCAAGTATGTTTAATAATTAATTAACTGAATGATCAAATTATTACAAATAATTGCGCTTACATTTGATCAAAATATTTAATTATTTTACATATAAACACACAAATGTAATAATAAGAAATATAAAAAAATTACTTTACAAGCACAAAGACTAGTGACTGATTGCATATATTTCACCATAAAATTATATATATAATTTAATATTGAATTGTACTAATGAAGTAAATAGTATATATATATATATATATATATATATATATATATATATATATATATATATATATATATATATATATATATATATATATATGTGTGTGTGTGTGTGTGTGTGTGTTGTTGAGGATCTGAGTACTTTTCAAACAGAACCCTGATATTGAATATTTGTTCTCCTGTGCTACTTCTACTCCGGAACCGCTGTGCTTCCAAAATTTGTTCTTAAGCTTGTGGTTTCAGCCTGATCAAGTTGATATTCAGCATCCCATAACTAGAATGGCTGATCAGACTGATCGTTATGTAATTCTGGTACAGAAGCAGATAACCCTGTTTGGTGAGTTTAATAATCAGTGACTGGGTCCACTGTCTAGGGCATTTAATTGTTTGCCAGATCTTGTTGCAGAATTTTGTTAGTAGACCGATCGCCCCCCACCTTTCTTGATGCGTTCAGCTGAGATGTTGTCTACGCAATCTGCCTTCCAATTCTGAAGTCCTATTATTTGCTGACTCATCTCTTCTTTTAGAATGGTAAAATCATCATCATTTGTGGAGATGGGAACTTTATATACATCTGGGTCTCTTGTATATAGATGGTTGTAGAGTTAAAAAATCTGGCCATCTTTCTGCAAAGTCACTTACTTCTATGACGCATTTTCCATTGTCGTGTGACTGCTTCTATCTGGTGTGGTCATTCACAATTTGGAATTTTTGCCACTATTCTATATCAGACTATTATGTATTTGTGTGGACTTTTGTACAATCCAATCTTCCTTTCATTACGTCAAGTTTTTTTGTTGAATTTATTGTTATTTCTCGGTACTCCATTTCCCATCCTGTGTGTCTGGTGTTTCATAGATCTCTTTCTTCATCAAACATATTCAGAACCTCTTCTGTAACCCTTGGTTTGGCTTTGTGAAATATATGCCAATCCGCTCTTGTCATGACTGTGCTGCAAGTGTCTGTCATTACTCGAACATCAACATTCATCACAAGAATTAGAGCATCTTTTCCTGTACATTTGGATATGAAAGGCTTGCAGATGTTAATATCCTTCAGTTGTTCATGGTTGAATTTGAGCCTGATGTTCTTTGGTTTGTCGATGTTCTGCAGCCTGACTCGGAAGTTCAGAATCATGAAGTCGTGATCACTCATAATATCAGAACCTAAAAACGTCGGTGATTTTGTTCTGTTGGTGCCAGATCGGTCCTTGTTATGCACCAGTATATAGTAGATCTGGTTATGATGGGTTCCATTTGTTTGCATGCTATGTCCAGCATCGTGAAGCTTTTTGTTGGTCGAGAGTGTTCGCTAGTACCAAGTTGTTGTAAATTGTAGCGGTCTCCATCTTTCATTGGTAAGCATCTGTGTCAACTTTGCCTTTCCTGACTCCTCGGATGATGTGAATGTCTTTTGTTATGACCATGTTTAGAATACCGTAGAGTTTGTCGTAAAACTCCTATATTTTTTCATTATCATCTTCGGCAGTTGGAGCATATACATGAATAACTTTGAGGTTCAAGGGAGATCCTGTCCAACGAATGAACATTATTCTGCCTTGTAGCACAAGTCCCTTGATGGCTTTATCTACATGGAAGCCTACACAATTTATGGACTTGTCCAACTCTACACTATAGTATAGTATATGTCCAACTTAAGTATCGTGCTCTCCTATGACTTTCCAAGTGACTTCACAGACTCCCAGAATGTGTCATGTGTAGTGTTCCAGTTCTTCTATCAACTCTTGGAATCTTACATTTCGCGAAAGAGTTCAAATACTCCAGGAGGCGATATTACTGCTGTCTCTCAGTCTGGTTTTATGCAAAGTACCAGTAACACGCTTGTCACCTCCGTCTTTGTGGATAATAGTAGGCGCGGTCCATGTAACCCGGGCGACAACCTATCCCGTATGGTACCTTCAGATTTGTCTAGTATTATTAGTGTGTCCTCGACAAACGTCGTCTGGATGAACCAATAATTCTTCCGACGAAGACGTTTTACATCGTCCAGCTGCCTTAGGGTCTCCAATTCGGATTTTCTGACCAAACCCGACCTGCAAGACAGCAGGAGAAATCATGTACGGGTGAGTGCAGATAAAGAAAGCATTGAGAAGTAGCAACCTAATAACCACCAAACCAAACAGGACCACATCGTGGGGAGTTACAATACACCAAATAGATCAAACATGAACAAATAATACCTAAACATTGTGTTAGTTATACCGAACATTATCATACTTCAAGCAAATAACCGTTTAATTATATGATCAAAGTATCATTATTCTGGATAGGCTGACATTTTGTTACCACATCTTATTGTATCCCCATATAACATCATTCATATTTTGTCTTCTGAGCTTTCCTGTATATGCATTGCATAACGTTTGATGCTCTTTACTGGATTTTGGATTTCCCGAACCAATACTGTTGATTTTTAATTGAATAATGACAAGAGTATTTTACCATGAATAGTACTTTTTCATTGACTTGTGGCAGACACAATACCAGTATGAGAAAAGAAACGATATGAAGTTCGTATTACCGTATTTCAAGTCGTACAATTAGACCTAAACTGTTTACAATACGTAAAATAGAAATCATTGGTAACATGCTACCAATCTAGTGATTCAAGTTTGTCAAACACATGGAGAAGGTCAGATTAGTCCAACAAGATTTCAAAACATATTGCTGAGAATGCTTTCATTAATTATATTTTAAAATTAAGTGATTGCATTCCCCATATTCATTATCTCAATTCATGTGGACTGATGAATATGTGTCCTAAAATTTATCATAATTCCCGAGGCAATAATATTACGTAACCGGAACAACATCCGCTAAGATGTAATTCAAACTGTATTTTTCTTTGGTTCTAGATTACATCCAAGCAATTATTTTTATGATATTCAACAAACACAATGTGTACCACAACAATACATTGAGTGAATAAGATAAACAATTATATTCACTGACTTCATATGTTATGTAACTTGGTTGTGCCATCATTGCAACAATATAAACAAAAACGTCATAATGAAATTCCTTTCTTGAGACAATTATTCAACGTTTGGTGACTAATCCAAGGGAAATATTGTGACAGAGAATTTATATATAATATGTGTATTGTATTTAATTGTTGTAGAAATGCATTTAAAATGTACTTTGTTTTTGCACAATTACATAACGACTTTACTACACGTATCTTTGAAAAGATATAGTTTTTAATCCGTCTCTCACCTGTGCAGGTGATACTTATGGATTACATAACCGATCAACAATACAGTCATTAAAGGGGTAGTTCTTACTTTGTGATGGTATTAAGGATTACATAACCGATCATCAATTCCGTCATTAAATGGGTAGTAAATACTTTGTGAGGGTATATATATATATAAATTAAAGCAAACGACTACTTAAATACGTTTCACTAAATTTACCACCTGTTTCTAAAACTGACTTAAAATTTACGATACACTTTGTATTATTAGCACGTAGTTTCATTTTGCAAGTCAAATCTGTTCAAAGTCATGTCATCTTCTTGTACCGATAAGCATTACCAGTAAATTGAGTTCAATAGCAGTTATGCTGTATTAACGGTCCTTTTCAAATTTTACTTTTTATTTGATTCATATCTACAGACAAATGTTTCATTACATGCAATTGTGTAACACTGCAATACACGGAGTAATTAAGTTAACATGTTTACTCCAAAAAGTCTGTGCGGTCGTTGAAACCATTACAGACTGCTGAATTATTTTACAATAAATGTTAGGGTGTCTTTACTTAGCAGTTTTCTAACTTGTTGGTGTGTAAACAAAAGTCATATTTATTTGTACAAAAATACATAATAATGTGGCTCGTATTTGGATTAACGTAGTTATGTGTTAGGAGATTGCAATATTTTTCTCACCAAAGGAAAATCCAGGTAAGATGTCAGTGGACATGATGTTTATCCTAGAAGAAGTAGCACATATATAGGGAGGAATTAAATCCTTGAGTGATCTATCTAAATTAAATTTTATCTGCACTTGTTTTGTCATTCATTAAAAGTAAATACACCTCACATTAAAACAAAATATTAATCTGCGGTATACTCCTGATACCTTCTCCTGTAAATATAATCAATAAATCAAATTTTGTTTTTTCTGGTGTGCATGAATGTGCCTCTGGTCAACGCTTAAAATGTCAACCCTCTCAGCTTTGTCGAAATTGTTCCTTCTTTACCCCTACGTATATGGAATTATAATAATAATAATAATAATAATAATAATAATAATAATAATAATAATAATAATAATAATAATCATAATAATAATAATAATAATAATAATAATAATAATAATAATAATAATAATAATAATAATAATAATAATTAGAAATTGCATGCATCTAAAGTGGTCGATGCTAAAAACCGTTTCAGATGGAACACAATTGACCCTATCACACATCACAGTAACTAAGCACAGACCCTTGTGGGACACAACCAATTGCCCTTCTTATAACGAATTCCAGAGATATACACAATATAATCTTCATGATTCAATGATCGCACCAATACAAAGCAAAATTGTTAGTTACTGAGATACTTTGGCATATTTACTGTTTTTTTTTTTAATTTAATGGCTTCAAGGCGTCTTAATTCTACCAAACGTAGAAATGTGTTTGCCTCAGATCAAGTATTTCAGGTATGGTCAAGTAAACGGCTTTTACTCAGAGATAGATATAAAAACATAACAAGTTGTTTACCTAACATGTCGCCTATTTGGGAACAAAGTTACAATGTTCCAGTTATAAGTAATGTCAAAAACATGTAATGGATTAAAATAGTTTCAATCTAGCCTACAAACAATTCATGTAAATATACAAAACATGTTATATTGTGAGAATATAAGGAACATTTGGTATTTTCTTTGCTCTATTTATTAATAAAGTCTACAGACAATATGACTAAATGTTGTGCCTTATCAAAATCAATACCAATGCAAACCAAAATCTTTAGTTGCCTAAATTTGTTCAAAGCTTAATGGCATCAGGAGGTCATCACTCTTGACAAATTAGAAAATTGCTTTCTTCACGTCAGGTACTTTAATAATTTCCTTGACTCACATCAATGGCTCTTACTCTGAGAGAAACAGAAGAAAACAAGTCAAAAGTCGTGTACCAAATATGTCACTGATTTTGGAACAATGTCAGCAACAAGACACAATGTTTCAATTCTGGATGTCAAATTCACTAAACAATGTTACGTTAAAAAGCATGTAATGGATTACAAATATGTTAAATCTAACAGACAAAAATAAATGATAATATACAAAACATATTATTTTACGAGATTCTAAGAATCATTTGTTATTATTTTCTTTTTATAATTAATAATATCTACAAAGAATATGACCGAAAATTGCGCCCAATCAATATACAATTTTCCGTAGCTGTTCCCATAAGATGAATACGACGTTTTAAGGACACATATACATCACGTTTTATAATTATTGTTTTAATTATATTTAGTACTTCCTTTATATCTTGCACATGTATGCGTCTAGGTGCACAAATGTAAAGATAAATACGGAGATTTATAGAGATAGATATATGGGTGATGGATTGTTTTTAATAGCGACACAACGACACAGGCAGACTATTTTGATGAAAAGGTTAGGGGAGTAAAGTGCCTTGACATGCGACACACCAAGGTATCGAGCACAGAATGGCTTTCTGGTAACAGTGTTTCCTCGCCTTCTTGTTAGCGATTTCTAAATGCTAATCACATTGCCACCGCATAATCAAACGGTAAGTATGCTAATTGAGATGCGTATATGGACAGCTGGTTTTTACTGAATAATTAGTATACAGATTTTTTAAGTTGACTATATCTTGCGAATAAATTGTTTATACTTTTTGAAGTTAGTCAGTCTACCACATTGGACCACATTTCAGACATTACATCAACACGGTCAGATATAAAACTGAGAAATCAATAATAAATGTGTGCTTGCCCATATCAGTCATTACATCATGGCGTTACTCAATATTATTGTGATAGATCGGTTGGTTAACTTTAATTAAAAACGAGAATTTGACAAGAACAAACTAGTTTCTCACCTGCACAAACAATTGTGAATTCAGCATATATAGTAGCTATACTAGAATTGCTGATCTGGACTCATGCTTGTATTAGAGTGAACAATGGAGAAAGGTGTCTTACTACTTGTAGTCTGTCACTTGCTGTATGTTTTGCCAGGTACGCATTTTCCTTCAATCCATTAATTTACCTTTAGCTTCAAAAGGTGGAAACTGTTTTGCCTATCGGAGCTACTTTAATTAAACCTTGCATATATATATATATATATATATATATATATATATATATATATATATATATATATATATATATATATATATATATACGGAAACAATAATTTGGTATTTTCGACTAAGTAACATAATTCTAGTTGTATTTAAACAGCTATGTTTTATACTGCTTTCATGCAGGCCGAGAGAAAATTAAAAACTGTTTTAATATCTTCATCTTGTTTAGTTTTCAGATATAATAAACTCTTAAAAACCCTTACCTACTCACTGCCATTCTATCATGGGTTTACAAATGACACAGACTTTTTATCAAATTGAAGAAATCAAACAATGATGAAAAGAAAATTCAAAGATGTTATGTATACAGGCAAAATGCACATATATGTCTTTTATATTATTTTTGATTATCGCCATTTTTTTTATCAAACCTCTTTCTGCTGCATGGAGGTTATAACCAAACGATTTTGTTCCGACTTCTTTTGTTTGTATCATTCCTACAAACATCGCGCAGCTGACTATTCAAGACGTTTCTTTTTGTTTAGGTGTGTTAATTTTGAGGATATTCTCCTCGCGTAATACTGTCCCATATGTCACGCTCGTTGTGTAGAAGATGAATATGCTCTCAGAGATTACATCTACCAATTAATTGAATATAACTTCCCATATTGTACTGATACTTTGATTAGGTATGTTTAATTTGGGTGTTGAGCTATGTCAGTGATTTAAGAGTACGCTAGTTCCCATGACTCTGGAATGTACAACAAGATGAGTGCATTTTGCGACTCACGAGCGAAAAGCGCCAGATCATGTACCGCATTGCAATTCGATAGACCAATGCAGATTAATTACCTTCTCCACCCTGCACGCCTCCACAATCACAAAATCCAGCCAAATCAGTCATGGCACAAGTCAAGGCCTTACCTATGGCGCCAAAGACATTATATCCAGTACTGATTTCGTATCTATCTGCTCTGTCGTCTCACATCTCGCATATGACATCACAGTGCCAACTGGGCGACATAATCTTCGTAACGCATCTATATTAAACGCCTGATTACATATGACATAACATATGCTGTTTATGCACAATTTTAATTGTTGCCACACTAGCACACATTTATATTTTTCGAATTTTAGCGATTACTTTCTAATACTGCACTCTGGTCCTTTTTTCTTTGTAACGCATGTTAATTCTTGTCTTGTTGCTGCCGGATGCATGACGCAGCCCAAATTATCAATCATATAATTTTTATGGAAAATGTCCCTTCCATTCTTCCATAATTTTAAAGAAGGTCCCAGCAAAGCACATAAGTTCGTTTCTATACAAGTACTTTAAACCTATTCAAAAACATTCTTTATGAACCGCTCCGGTGGCCTAGTGGTTAGAGCGTCCGCCGCGGAAGCCGGAGGTCGTGGGTTCGATTCCCGGCCGAGTCATACCAAAGACTTACAAAAATGGAGTAAGGTAATGGACTCAAGCTGCCTCGCTTGACGTTCAGCATTAAGTGGTTAGTGTTAGGAGTGGTTGGTCTGGTGTCAGGATAATGTGACTGGGCGGGATATCATGCTACATGTCTGCGGCATGATGCCCCAGTGGTAGACATCACTATAAACTGCCTCACTGCAGACATTTTGTTAAAGCTACGTTAAACATCCTAAACAAACAAACACTCTTTATAAACATAATACTAATTAAATATTGATTGATTAACGGAAACGTGAAAACCATTGGGATATTGAGACAACATTTCCAATGGAAATTACGTCAATAACAATGGCAGTTAAAATATATAGTTATATATCGTATAACAGGATCATGAAGTGTTGATATATCAATATTACATCAAGAGAAAAACGCTGTTGGAATTGGAGTATTCAAGGAAAAATGTGCTCTATATTAATCATGAGTAAATGTACAACTTTTACTCATTTATTTACTTATTTTTTTACTTTCTCCATTATCTTCTAAGCGAAATTTTGTATTGTGCCTGCCACAAGTAATATTTGCTACATCGTTTCAACACACAATGCATTCAGGCAGTAATGGTGCACACATTTCATTTACTCCATTATACTTAACAAAATCTGTAACTGAAATATGTAATTTTGTTTTGCCTTGAATTCAAACAGTAAAGATGCACAAACAATTTAAAACTTAACAAAACAAAAGAA
>JARLTB010000134.1:5067500-5075000 GCA_030141615.1 Unio pictorum
CAATTTATTGTTTCACTGAGCGAATAGTGTATAGTTAAGAATTTTGAGTTCCGGGTCAACTTAATCCGAGACTCGAAGGTGAAGTCCTAATATATATTCAAAAACATTAGAATTGTAGGGAGTCTTTTAGTAAATATATTAAACACGTCTTTGATCAATTAACCCTTTCATATTATATAACCTAGTTCCTAGACAGAAGATCCGTTTTACATATTAGCTCAAAACTGAAATAAATTACTACCCATGTATGGTCCTAAAAAGATGGTTTGTCAAGAAACCAACGTGTAAATTTAGTACCTACAAAATCAGTTCAACTATTTAAACTCCATTTTCTCACCTACTACATTAAAGACACCTATGTAACCAATGGATTGCTACCAAATTGCATACATCATTATCTTACTACTTGACATAATATCCAGTGTCAACTTTTTTCATTACTGTATATAGTCTTATATACATTTATACTTTTTATATCAACAGCAGTTGGCTTACTATCAAGACAAGGGAAATGGAGCATACATGACCGTCAAATGCTTGAGAAGGTTAAATGGAGGGTGTGACAGAGTCATTGCAAGTATATTCTGTACTAAACGATTTTAAAATATGAAGACATATTTTCTATGGTGCTGAAAATCTAGAAGTATATGTTCAGTTAGTATCTCTACAAGAACAACAAGATCTCAAGGACTCGCCATACCTGTGATGAAAGCACAATACCGCTCTATGATCTAAGTCGAAAACAAAAGGCCTTGCGTGTTTGTAGCCAATATGGTGGAGGTTTGTCTATTCGACCATAATCTTAAATTATATCTCGAGACGTTTGCCGTATAAATATTAGTAGGTTTCTGTACGTCAGCTACGGGAACTTGTCAATCCAATCACAAAATACAAACAGTCACATGCTGTTCTGTTTCATTTCAGATGGAGAGAATTAATGTTTGATCCCTTTAATATTTATAGTGTTAGGTATATTTAGCTGAAATATTTAAACTTTAGTTTTTAAAGAGACTTATTCTATTAAAAGCTCTTCTAATGTGACTTTGTTTAAATTGAATTGACAGTGTCCATAATTGACAATTTGGATATTTTTTAATTTGGATGTAGATAACTAATAACGGAAACATTGAGTCTAGTAGCTAACCATGTTCCAAACTCAAGGAAAGGTTTGGTAAACAATCCTTTTTTAATTGTTTCTATTATCCGTGGCAGATAAGGATAAATTAGGTTGAGTCAAAGTCATACCTGGACTACGTGACATCAAATTTGTGTCAATTGGTAATCAAACCTCTCTTTCGTCCGGACGTATGAACATTTGCGGGTTATCCTGATATTTGTTTTACATCTTAGTAAGTTATATATCTAATGTATTGATAACAGCTAGTCATTTTGGGTTGCATTTTTTCTTAAAACTAGTGAATTGAAGTGATTGTTTCCCTAGCAATACAAATGTTATTTGATATACTTTCTGGACAAAGATATTTGCATGAATTAATAAGGAATTCAAACCAAGAATAATATTTTCTATGATTGAAGAAAAACATAAGTTATTTTCTGTTAATAGGTTTTGTATTATTTAAAATCAGCAAATGGTAATTCGGTACCAAATAATGACGTGTTTAAAAGCTAAAATGTTTTTGTTGCAAATTTAAATCTAGCATTAAATGAAGGTTTTAATCACTACTTTAAGGTATTCAATTTTTTTTCACATCCATATGATAGTTCTGCTTGACAATTAAAGGATTCATAAAACCTTCGGTCTACGCATCGACTAATTCTATTAAGTCTTGGTCTTTAAGAACAATATATATATATATATATATATATATATATATATATATATATATATATATATATATATATATATATATATATATATATATGTATAGTAGCAAAAGCACTGGCATATGCAACCGTAAATCTAATAATATAACTACTACTACTACTACTATTTCTTCCAATACTGCCAATATTATTAATAATATTATCAATGATAATATCAGCACTCTATTAAAAATTATTCTCGCGTTAGAATAGGGTCATACAAGTTTACAATATATACGAAAACAATTGCTGAAATTCAAGTATGACATTAAAGCACGTAGATAATATAGTTGTTGTAAGTGAATATAAAGTACTTTCCAATAATTAAATGGATCCGCGATGGTTAGGGAGTTAGAGTACCGGACCCAACACAGAACATGTGCCGGTTCAAATCCAATCCTACCACCTGTCCTGTCTGAGTAAGCTAACGTGATCTATCATTTGGCAAGACACTTGACTCGAATTGCCTCAGAACTGTATAACTTACTCGCATCAATATGCCGTAAACACCAAAACCAATCCTAACATTAACTCCTGAAACAGCACAGTAATTATAGAGTTGTTCTAAGTTGCTTCCACTTCCAATAGAGCTGCAGCCAGGCGTTTGTCACAGAATTAGGCGAAAATTGAATTTATTTCTTCATGAATTACAAACTAATTTCACCATTTTTTTTTTGTTTCGTCGTACATGCGTTACCTGGGGTGAATAAGTGTTTTTTTTTTTCTCAAGGTAAGCGACGTGTAACGATTTGCATGTGCCTGACTACGAATCACTTGAAGTCAGGAACATTAGAATTACGGGGTGCACGGGAATTTTGCCGTGAATTATGCTCACCAATTGGAGGATATATAAGGCAGAATGATTCTGATTAAATTACGAGTCAAGAAGTATCTAATCACAAGAGAGATAGCTCGTCATTCTTTCTCCAGCCAAAGGGCTGATTTGTAGCGGAACGTCTCTGATTTGTAGCGGAACGTCTCTGAATAGTTGCTGAACGTCTCTGAACGTCTCTGAATGTCTCTGAATTGTAGCTAAATGTGATTGATTGTGCCGTGATTGTGCTGTTTAATTGTACGATCGAATTCAAGTATCTGACTGTCTGTCTGTCGGATTGTCTGTCCGTCTACGTCTGTCATGATGTGTAAATATCCGCAAATCTAGAAGCCTTAATGTCCGAGTGTCGGAGCTGTATAGAGGTGTATACGTCCGGGGTAACATCTAGGTATTTGGGACCGATGGTTCTAGTAGATTCTGTATGCTGTCTGTACGTATAACTATGGTGGATCCGTGAAGGGGCAAGTGACCGATAAAAGTATTGAGTCAACCCTAGGTATTAGGAGACGCTGGACGGCGATTCAATAGTGGGTGAATCGTACTGTTGTACAGGGTCGATACACATGTGTGTGTTGCAGTTGTAGTTACAATCGAATACATTGTTATATTTACATAGCTACTTTAAATCACAGTAGTATTTCAAGAGTTTAAATGAATCTCAATAAAAGTTATCAACTTGATGAAATACACGTATATGTTTGTGCTAGTTGTCGCAATCCATACGTGCGATAGTATAGTTTGATGTTTGTATTTGTTATCGCAATTATACCTGCGTTAATATCACTTTTGTAAAGGTTCCTTGGATCTGTGTATAGTCCAGGAGATTCCTAGGATTTGTATTTATTTTGTATTAATATTTAATTTATTTTTGAATTGTGAATGGTTGTGGAATGTGATTGTGGGTTGAATGCATGAGTTATAATAGATATAAAGCTACATGTATTTTTGCACTTATATGATACAACTAGATTCAGTATATATTTACAGTCCAATAAAAGTGACAGAAACATGGTTTGAGAAATTATATTTTAAGTAATGATATATGTGTCAAACCAGAGAAAAAGCGATTACCGGTATTTCTCCATTCATCCTACTCTATAAAATCGTATTCTATATTATTGTATTTAATTTGTACCTTCTTGCAATTTCCTTGCATATTGTGTTCCATATTAATAACCTGAATATTGCAAACATGTCTCATAGATCTCTCTGCTTAGCTCTGGAATAGAAAGTTGATTATTTATGCTAATTTAAGAGCGCTGGATTGTTTTCTAGCATTAAATAGTTCCCTGAGAAAAGCTGAACCATTTTGTCGGGAAAAGATATTCAACAAACAATTCTTTTGCAGTTGTTCAATGAATGTGTTAGACCTAACATTCTAATATTTCTATCGAGTACTATATTGGAATGAAGAATTCTACAATTATTTTTAGTCTTGTCTGATAAAAACAATTATAAATTGATAATAAACATTATAAATCAATTCATTCCTGATAAAAATTTCAAGATTATACTAATCCATCTGAAACTGATTTTTTGTTTCTTTGCACGCAGTTAGATTTTTTCTTATTTTGTGAAATGTTTCCTATTGTTGATAATATTTCATGTGTTTTCAAATCTTCGTTTCTCTAGCATGGATTCACATTTTATGTAATTCACTGAACACAAATATTTTTCAGAAAAGAAAAATAAACTTACGGTTTTAAGAATCAATTCCAAAATTAATCTAAAAATAATTTAAAATATAATCCACTAGTGAAAATGCAAAAGTCCTGGTAATAAAATGTCCTCATAAATCCCAGTTCTAATGTTAGTAAAGCATCCAAGATGGAAGACGATGTCACGTGATGAAGTCAGTTCTGTTCTTATGAAATTCAGTGAGCACAATTATTTTCCAGATAAATAACAAAATTAATCCTCTTGATCCAATCAAACTGAAATAATATCCAGTACAAGGTAATTTAAAATAACTCAAAACGGCACACAACTTAGTATTCTAACAGCCCAACTTCTACTAAATAGTTTGCTCCAAAACATAATTCATATACCTGATTTTACGTAAACCAGGAAGGGTCACATGATATTCTATGATCTTTAGAACAAATTTACGTTCAAAACATTTCGTACACACCGTATAACCCAGATGAGATCAGTTATTTTTACTCTCAAGAACTAAAAATAGAAAGATGTTTATAACAAAGTTCCATAATTTACTTTTAAACAACCAATCATTTTAAAAGCTTGTTTACAACTCTGAAGCCAGGTCAGAAATGAGGTCAACATCTGATGTTTATTTGTAGCGTACAGGTCATCTATAATGAATGAATCCTAGACTTAAAATGTCAATTTTTTTAATCTGACAAACAACCAATTAAAATTAAAAAATGACTTAAATCAAATTTACGTGAAATATGTACTTGATAGGTCGTTGAAGATTATTATTAGAACAATAGATATAGTTCTGAAATTTGTCGCACACCAGCTTAAACAACAATATAATATATATGTCCGTCTTTGAAAACCTGCTTCCTCAATAAGGTAACTTTTTTTTATAAAAGTGTGAACAAAATCAAAGTACAGGTACTGTAATTTTGGAAGATATATATTGCCTTTCTCAAGGTAAGTACTATACGTTTAGGTCAGCATCATCAAGTTGCATATTTCATATGTTCATTGAGCTAATCATGTGAGACTGTTATTTAGTGCTCTTTGAATGGAAAGATTATGCATACCTTTGGTTGTTTTGTTTGTAAAACGTGTACAAATGTTATTAATTGAGGTTAGATATATGTTTTTCAGAGACTTAAAATAGCAAAGATCAGTTTGATAGCAGAAACTATGTCTTAGAATTTTCTTTTAGTCTGAAAAAGACGCTTAAAAGATGATCATTAGTCTTTATACCTAGGTGTATTGCAAATTACTGGTGCAGAACAATTTAACAACTCTGGTCCTCTTCGATCTATTCATGCATGATTATGTCCACTGATTCAAATTACATAGCATCTGAGATACACTTAAGTGACAAATAGCGGTTCACGTTAAATAATGATATGCATGTCTTTGGCAGATGTTTAGAAATAACATATTCAGTTTCCTCACAAAAACTGGTCAAAAACATATGATAAAAAAACAAAATCCTCAATATTCTTTAATTTTCTAACTACTTAACATTCTTTTTGTAGCTTAGTGAAGCTTTAGAATTTTCATAGTATCAACTTTAAACGTTTTATAACATGCTTAATGTTAATATTTTGTCTCTTCCTACATTATTTTGTCCGTCCTCGTTTCTTTTTAATTTAAAAGTGTAAGAGATAATGTCACGCAACCTTTGTCATCCACATGATGATTTATGTTTTATTGTTTTCATAACTTTTTATGTCCACCAAATGCAGTTGGCCCAGCGATGTATTTATGTTTATTTGTTTTCTCGTTTGCACATGTATTATTCAAATCATTTTTTATTTATTTTTTTTATTTTGTATATATTTACTTTTTGTTTATTTTACTTTTCACGATCTATTTTGTTGTAATTGTTTACTGAGTGACTTTGAAGATACTAATTAAATTATTTGGTGGTCACTTTAAACTGGCTCAACTTAGACGCTACTGTAGTAAAGAAAACTAATTGTGACGCAAGATAAGATCTAACAAATTGTTGTTTTGTTTTGTATTTTGCTTACCAAATTTACATCTTCCAGCACAGTAGAAGTCTTAGAAAATAGCATCCAAGCAATCAATATCTGTTTTGTGATTTGCCATCCTTTGTTAAAGTCCGTTCTTGATATTCTACTGATTGTGAAGTGTAATTTAAGAAATACATTGCTTTCAGAAATAATGTACTGCCATACAAATATTTTAAAATATTACTTTTAAATATAGTCTTAGTATTCATTCCTTTGTCTCATTTATTTTTTTCAATCATTATGCACGGTTAACTTCTATAAAAAATATCCACATCTAGAAATTCATATTTCTGCTAATAACATCAAAAATGATATATACGTTAACATGCCGGTATCACAGTGATGACTCATCTTTTTATATTTTCTAGGCCCAGTACTTTTTATGTATCTTTGTTGCGTACGATCCACCCTTATCCATGCGAGAATTGAAAACTTTTTAAGTAGAATTTATTCACGTCATTTTTCATTTATATTCTGATCACTGAAATATCTTCCTTGGAACATGCCCCTTCTCCATACACGCCAAATAATTGATAAACTTGCTAAATATTGTGTCTCTAGCTTCATCTCAGAGACATGACTTAATTTAAGAAGAATTTAGAAAAACAGACTGTCCTATTTCTTGTGCTTATAGTACAAGATATGAACACACCGGTGTAATATAGAAAGCTATATTGTGACACTGCATTTACAAAACGGAACAAAACGCCAAATTGACAGATGCTGAACAACCATTTCCTGCTTAATTGTATTGTGAATCAGGTCGCTCCTTTCTCATATTAAGGCACATAACATATTCTAATATGATTGATATTTATAATCACTACTAACCTCTAGTTGATAATTTCTTTAAACGTTTTAGCAAATAAATATAGTATTACGGTGTGAAACTTAGAACCACTGAAACTATTTGGTGTGTACCAATACCAATACAAATGTCATTTTTACACTGTTATATTTATGCTTTATGTATATATATTCGCCTTGATCTAGAATGGAAATATACTAATAGAAGACAGAAATTACGATCTTCATCCAGCGAAGACTGACATCACATCGAGAGACTTGTTTGATCTTCCAGATCGTGGTATAAGATATGTTCTACGTGCTCAAGAAAATGTCCAAAGAGACATTTCAGTCACAGAAGGTTTGTAAAAC